>JAAALK010000283.1:117301520-117758818 GCA_019279435.1 Zizania palustris
CACCAACAGAATTCCAGAGATAAGAATAATGGGGATCATATAGTAGATTCCAAACTGCTACGACTCATTTTTAACCTATAGCAATTGTGTCAATACATTGGACACTATCTAATAGTACTAATAATATGGTGACAAGGAGTTTTAGGCTAGATAGCATGGCTTGGGTTGCACTTTAAGGTAGGTGATCTAAATAAATATAACGTAAGGCTTTCATTTGACTAATGCATGTATAGCCTATGTGTTTTAGCGATAGTCTAGCAAAGTTGGGTTCAATATGCTCAAAAGATTGGTTTGGTGACTTGCCTTGTTCAGCGAAGGGTGAGAGAGGAACTTCCGAGAAGTATTCCGGCTCCTCCATGACGTCGTAGTCTTCTCGATATGCATAATAAACATTACATTCAATTAAACATTCCAAAATCACACAATAAACATAAAGGGTTTGATTGGGTTAAAATTCTTGAATTGAAACCATTAACTATTCTGAAATCATTATTTAAATTATTCAGACAATTTTATGGAGTTATGGAATTTTCTAAAGAGATTATGAATTTATCCAAAAGGGTATTTAAATACTTTGTTAAATAAAAATGAAAATACTCAAAGTAAACCTACTGTTTTTATTGCATAAACATGTAGAGAATAAAATTATAAATTTTCTGGAATTGAAATGGTTAAATTTGGAGTTAAAATGAGCAAGATATGAATTTTAGAAGTTTAAAACCATTTCTAGAATTTAAATTAAATCAAAAAATAGTCGCTGGTCCAAGGTGAACTGATTCCATTGTGAACCCGCGCACTATGCGCGTGCGCCGGATCGTAGATCACCGTTGGATCACGATCGGGCGGCCACGGGCGAGGCGGGTGGTTTAAATGAAAACCGACGGCCGAGATTAAAAGGCCGAAACGGTACGCATCAGATGGCCTAGATTCACTGCGGGTTTTAAATATGAACAGACGATCCAGATTAGATCATACCGCTTCGCTGAGATCTAATGGATCTGATTAAACCGAGCGAACATTTTAATCGTCACTGTTGGATCAAAATCACACGACCGCAGTCGAATCCGACATGGCACGAGTACTTTACACGTGCCGGTCGTCTTCTCCGGCGACGGCGAATGGGCCAGCAGCCACGGCGAGCGACAACGGTCCTATCTAAGCCTAGAAATGGAAAGAGGGTGACTAGGGGAGCAGGATGGTACCAATGTGGAGGTCTGAGGTCGACGGGGTATGGCTGACGACGAGCGAGGGTGACGGAGGCATTCGGGTCCTTTGTCAGCGTCGGGGTTCCGGCGTGTTTCATCATCGATGGAGCGGTGGCCGAGGTTAGGGAGGCGTCGGTGGTCACGTTGGTGTGGTCACAGAGGACGGGGGAGGACTCCGGTGAAGGCGAGCGACGGCTGGAGCGATGGCGGCGGTGTGGCGTTAAAAGGAATGTTGCGGGCGCTCTATTTGTCCTTAGTGCAATTGGACGTGCGGGCTGGACGCGGAGGTGTTTGGGGGTTTATATAGGGGTGCCGGCGGGGAAAACGGGCAGCGAATACAAGGAAAGCCGAGGGGGGTCTTCAATGGCGTTGGTGAGGCGCGGCCATGCACGCGCAGCGCGATCCTGGGGCGTAATCACGAGGATTAACGAGGGGAAATGATTGGCAGGCCTCGGGGAACCGATTAATGGCGTCAATTGAATGAGAGGGGGCGGCGGGGGTGGATCCGAGGGAGGTTTGGGCTTCGACCGGTGAGGGGGGGATTTGGGGGTGGATCTTGCAGAGACGATGGATCCGATAGGTGGACTATGGCAGTCAGCGAGCGTGAGGACGCGGGTGTGGCAATGGGCAAGGCTGACAGGTGGGGTTGAGCTCGGCTGAGGGGAGGGGAAAGTTGGTGCCAATAGGTGGAGTCGGGGTGTCGGGCGCGCGCTCATGGAGGGAAGGGGTCGCTGATGAGCGGGGCCCGTCTGTCAGTGAGGGGCATGGGGAGGGAGTGGGCTGGGCCGGCTGGTTGGGGGGAAAAGAGGGGGAAAGGGCCCGTTACTGTTTAAATTCTTTGTGAATAAAAATAATTTCTGAAATTGGTTTAAATTATTTGGGTTTTTCCTTGAGTGATAAAAATTTGTAAAAATTCTCAAAAATATATCTTGGCCTTGGGATCATATACAAATTTTCTTAGCCTCTGGTTTGGACATCTCCTCTAGGTTTTAGTTTATTAGGGCATAAATGACATTAAAGAAATTCCAAAATAATCTTTTCCAGAAAATTATAATAAAATGTATTTTTATTTCTTTGAAAATTTGGGGTGTTACAAACCTATCCCCCTTACAAAGAATCTCGTCCTCGAGATTCGAAAGGTTTCTCGAATAGCTTGGGGTATAGGGTCTTTAACTCGTCCTCTTTTTCCCATGTGGCTTCTTCGACGGGGTGGTTGTCCCACTGAACCTTACAGAAGCGAACCACACGGCTTCTAGTTACCCTTTCCTTGACTTCTAGAATCCGGACGGGTTTATCGATGTAGGTCAAGTCTTCTTGGACATTGAGCTGTTGGAGGTCGGCTTGCTCGGTGGGCACACAAAGGCATTTCCTCGGCTAAGAGACGTGGAACACATCATGGACTCCTGCCAAAGATGGTGGTAGATCCAACTGATATGCCACTTCTCCTTGCCATTAGAGGATATGAAAGGGTCCAACATAACGGGGGGCTAACTTTCCTCTCATGTTGAACCTTTGGGTGCCACGGAGGGGAGTGACTCGAAGGTAGACATAGTCGCCCTCCTCAAAGGTTATATCTCTTCATCGGTTATCGGCATAGCTCTTCTATCGATACTGGGCTATCTTCAATCCGTCCCTGATGACCTTAACCTTCTCTTCTTCTTCTCGCAAAATGTCTGTCCCGAATAGCTACGATTCTCCAGCCTGATCCAAGAGTAGCGGCGTTCTGCACTTGCGCCCATAAAGTGCCTCGAACGGGGACATCTACAGGCTGACTTGGTAGCTGTTGTTGTAGGAGAACTCTGCATAAGGTAAGTTCTTGTCCCACATTCCGCCAAAGTCTAGAGCGCATGCTCTAAGCATATCTTCCAACACCTGGTTTACCCTTTCGGTTTGACCATCGGTATGTGGATGATAGGCGGTACTGAAATTCAGCCGGGTGCCGAGTTCTTCTTGAAGACTCTTCCAAAACTTGGAGGTAAACTGACTCCCTCGGTCGGATACAATCTTCTTTGGAACTCCATGCAGGCACATGATCCGGGTCAAGTACAACTCAGCCAACCTAACGACAGTGTATGTCATCTTTGTAGGACCGAAAGTAGCGACCAGAGGGGGGGGGTGAATGGGCGCCTTAAAAATTCTTTCGAATATATGGCCTGTTCCCAACACCCAACGCACCTCAAAAGACTAAGCAGCAAAGACTGAACAGATAGCCTAAGTCTAAAGATATCTAGCCTAGAAGCAACTGATGTTCAAAACAGAGAAATAGTGCTAATAGACAGATAAACAGTAAACACAAGACAAGGCAAGACAAACTTCTCAGAAGAACAATTCTAAGTTCTCATAGAATGAAATGAGAAGTTACCGTTCGAAATTTTGTCTCCTGTTCGTAACTTGGCGAAGCCTGCTTCGCTGGTCGAAGCCTGCTTCGTAGTGTCGAAGCCTGCTTCGCTGGGCCAAAGCCTGCTCCGGAAGTCGAGGCTTGCTTCGCTGGTCGAAGTCTGGTTCGGAGGTGGAAGTCGAAGTCTGTCGAAGGTGTTGTGAAAATGCCGAAGGTAGGTTTCAGTCTAGCCTAGTTCGTAGTGGCAGAAAACGAAGTGTGCTTCGAAGCGAAGTATGAGAAAGTCGGAGCCTGCTTCGAAGTATGTACTTCGAAGGCAAAGCTTCGAACACAACTTCGAACCGAGGGCTTCGAAGCCAAACCTTCGAATAGAAAACTTTGAACACAATAGACGGACAACCTTCGAACAAAGAAGCGAAGCCTGTCACACGACAGAGAAACCAAATTCGAAGTCTACACTCTACCTTCGAAAGGAGCTAACATCGAAAAGAGAAGCGAAGGGTGACATGCGACAGAGAGACCAAAAACAAAGTCTATCAGTGAGATTAGCTTTGAAGCTAACTCCGAAGCCTGACGAAGTATTGACTTCGAACAGCTAGTGACAAAGCACCTTCGCAAGGACTATCGAAGTATGTGAGGCTGACGGAGTGCAAAGTGTTCTGCGAAGCTAGAGACACAGCACAAAAATGAAGCCGAAGTTCAAGCGAAGCCTTCGAAGATGTTAGATCGAAGCCTGCCTCACGGAGCTGAGGGGCTTCGAACAGAGAAGGTGGCTTCGCCAGAAAACAGACAGAAAAGTTACTTGGGCCTGTCAACTTCGATCAAAAAGTTGTGCAGTAGAAAGCAAAAGGGTGACACTAGAGTACTGTTGCTACAGTGGAGGAGTACTACTTGCAAACAGCAAGAACTAGTACTCTGCTCGTGAAGAACAGAAGCAAACCGAAGCACAAACACACTCAGTAAAATGCCTGTGCACGTGAAACGAAGCAACAAATGTTGCTGCAGATTTGCTGCGCACGTTCAACAGAATAGAAGCTTCAAAGCATCAAACGAAATGAAATAAATGCAAGCTAAAATCCCATGAACAGCAGCCTGGCTGCGCACAACAAGAGAGAGAAGAGAGAATGTAAGAGACAAAAAGTGACCCAAAGGAGTAGTATTGATTTCAGCAAAAGGGTAGTCCAAACCCTAGGGATTGGGGCCTTATTTATAGGCTGCCCAACACTAGGAATATTCTACCAGCCCCTTAGGGTTTTTACAAACGCAAGAATAAAGGAAAAGACTCTACTGCCCTTAGGTATTTTTACAGACACGACTGACTGACTGTGTGCCTAGAGATACAGATGACTTATCCGGAAGCTAAGTTTTCGTAGCGACTACGGCTTCTCTTCTAGACAGTCGGATACAAGATCAACGGTTGTCAGTTTTGCGCCAAAACTGACAAAGCCTCCACCGACTTTGCACTAGGTACCCGGATTGGGCCGGCCCGACTCCGCAGCTCTCTCAGCCCAGCAATCGCTCACCGCCCGTATACCTGAGTCAGTCCTGGTCAACAGTCCAGTGGGTCTTCTACTGCTTCTGGCCCATGTACCCGGATTGGTCCAGCCCGACTTCGCAGCCTCCTCTGCCCGACAGTCGCTTGCTACCCGTGTACCTGAGTCACACGCGGCCCATGAAACAGCAGATCTCTTTCTTTTGTCCCCTTTGACTATCGTTGACAATGACTCATCACATCTGGAGCCATGAGGCCCATGCTATTCAGCATGGCTCCTCAATCTTGACAGGATGAAATGAGCCACCTTGGTGAGTCAATCAATGATCACCCAGATAGTCATGACCAGCTTGGGTCCTTGGCAGTCCTGTGATGAAGTCCATCCCTACTTCTTCCCACTTCTATTCAGGGACCTTGAGCGGTTGCAATAGTCCGACAGGTCTCTGGTGCTCTGCCTTGACTCGCCAGCATGTGTCGCACTTGGCCACATACTCAGCTATTTCCCTCTTCATGCTGACCCACCAATATTTCTCCTTTAGGTCTTGGTACATCTTTGTGCTCCCGGGATGTATGGAGTATAGAGTCTCATGGACCTCTTGAAGGATGAAGGCCTTCAACCCTGGCTTGTCGGGCACGCATATCCGGTTTCCGAACCAGACAGTACCATTCTCGTCCTCGGAGAACCCTGGGGCTTTACCCTTCCTCATATTCTTCTGGAATTCTAAGATGTCTAGGTCCTTCTTCTGTGTCTCACGGATCTGGTCCGTCAAGACAGGTTTGGCCTCTAGGGCAGCGAGATATGCTTTGGTGGTGATCCCTAGATTCAACCTTTCCATCTCCTTGTATAACAATGGGGCCTGGTCTTGCACCATGATGGCATTACAGTACCCTTTGCCTTGCCTGGATGATAGTGGATGCCCAAGTCATAATCTTTGATCAACTCCAACCATCTTCTCTGCCTGAGGTTCAGGTCTGGTTGGGTGAAAATGTACTTGTGGCTCTTGTGGTCGGTGAAGACCTCACACCGATTACCCACAAGGTAATGTCTCCATATCTTCAAGGCATGCACCACGGCTGCCAATTCTAGGTCATGGGTCGAGTAATTTAGCTCATGCGGCCTCAGCTAACGAGAGGCGTAATATATCACCTTTCCGTCTTGCATCAAGACACACCCCAACCCCTGGCGAGAGGCATCATAGTAGTTTTTGAAGTCCTTCCGAATGTCTGGCAGGGTCAGAATCTGGGCTGACACGAGCTTTTTCTTAAGGGTCTAGAAGCATTCTTCATAATCTGGAGTCCATTCGAACTTCACTTCCTTCTGTAGAAGTCTGGTCATGGGCTTGGCTATCTTTGAGAAGTTCTCGATGAACCGGCGGTAATATCCGTCCAATCCAAGAAAACTCCAGATCTCGGTCACATTCGTCGGTTGTAGCCAATTGGTCACTGCTTCTACGATAGTGGGGTCCACTGCTATTCCTCCTACAGATATGACATGGCCAAGAAACTTTACCTCAGATGACCAAAACTCGCACTTGTTGTATTTGGCGTACAATTGCTTCTCCCTTAACTTTTCGAGGGTTAGACGGAGGTGGGTCTCATGCTCTTCCTTGGTTTTGGAGTAGACGAGGATATCGTCAATTAATACCACGATGAACTTATCCAAGAACTCCATGAATACATTGTTCATCATGTTCATGAAGAAGACCGGGGCATTCGTGAGTCTGAACGACATCACATTATAGTCATAAAGTCCGTAGCGGGACGTGAAGGCAGTCTTGGGGATGTCCTCTTCCCTAATTCTCAGTTGGTGGTAGCCTGACCTGAGGTCGATCTTGGAGAACACTGAGGATCCCTTCAGTTGATTGAATAGGTCGTCGATCCGAGACAGTGGGTACTTGTTCTTGATGGTTACATCGTTCAAGGCTCTATAGTCAATGCACATCATCTTGGTCTTGTCTTTCTTCATGGCGAAGATGACCGGTGCACCCCAAGGTGAGGTACTCGGTCGGATGTATCCTTTCTATTCCAAGTCTTCAATATTGCTCTTTACTTCGGCTAGCTCATTGGCGGCCATCTGGTCTGGGCACTTGGAGATTGGGGTGGTCCCAGGGACAAGCTCGATTATGAATTCGATGTCCCTCTTGGGAGGCATTCCTGGTAGGTCTTCCAGGAAGACGCCCATGTATTCTCTGACCACGGGACTTCTTCAAGGGCCAACGAGTGAAGGGATACCCTGCTAGAACCATGGGTGGTCATCCGAAAAGTGATGGCTTCACCTCCAGAACTGGTCACGGTGACGGACTTGCTAGCGTAGTCTATTACTCCCTTGTGCTTCATCAACCAGTCCATCCCTAGGATGAGGTCGAGTCCGGTGCACTCGATAAGAACTAGCTCGGCCTAGAATAGCACTCCTTGGATTTCTATCCTTACCTTAGGGCTGAACAGGTTATCTAGGTCCTTCTTGCCAGGGGTGGCAATCATCATGGGGACGGGCAGAGGGAGTACTTCCAAGTTATTTGTTTTCACAAAGCCTTCAGATATGAAGGAATGTGTTGCCCCAGAGTCAAATAATACTATTGCAGGTATGGAATTCGTGGTGAACATACCGAGTACGACTTCAGGGGCCTCCTGAGCTTCCTCCATGCTGATATGGTTGACGTGGGCACGAACTGCTTGGTTGGGTGCCGTGCCTTGGGGCTGCTTGGGGTGAGGACACTGGTGGGAGTAGTGCCCTTCTTTCCAGTAGTTGAAGCAGACGACCGGCTTTCTGTTACTGTCCCTCATGATCGGGGCTTTGGTGGTGGGTGCCGGTTGAGTGGCTGGAGCTGGTGGAGCGGGGCGAGGATTCCCGGCATTCGAGCCACTGGTGGCATGAGGCGGCCTATAGATGGGCCGAGGATGGTAGGCGGGTGCCGGTGGCGGGGGGACGAAGCGGGGCCTCTAGGGGTTCGCTTGATGATGCTTGAACGCGATCATCTTCCTCTTCTTGATGTCCAACTTGTTCTGCTCAGTCTCTTGGATGAGCATCTTATTCACCAACCGCTAGAAGTCAGCGTAGTCGGTGGCGACGAGCTGGATGGAGAGCTCATCCTTAAGTCCCCGGAGGAACTTAGCCTAGCAGAGAGCGTCGGTCCGCACCTCTTCCAGTGCGTAGCGGGCCAGACAATTGAATTCATGGAGATACTCCATGACGGTCCGGCTTCCCTACTGTAGGTCCTGGAACTCCTGCTGCTTGATAGCCATGACTCTAGCGGGGACGTGGGCGGTGCGGAAGGCGATGGTGAATTCTGCCCAAGTCACCTTGTGGTCCTCCGACTGGGACTCACGGTAGTTGTCCCACCATTCCACGGTGGGACCCTAGAGCTAGTGAGTGGCGAATGCCACTCGCTCTCGGTTGGTGCATGGGAGGAGTTCCAACTTCTTCCCAATGGTTTGGAGCCAATCACCAACCTCCATGGGGTTCGTCGTGCTGGAGAAGATTGGGGGCCTCACGTGCAAAAACTCTAAGAGTTGAGGCCCAGGAGCGGGGGCTGGTGCACGTGGGATCGGCTCCACGTTCTGTTGTTGCAGCCGGTCCAACTGAGCCTATTGGTGTTGCATCTATGTTAGGAGGGCGGTGATCAATTGGTTTTGATTCACCATCATTTCCACCAAGGTGGGATGGTTGGCGGATGGTGGCCCTGTCTGGCGTTGGCCCGTTGCACCCCAGTTAGGTACAACACTCCCGGGTAGACCGTTGCTTGCCCCTTCTCCATTGTTGGAATCGGTGTTCTGGTTGTCAGCCATCTTCTGAGTACATAATATTTCCAATCATAAGAGAAAACTTTCAAAAATAACTTTATCAAAAACAGCCCCGGGGGACTCATATATAAGTGGCAATAAAATGTTCATTACATCAAAGTTCTTATTTTTAATCCACTCACAACACAAGCTGTTGCAGGTGGTACCACAATCACAAAATTATTATAAAGCAATCAACGAGAGCTATCGTCTATTCGTCATCGGGGGTGGTCTCCGTACTCTCGGAACCATGAGGGTCCTGAGGGACGGTGGGCTCGACCAAGTTCTCGATGATGGGGTCAGCGATGATGGCGGGGCGCGAGGCAGTGGCGCTAGAGCTGGATGGTCCGGCGGGCACGAGGGGCGGCGTGATCCTCTTGGGGCGAGGGGTGGGCTCACGGATGGGCTTCTTCCTCCTCGGGATGAGGGGAATCATCTCCGCGATGTCCTTCTGCAGCTGTATGATCTTGCGCTGCAGCTCACCGTTCTGTTGGATCAAGCCCGTCGTCTCCTGATGAAGGAACTCAACTGCCTCGTGGTGCTCCTCGGCGTCGAGCACGGCCTCAGTATGGATATCGTCCATGGCCTAGAGAAGACGCATCTGCCGGGCCATGACCGAATCGCGGTCGGAGTGGGCTCTGACGTAGATTCTGCTATGGGCGCCGGAAGTACGCATCGGTACAAACCGGAAGGACGAGTCCCGAAGACGATCGTCGTAGATCGTCCTCAGCTCCATGAGGCCTGGAGGGCGGTGCGTTGGCACGCGACGTCGAAGGTCGGGTCCCCAAGTGCTGTCGTGAAGAACGGTAGATGGTCGCTGGACCCATGGATGTTGACGGAAACGTCACACGGTCCCGTGCACTCCTCCATGTAGACGCCGTGGAATTTAGGCTCGAAGGTGAACCCGAGGAAGGTCACCATCATCCGGAGCTCCTGGATGAAGCCCTCGAAGTGGAGGCAGAAGCTGTGGACGTGGTGGAGTGGCATCTACAAAAACAACAAGTTGAAAAAAAGAGTAAGGGGAGGAACAAAGTGATGAAGTAGGTTTTCGCGAAATAGATTTTAACAAAACTAAGTGTTAGGCTGGTCCATTTGGCATCGTACAATCAAGTCGGCTGTGATACCATCTTGTGATGCCCCGATTTACCAAATCAGAACATCATTGAATTTCCATAGAAAAACAATAATAACAAGAGGTTCATCATGCGACAACGTACATACGGGCAATCATTCGTGGTTCACAGACCACATTATTACACAAGTGTAAAAGTAAAAGAAATAATGAAAATAAATAGCATGACAAACGTCTTCTTTAGGATCTTCTTCTTGACTGGGTCGCTACTCCAAACCATCTTCCTCATAGTAGGCGGCCTCTGAAATGTTTGTCTAACGGGTATGAGTACAAAAAGTACTCAACAAGCCACCGAGAATGCAATAATAATGCAGGATAATAACAAAGGAATGATAATGGCTAAAAGTGCGGAAAAGTACATTTTTTAGTTATAGCATTTAGTATAGTCAAATTTAATCATGCGGAATATTAAACATGAACAACATAATACCATCTAACTCGAGGAGTACATTTTCCCTCCTTGCTCCACAGTCCTTACATGCCAAGTCATTATGCAACATTCTTACATATAAACTAACTGCGAGTAGTCACGCAACCCGCTCTTGACCGTGGGCTTGGCTTTTCGAAAACATTTAAGACTCTGATTAGAGGTGTACCACTGTAACCACAAGGCACACACTCATCCCATACACCAAAGTGTAACGAGATGACCCATGCTACGGGAACTCATGCCAAAACCACAACATGAAATGCTCCAATCTGATAATCACTCGCTCTAGGTTTCGCTGGCGCGCCGGGCCGCATCCCAACTAACATCGCACCCCCTTTTGTGCCACGTCAGTACAAGCCACCCGCAGGTGCTGCTTGACCCATCTCCAAGTGGTGCCTCAAGTTGGAACACTCCATACCTTAGTTAGGACTTACCCACTATACTTGTGGTTAGTACGGAAATGTATTGCAACGGATCCGACAGACCGGTCTTTATAGTGCCCCGGGTGATACCGACCAATGTCCTAGCTTGCACCCGGAACCCACCATGCATACACACTTAACCATAACTCTATCACCCACAGAATTCCAGAGATAAGAATAACGGGGATCATATAGTAGATTCCAAACTGCTACGACTCATTTTTAACCTATAGCAATTGTGTCAATACATTGTACACTATCTAATAGTACTAATAATATGGTGACAAGGAGTTTTAGGCTAGATAGCATGGCTTGGGTTGCACTTCAAGGTAGGGGATCTAAATAAATATAACGTAAGGCTTTCATTTGACTAATGCATGTATAACCTATGTGTTTTATCGATAGTCTAGCAAAGTTGGCTTCAATATGCTCAAAAGATTGGTTTGGTGATTTGCCTTGTTCAGCGAAGGGTGAGGGACGAACTTCCGCGAAGTATTCTGGCTCCTCGACGGCGTCGTAGTCTTCTCGATACGCATAATAAACATTACATTCAATTAAACATTCCAAAATCACACAATAAACATAAAGGGTTTGATTGGGTTAAAATGCTTGAATTGAAACCATTAACTATTCTGAAATCATTATTTAAATTATTCAGACAATTTTATGGAGTTATGGAATTTTCTAAAGAGATTATGAATTTATCCAAAAGGGTATTTAAATACTTTGTTAAATAAAATGAAAATACTCAAAGTAAACCTACTATTTTTATTGCATAAACATGTAGAGAATAAAATTATAAATTTTCTAGAATTGAAATGGTTAAATTTGGAGTTAAAATGAGCAAGATATTAATTTTAGAAGTTTCAAACCATTTCTGGAATTTAAATTAAATCAAAAACAGTCGCCGGTCCATGGTGAACCGATTCCACCGTGAACCCGCGCACTATGCGTGTGCGCCGGATCGCAGATCACCGTTGGATCGTGATCGAGCGGCCACGGGCGAGGCGGGTGGTTTAAATGAAAACCGACGACCGAGATTAAAAAGCCGAAACGGTACGCATCAGATGGCCTAGATTCACTACGGTTTTTAAATATAAACGGATAATCCAGATTAGATCATACCGCTTCGCTGAGATCTAACGGATTTGATTAAACCGAGCGAACATTTTAATCATCACCATCGGATCAAAATCACACGGCCGCGGTCGAATCCGACACGGCACGGGTACTTTACCTGTGCCGGTCATCTTCTCCGGCGACGGTGAGTGGGCCAGTGGCCACGGCGAGCGACGGCGGTCCTATCTAAGCATAGAAATGGAAAGAGGGCGACTAGGGGAGCAGGATGGTACCACTACGGAGGTCTAAGGTCGATGGGGTGTGGCCAGCGACGAGCGAGGGTGGCGGAGGCGTTTGGGTCCTTTGTCGGCGTCAGGGTTCTGGCGAGTTTCGTCGTCGATAGAGCGGTGGCCGAGGTCAGGGAGGTGTTGGTGGTCATGTTGGTACGGTCACAGAGGACGGTGGAGGACTCCGGTGACGGCGAGCGACGGTTGGAGCGAGGGCAGCGGTGCTGCGTTAAAAGGAGTGTCGCGGGCGCTCTGTTCGGCCTAAGTGCAATTGGACGTGCGGGCTAGACGCGGAGGTGTTTGGGGGTTTACATAGGGGTGCCGGTGGGGGAAAATGGGCGGCGAATACAATGAAAGCCGAGGGAGTCTTCAATGGTGCCGATGAGGCTCGGCCATGCACGCGTAGCATGATCCTGGGGCGTAATCGCGAGGATTTACTAGGGGAAACGGCTGGTGGGCCTCGGGGAATCGATTAATGGCGTCAATTGAATGAGACGGGGCCAGCGGGGGCAGATCCGAGAGAGGTTAGGGCTTCGGGCGGCGAGGGGGGATTTGGGGGCGGATCTCACGGACACGATGGATCCAACAGGTGGGCCATGGCAGTCAGTTAGCGTGAGGAGGCGGGTGTGGCAATGGGCGTGGCTGACAGGTGGGGTTGAGCTCGGCTGAGGGGAGGGGAAAGTTGGTGCTGACAGGTGGGGTCGGCGTGTCGGGCGCGCGCGCGGAGGGAAGGGGTCGCTAATGAGCGGGGCCCGTCTATCAGTGAGGGGCATGGGGAGGGAGTGGGCTGGACTGACTGGTTGGAGGAAAAGAGGCGGAAAGGTCCCGTTACTGTTTAAATTCTTTTTTGAATAAAAATAATTTCTAAAATTGGTTTAAATTATTTGGGTTGCTTCCTTGAGTGATAAAAATTTGTAAAAATTCTCAAAAATATATCTTGGCCTTGGGATCATATAAAAATTTTCTTAGCCTCTGGTTTGGACATCTCCTCTAGGTTTTAGTTTATTAGGGCTTAAATGACATTAAAGAAATTCCAAAATAATCTTTTCCAGGAAATTATAATAAAATGTATTTTTTATTTCTTTGAAAATTTGGTGTGTTACATTGCTCCACATGAGACTTCAGCCGATCAAGATTAGTCTTACTAGATGTTGGCACAAAAGTTGCACCAACAGGTTCTCTGAGATCAAGAATGAACAAACAAAGAGTTTGTGCTTTAGGGCTGCCTCGAACCTCCGAGTCGGATAATAGCTCGAGTAATCCGAACAGGTGTAGTGAATAATTTGTCCCAGGATCCCTTTTACAGGGTGCAGAGGGGGGTATTTATAGGTAAAAATGCATAAAGAAAAGACCTAATTACCCTTAACTTACAACCGACATAGTGGGAACTATTCGGTGCCAGGAACAGGGTTATAGAGGGCAAAACACTATAAGGTAGATAGATAAGCCAAACGTCTTATCACTCTTGTCCTTCGGCTTCGGGGCCTTTGCCTTCTGTTCGGAGGGGTCATCGGGGCTTCACATCGCTGCACCCTTCGGCTTGGCGCCTCTACCTCCGAACGACTGCTCCCTAGCTTCGGAGCTCTTCTCAACTCCTGGAGTATTAATCTTTAAGTCCTGGAAAAGGGGTAATTTCTGCCAACAGTAGCCCCTCGAATACGCCTCTCTGCAGTTAACCTGTTTAGAAAGAAGGCAGTATACGGAAGGAACATTTCTATTTTTTGAGACTTAAAGGAAATTTGGACATGTTACAACTAAACAGAGGACTTCGAACCCAAAGCGTTCGAACCTCTCCCTTTGGGCTCCTATGCAATGGGAACACGCACTGGGAAGAGAATGGTTTCAGAGCGCAAACGTCGTGAAGAGCCGTTTGATTATAGCCGTTACGGCTCAAGTAACTGTTACACTCTGTAAAGGTAACAGTCAATTTTTACGGCGGTTGCTCGCCGTTCCAGTTGCTGGACCCACTTGTCAGTGATAGAAGCCGAACCTGCAGTGTGAAACCGATCGAAGAGTAGCGCTAGACGAGCGGTTATAGAAGGGAAAGACAAGGATTAACCGAGACTTTTTACCGCATCCAGTACTTCATGATTCACTTTCTCCAATTCTTCAACCTCTTGAGCATCCGAGCGAAATGGCGAGAACTAGCCACACCACTCCGGCAACAGCCAGCACCCTAGCGCAGAGGCAGGCGTGGGCTGCCTCGATAGCTGCAGCAATGGTGGGGACTTTAGGCGGCGCTTGGCCCAAGAATCCTCGGGAGCTCCGTCCACCCTCCAAGAAGAAGATCGCCCAAAGCTTTCTCATCGGCCAATCCGTGAGCACCGCCGAATCCATTGAAGAGGCCGTGAGCGGGAAGCTGGGCGCTGGATTGAGGACTTGGGTCCCCGGGCCGGAATCAACTCCAAGGCCGCGAAGCGGGGAGGTGGTGGTCTTCGAAGCGTTCTTTGAAGCAGGCTTGGGGCTTCCAGCCGTGGACTTCTTGGCAGAGGTACTAGACCTGTTCCATATAACCTTACCTCAGCTGTCTCCCAATGCCATCGCACGCTTAGCCGTCTTCGAATGGGCGCTCCGGGCAGAAGGATGCGAGGGGCGCTCCGAAGTTTTCGCTGCGACCCACGAGGCCATCTGCCAGCCGAAGCCACAGGACGGTCCCGGGGATTCTAAGGTGACCATAGCTTTTGGCAGCGTCAATTTCCAACTGCGGAGGGAGCACGCCCTTCACTTTCCTGCAAAGGCCATTAATGACAGATGGTACACCAATTGGATACTTCGGTGGTTTTACGCCAAAGTCGGAGAGGACTCCCCCCTCGCAGGTCCTCTCTAGGAGATTTGGTTCCGGAAGGAGGTGGAGATCTCCCCGAAGCCTAGCCTGCTCTCGATGAGGCTAGGGCTGCTCACTTCGGTGGCTCACCGCATGAGTATGCAGGATCTAGCCGAAGAGTTTATCGCCCTTCGGATCCCTCCCCTTGGAGCTAACTGGCCGATTGTGTTTCAAGAAGCTTCGGAGGGAGGTCCTCGAACCCTAGGTAAGGCTTCACTCCCTGCAATGTTGTATTAGACGAAGGAAACAATTATACTTATGACACCGTACCTTTCTCTCTCAGCGGCTCCTTTGGCATTGGCTCTGGAGGACATAACCTGGGCCGCCGAACGAGTTATCAGAGCCCCTTCGGCGGCTGAAAAGCAACGGAGGCTAGAGCTAGTGGGAAGCTGGGAGCGTTCCAATAGAGTGTGGGAAGCTCTCGGCGCGGAGCCCCCTCTCCTTCCCGATTTCAACCCGACCGGAGCTGCTGTCCGAAAACGGAAGATCGCTGCTGAGGCGTCCAAGAAAGCCGGCAAGCAGCCGTCCAAGAAGAAGAAAACCGCGAAGCTCCCTCCGCGTGGCTCCGGCTTTGTCAGCCTCGCCATCGGACGCTCGGAGCTCGGCCTCCGAGGAGCCGAAGGACTCAGACGCCCAAACTGCGGCGGCCTTTGAGAACTACCTCCTGGCTGATGACGAAGACCTAGGGGAGGTCCCCCCTAGAGCTTCTGTTGGGGAGGAAGAAGAAGTCCCGCCGGTTCTTCCTGCGCCCGTTGTTGTACACGTGGAATCAGACTCCGAGACTCCCAACTCACCCACACCGGGGGTGGCTACGGCAGAAGTCGTGGTTCTGTTGGGAAATGCGAAGGAGAGTGCTTTCAGAGATGACTTCGCTGACATCCTTCAGGAGTACGAAGTCCTGGAGGATCCGGCGATCCTGCCTCACGAGGCCTCCAAAGGTACTCCTCGAAGCTCCTGCCCTGGCTAGTACCTGCAACTTTTTCCCTGTAAATATGCTTATTAATTTTGTTGACCAAGCAGGTACTTCTACGGGTGTCGATGCCCCGGGAGCACCTGAAGCCCCTTCGCCTTTGGGGGTCATGGCCCGGGCGGACCCCCCTGCTTCTTCAGATGCTCCCTACTTGGCAGCGGAGAATGTACCCATTGGAGCGAATTTGGCGATGAAGGTTGACCCTGCAGTGTCGGCTTCGGCAGTTGTGGTTGCCTCTGTTGTCGTGCCTCTCGCCGGAGGGGTAACCGTCGGTGACCGAGGTACTCCGGCTTCGCCTGCCGCGTCTACCTTCGTGCCGGGGAGGGGCAAGAGCTTATCCAGCCTTGGCCTTCTTCCTGGCCTCGCTACAACCTCCGTCGGCAATTCGGAGGATGAGGCCATGGCAGACGACCACCAAGCCCTGTCTTGGTTGCCTCTGCTGGCTCCGTTCTTGGGGCAGCGGGAAGACCTCCGGAGGCTCATGGAGCCCCTGGCAGAGAAGAGCCAGGATATCGCCAACTCGGACTTGGTCTCCGTTTTGAGCGAGGCAGTGGCTCCGACGCTCAACACAGCCCTCGAAAGGGCTGCCCTTCAGGTATGAAAAAACACCATAGTTACTTCGAATTAGTGAACATCAGTACTTCGGTACTTACTTGTTCTTTTGCAGCAATTTGTTCTTGCTAGAGCGGCAGCAACTTCCAATGAGGTTGAGATCAACCGCCTCAAAAGGAAGGTTACTACCCTCCAGACCACTCTTAACAATTCCAACGAGAGATCCATCAGGTTGGAGGAAGAAGCCCTGGTGGAATGGAGGGCTAGGGTAGCGGCCGACGAAGCTCTTCGGACGGTGAGACAAGACAACGACGCGCTCCGCTCCTCGGCCCAAGAGGTCGAAGCTGAGCGCGTTGTTCTTCGGGCAGAGGTCGACAGGCTCCGTCGAGAAGCGGCTGCTTCGAGCGCTCAATTAGTGGAGCTCCAAGGAGGTCTTAGCCAGGCCATGGCCCAAAAAAGCTCCTTAATACTCCAGGTGGCCGAGGTATCTGCAACTGCTGCAGGGCTAGAAGCGGTAGAGAGGAGGAACGCTAGTATGGCGGACCATACCTTGGAAGCCCTTCAGGGTACCTTGGAGTACTTCGGTACTATGTGCCCCTCGTCTTCTGCTGCGGTCCACGAACCCCTCGATCGGAAGCTGAGAAGGATCCAGGTGGCTTCGTCGTTGATGATGAACTCCGGCGTTCGGTACGGAGAAATCTCCGGGCAGTGTGCTGGCATTGGGGTTCTCAGCCACCTCGAGTCCCTTCAGATCCCCCTCGGCTCAGTCGGAGGTTCGAGCCCTGGAAGCTTTGCCTCCGACGACTTGCTGCACCCATCCTCGGATGTGGCCTTGGCCTGGGAAGCCTTCCGATCAATTTGGAAGACGGACCACAAGGCTGTGGCCAAGGCTTGGATTGACGAAGCTCGCCAGCAGAAGCAGGCACAAACAAGGCCACCACTTCCTGCTTCGCCAGCCCCTGTTGTTCCTGCTCCGCCAACCGACTCGCAGGTCTAGCTTTTTAGGGTTATTATGTATGCGAAGTCTTGTAAAGCCCTTTTTATTAATGGAAAAGCTATAAACGAGAAACTTGTCTTGGGTGTTCTGTTCTTTTTTAGGTTTTGTCATGCCCTTCAAGCCCTGACCTCAAATTATTGGAAATTACTGACGAGCTCCGAAAGGAGTGGGCAAACCTTGAAGGTTTAAGGCCTTACCACCGGTCTCGCTTCTCTGTTCCTCGTGGAGATGGAGGGGAGGTAACCTTTGAAGTTTGCCAAGACGTCTTAGCTTATATTAAAGAGGAGGAGAAGGCGGAGGTATCCTCGTCTTCCGAACCTATGGACTGGTACGACTCGGAGTACCGGGCCGAAGATCCTGCGGAGGCTGACTCCGAAAGGCTCTTGACATGGGCGGAGCTTCAAGAAGAGCAAAAGAAACTACGAGCCTCCAAGAAAAAGAGAAGCGTTCGATCGATGAGGGCCAAGCCGACAGCTTCGAGCTCCGAAGGGCAGAGTAGCCGGAGGGGTAGCACTAGATGCTGACAGGGTCTTTGATTTTTCCTAGGCTTGGACCAAAACTTTTCTTAATGTAAAAGTATAATGATTTAACGTGAAATGCTTCGGAAGTACGTTGTGTGGTTCCTATCCTCCGACCCCCCCTTGTGGGTGGTGGAGCCTTTACTATAAAAAAGGGTGCGCCAGACACAATGATGCCCCGAACAACCGAATGCTTCGAATTTACACTTATCATTTGTACTTTTTTTGCGTGGATCTTGACAAAGCCGGAGCATGAAATCCATAGTTTGGCCACCTTCGGCTCTTGTACAGGTATTTCGCGCCTGAAGGCCAAAAATCTGTTTGCTTTTAAAGTCCTTAGACCTCTCTACGGATCCTAACAAGCTGGAGCCTGGAATCCGTAGGGTGGCCACCTTCGGCTCTTTTACAGATACTTCGTACCAGGGGGCCGAAAATCCGTTTCTTTTTAAAGTCCTTAGACTCTTCTACGGATCCTAACAAGCCGGAGCCTGGAATCTGTAGGGTGGCCACCTTCGGCTCTTTTACAGATACTTCGTACCCGGGGGCCGAAAATCTGTTTCTTTTTAAAGTCCTTAGACTCTTCTACGGATCCTAACAAGCCGGAGCCTGGAATCCGTAGGGTGGCAGCGAAGCCTCTGAACCAATGGTTCGAAGGAATCTGCCTGGGTTTTGGGAAAAATGCTTGGCTCTACAAGCATCTCCGTCCTCCCGATGCGTCCATCAAGAGTAAGGGATATTCGAAGAGCAAACAAAATTCGACCCTTATCTTTATTCATAGAAAGGAAAGTCTTACAAGTGATTACAAGGAGACCCTAAGCGTAATAACGCTTAAGGTGCTCTGCATGCCATGCATGCTTCAACTCTTCCCCTTCTAAATTACTTAATTTAAACGATCCTAGGCGCCCTGAGCGTAAGATAACATATGGCCCTTCCCATTTGTTTCCTAGCTTCCCCGGAGCTATTATACTTCGCAATACTAGATGACCAGGTTTTAGCTCCTTTAGCTTTATCTTCGGGTCATACCATGTCTTTGTGTGGTCCTGGTACTTAGTCAGATTGGCGACAGCTCGAAGCCTTGTTTCTTCTGACAAATCCAGCGAAGTGCTCCTGTCAGCTTCGTCTCCAGGTTGAACTACGCGAAGCGATCCACCTCTGAGCTCCGTAGGAGTCATGGCCTCATCTCTGAACAGCAATCTAAATGGGGTGAAACCTGTGGACCTGGTTTGAGTGGTTCGAATGGACCACAAGATTTTAGGGAGCTCTTCGACCCACAGCCCCTTGGCCAAACCAACGATCCGCGATTCAGCCCGGAGAGGATGTTCCCGTTGGCTCGCTCAACGGCTCCGTTGGACTGTGGATGTCGCACCGCAGCGAAGCACAGCTTAATGCCCAGATCTTCACAAAATGTTTGGAAGGTGTCAGCTTCGAACTGGGTTCCATTATCCACCGTCAACTCTCTTGGTACTCCGAACCTGCATATAATGTTCTGCCAGAAAAATTTTTGCACATTCCTCGAGGTGATAGCTGTTAATGGCTCCGCTTCAACCCATTTTGAGAAATACTCGATTGCTACTACCGCAAACTTCAAGCCGCCTTTTGCCATTGGGAAAGGGCCTATGAGGTCCATGCCCCATCTAGCCATTGGCCATACTGGGGCAATAACTTGAAGCTGAGCTGGCGGGCGATGGCTCCGTCTGCCCATCCATTGGCAGCCTTGGCATGTTCGGACCAGTTCCTCCGCATCTCTTACTATAGTTGGCCAATAAAACCCTTGCCGAAGCGTGTTGCCAGCTAGCGCCCGAGGGGCTAAATGACTTCCGCACAAGCCTTCGTGGATGCCTCGAAGTATGTCTTGACCTTTGAGCTGGGAGATGCATCAAAGTAGAGGTGAACACACTCCAGCTTTGTATAATACTCCACCGATAAGCTTGTAATTTCGAGCTCTTGCTTGCAACCTTCGGGCTTCTGGACCTTCGAGAGGGTCCATGGTACTTTGCAACATGCTCATAATAGGAGCCCGCCAATCTGTAATCGGAATGCATAGTACTTCCGAAGAGGGTAACTGAACAGCTGCTGGCTGTGCTAGTTCTTCGTAGAAAGCACCCTCCGGAAGGTCCACCGCCCCTGCTGCAGCCTTTGCCAGAATATCTGCGAGTTGATTCTCTGCACGAGGGATACTCCGAACTGTAAATCCTCTGAATGTTGCTTCGACTTTGTGGATTTCTTCGAGGTATTGTGCTAGATGTGGATTTTTTGCTTGAAAGCTTTCATCAACATGCCCTGCGACGACTTGGGAATATGTCTTAATCACTATCCTTGCGTCTCCGAGTGCTTTAGCCTTTCGGAGGCCTAGCAGGATTCCTTCGTACTCGGCGATGTTATTAGTGGTTCTGAAGTTGAGCCTCGCAGAATACATGGCCTTCTGCCCTGATGGTGATATGATGACGGCCCCTGCTCCGGCACCTGATGCTTGATAAGCTCCGTCTGAAAATATTGTCCATAAACCTTCGGAGGGTTCTTCCGGGGCCCAAATAGCAGATGGAGTCCACTCTGCTACGAAGTCGGCTATGATTTGGGATTTAATAGCCGTTCTTGCTGTGAAGGAGATTCCGAACGGTGCTAGCTCAACATCCCACTTTCCAATCCTGCCCGTAGAATCCTTGTTTCATAGCATATCTCCAAGAGGATACGATGTAGGGACGATCAAGTTATGTGCCAAGAAATAATGCCTTAGCTTTCGCGAGGCCATTACTAGGGCATAAACAAACTTCTTGAGCTCGGAGTATCTGACTTTAGCTCCGGATAATGCCTCCGACACAAAATAAACTGGGTTCTGGACTAGCTTTTCTTTAAGCTCAACTTCCCGAACCAATACTGCGCTCACCGCTGAACTTGTTGCTGCAAGATAAAGGAGCAGTGTTTCTTCTGGAAGGGGAACGGTCAAAGTTGATAATCTTCTGAGGTATGCCTTTATATCATCGAAGCTCTTCTGGCACTTTGGTGTCCACTAAAAGCTTTCGGACCGCTTTAGTGCTTTGAAAATTGGGAGGCTCCGCTCTGCTGACCTGGCCAGGAACCTGCTAAGTGTTGCGAGCCTCCCTGCTAGCTTCTGAACTTGCTTCAAATTCTCTGGTGGAGCCATCCTTTGTAGTGCGCTTATCTGTGTTGGGCTAGCTTCGATTCCCCTACTTGAGACTAAGTACCCCATCAGCTTTCCTGCTTGTGCCCCGAATATACATTTTTCTGGATTGAGGCGTACTCCACATGCTCAGAGGCTCTCAAATGTTTCAGCTAGGTCTAGGCTATGCTAGTGCGTTTGAGCACTTTTTATTACAATATCATCCATATAGGCCTCAACATTCCGGCCTATCTGATGACCTAGGGCCTTAGCTATTAAACGAGAAAAGGTGGCTCCAGCATTCCGCAAACCAAAAGGCATTCTTACATAATAAAATACTCCGGAAGGAGTTATAAAGCTTGTCTTGGCTTCGTCTTCGCGTTTCAGCCATACTTGATGATATCCGGAATAAGCGTCGAGGAAACTTAGCAATTCGGAGCCGGCTGTGGAATCTACCAGCTGATCTATTCGGGGCATCGGGTAGGGGTCTCGCGGGCATGCTTTATTTAATGAAGTGAAGTCAATACACATGCGCCATTTGTTCGAGTGCTTCTTCCTTACAAAAACAGGGTTAGCCAACCACTCGGTATGGGCTACCTCCCTGATGATGCCAGCTCTTAACAATTTTTCTACTTCGGCTTTGGCGAGGCTTGCTCTTTCTGCTGACAGCTTGCGGAGCCCCTGGCGCACTGGCCTGGCCTTCGGGTTGACGAGCAGACTATGCTCGATGATGCTTCGATCGACCCCGGTGATGTCTTCGTCAGTCCAAGCAAAGACGTCTAGATTTCTCCTGACAACTTCTAACGAGGCAGCTATTTCCAGGGATAGCCCCTTGCCGAACTGTATTGGGTACTCTTTGCCATCTTTCGAAATTATTCTTGTCTCAACATCACCCTCTGGGCTTGGCTTGAGAGAGGGTCCCTTCAAAGGGTTCGAGGCCTCTGGCACTTCTTCGATGCTTTTCGCCACATTGTGCACTTGCCAGGGGTCCAATGGCTGTCCGTGGCCATACTCTGTCCTTCGGGCTACAGCTTGGTCTCCTGAAATGGTAAGCACTCCACCTTGCGTGGGCATTTTGAGACAAAGGTAATTATGATGTGCTATAGCCCCGAACTGGTTTAGCATCCCTCGGCCGAAGATTGCGTTCTAAGCATATGGGGCGTCGACCACGTCGAAGATCACCTCTTCTACTCGGGCCAAAGGCCCCTCTCCGAAGGCAACCTCGAGGCCTATCTGGCCGAGGGCATCGAGAGGCAGTCCTGAGAACCCTTGAAGTGGCCGGGCTGCCGGAAGCAGATGCTTCCGGGGTATGCACATCTGATCAAAGGCCTAGACGAAGAGTATGTCTGCGGAGCTTCCGCCATCTACTAGGATCCTTCGGACCTCCACTCCTGCTATATCAGCAGAAATGACCAAGGGGTCAGCGTGGGGGAACTTCACCCCCGCGGCATCGCTGGCGGTAAACGAGATGGGCACGTGGGACCACTCTGGCATTGCTTCGGCAGAACTCGAGGTCCCAATGTGCCCGACCTCTCGGACGTACTCGCGCCGCTGCCTTTTGGACATGCTCCCGAGGGTCCCCCCTCCGGAGATGGGCAGGACCACTCGCTTGTCGCGGTCTTGCGGGTCCTCCTGCTTTGGTGGTGGCATAATATTGGCCACCGATAACCGCATGGGGGCTTCAAGGGCACCGGCTCGGGCCACAGTTTGCACAGGCTCCGACTGTGCTGATGATGGGGCTTGGTCCGAAGCACCCCGCCTGGTACTTCGCTCAAGGTAGTTGCCCCGAAGGGCCAATACTGCCTTGCAATCCTTCGTGTCATGGCTCCTATTGTCACCATGCACGCAACAGAAAAAACTCTGACGCCTGCCAGGCATCCTTTCTTGAGGGTTTGGCGCCCCGGCCTTGAAATTCTTCGCCTGCTAGAAATTGGCAGGTGCCCTCGGAGCAGAAGGCGCAATGTTTAGTACTTCCGAATGAAAATGCTTCTTTCCCCGCTTGTGCTCATTGAAGTGGTTGTCTTGAGGAGGCTGTAGGGGAGCGGAAGACTCGGGCTCCTTCTTGACTTCCCGGAGGGTGGACGATGGTGCTTCAGCACGCCGAAGACAGCCTTCTTCTGCCTTGGCATACTGTTCGAAGTATGCCATCGGCTGCGCCACAGACGTCACCGGGTTCCGATGGAGTTTGCTGAGGAGGTCGGGGTTCAACACTCCTTCGCGGGCGGCGTCGACTATCGAAGAGGTAGACAGGCCCTTAATCTGCGACTTGGTGTGGGCGAAGCGCGTGAAGTACTCCTGGAGTGTTTCTCTCATCCGCTGTTTCACCTGGAACAAGCTTCCTGTGGACATTGGGGCCACGAAGGTGCCTTGGAAGTTGCTCACAAATTTCTTCTTTAGCTGCTCCCAAGAGCTGATTGATCCTGGCTTCAGAGACCAGAACCATCGGAGCGCCACGCCTTCAAGAGCGAGGGGGAAGCATTTTGCCATAGTGCTTCGCACCCCCCGCTTGCTTCTATTGCCAGGGCATATGAGCGGGCGAACTCTCCGGGGTCCGACCCCCTGGAGTACTTGTGTAACTTCGAAGCCTTGAACCTGGGATCAAAGGGGACTCTTTGCAAGTCCGGGTGTAATGGGGACTCCTCATCGAAAGATGTGTTTTCGGCTTCTTCCGGGATTTGGACAACTTCTGGGAGGTTGTGAGCACCACCGTCTTGAGGCCCTTCGGGAGTCTCGGTGGAGGCTTGGGTGCGGAGGCGATCAGCAGCCTC
Source organism: Zizania palustris (assembly GCA_019279435.1). NCBI lineage: Eukaryota > Viridiplantae > Streptophyta > Magnoliopsida > Poales > Poaceae > Zizania > Zizania palustris. Next base: position 117,325,413 of record JAAALK010000283.1, read on the forward strand.
TTGCCTCCACCTGGCTACTTCCTCCTGAAGTATGGCTAATTGAGTAGCCTCGGTTCCAGGAAGGCCTTCGCCTTCTTCTGAAGGTAGCTCCGGGTCTTGGGAACTGATGTAATCAGTCTGAAGCACCGTACAAGGAGCTCTAGGACCCCTGGGTACTCGACGCCCAGCGGCCTCGGTGGGAATCACCGGAGTAGACGAGGGTCCGGCTCCTATGGTTAGAGGGGACCTTCGGAGAGGACCCGAAGTTTGACTCCGCTTCGGAGGCAGAGCTAGCCACGAAGAGGTCTTGGAGACGGAGGACTTTGAACGACTCGGGAAGCCGGGAGAAGGCCTTCGGGATGCACTAAGAAGCCCTTAACTGAAGGGTGCGTGGAATCCTGAAACTCCGAGGCTCCCTCCGTAAGTGGTCTTCGAGGTGCAGTCAGCAGCAGAGAACAAGCTTCTAGAACTGGATCCCCACAGACGACGCCAACTGTTGGCACAAAAGTTGCACCAACAGGTTCTCTGAGATCAAGAACGAACAAACAAAGAGTTTGTGCTTTAGGGCTGCCTCGAACCTCCGAGTCGGATAATAGCTCGAGTAGTCCGAACAGGTGTAGTGAATAATTTGTCCCGGGATCCCTTTTATAGGGTGCAGAGGGGGTATTTATAGGTAAAAATGCATAAAGAAAAGACCTAATTACCCTTAACTTACAACCGACATAATGGGAACTATTCGGTGCCAGGAACAGGGTTATAGAGGGCAAAACACTATAAGGTAGATAGATAAGCCAAACGTCTTATCACTCTTGTCCTTTGGCTTCGGGGCCTTTGCCTTCCGTTCGGAGGGGTCATCGGGGCTTCACATCGCTGCACCCTTCGACTTGGCGCCTCTACCTCCGAACGACTGCTCCCTAGATTCGGAGCTCTTCTCAACTCCTGGAGTATTAATCTTTAAGTCCTGGAAAAGGGGTAATTTCCCCCAACACTAGACTTGACTACTAGTTTAGAAATAGGCGTGCTACACCAGCCGGCTTCACAGACACGGTAACAAAATATCCCTCGGACATGCTAACAAAGTTGTAATACGATAGATCTCTACCTGATAGACATTCAACCTTATCATGGACGACGTCAATAGACACATCGTCCAAGGCAATCTAGGTCGACGTATCAGGTCGTACGATCTCCACATCATCGTCGTCCCACTTGATCAAGCACTGGCGCAAAGTAGAAGGAATACAACAATTTGCATGAACCCAGACATGCCCAAGTAGCACACTATAGTTACCTTGCATGTCGATGACGAAGAACGCTGTTGGCAACATCTTGTTGCCCACCATCAGCTCTAGAGAAAGTACACCCTTGGCCTCGGAGCTCTCATCGTTGAAGCTATTGAGCGTCAGGTTGGTCCTCATCAAGTCGTCTTCATTCTTGTCAAGCTTCTTCAACAGAGAATACGGTATCAGGTTGACGGTGCCGCCTCCATCTACAAGCATCCTCGAGATCAGCTTCCTGTCGATGTGCCTCTTGATAGAGGGGCTTCAAGTGACGAGTTGTATCCTCGGTCTTCTCGAAAATAGCCTCCTACAAAACCTCGGCCTCGTCCCATGGAAGAGCAAACTCAGCAGGTAACATGACGACATTTATATCCATCGCTTGAGGAGGGGGCTCCTCAGAGACGGGCATGTAGTTGTCGTCCATCAGATCGTCCTCGTCATCACTCGGAGTAGGACCCGAGTTGTCCATGGTAATCGGCTTCGGCTTCCATACTTGTCTCGCTATTGGTCGGGGATGGATCTCCTCGAACATGGCGTCTTGCTCATCGTTGGCCTTCTTGCGCATCTCTTGGGCTCGAAGATGTTGTAGGTGCCTCTTCTAGGACTTGGTCATACCTGGTGGTGCCCACGATGGATGTGGCTTAGTGTCGGGTGCCCCAACTTTGTTCCTGGAATTTTTGGCCGAACGGGAATCCCCGAATCGACCTCGACAATTCTACGCTTGGCGGGTTTTTGCTCCTGCTTCTTGTCGGTCGAACCGGCCTTTCTGGGCCGGTCTAACCGGGCCCTATCGGTCAGACCAGCCATGGTGGTTCGCCATCGCCTTGCTCCGCGGAGGTCCCCCTAGGGATTAGGACGTCCTGGGACCCCACCTTGATGATGATAGCTTCAGAGCGCGCCTCCGGATGTCCTCATGGTGCGACGGATAGTCTAGAGAAGACATCGCCACTTGGAGCGCCCATTTGACCCTGCATGTTATAAAATCCGAGTGGCACGAATGAAGCGATATAATATGGTGTAGGGTACCCGGGAGGCGGAAAGTAGCAAGGTGGCCACTGCGTCATTGGTAGATGGTACGGTGACAGAGGGAAAGGTGACTCCAATGGCCTCGGCCATCTGGGGCCGGACCCACTCTTCTGAGGAGGCCCTGGCCTCACTGGAGGTCCTGGCCGAGTGTTCACCTTCTCGGCCCTCCTCTGGTGCTTCTGGAGCAGCATGTCATATGTCACCTTCGGCTTCTTGCGATTCGTAGCCGAAGATGATGCGCTGGTGTTCACTTTCCACATTCCTACCTCAGGGTTCTTTGGCACGAGCGTGTGCGGGCACGGTTCCCCAATCATGAACTTCTTCCCCTTAGTGGACTCGGCCTGCTCGGGCCGAATCAGCACCTTCTTCCCGTCGAGGTCGATAGTGTTCACGGGGAAAGGGTCATGGTTGAGCTTCATCTTGGGACTTGTATCCAACTTCAATCGTCCCTCTTCTATGGCTGATTGAACCCGCCGACGAAAAACATTGCAATCGTTAGTAGAATAAGAATGAGAATCATGCAACTTATAATAAGCCCACATCTTCATGTCGTCGGACGTCGGAATGACGTGACCCTTTGGTAACCTGATAAGCTTGTTTTTCAACAAAAAATCAAATATCTTGTTGCACTTGGTCACATCAAAAGAATACTTCACCTCGCTAGGCCAACTCTTGCTGGGAGATGACCGTAACTTAGTGCAAGTCATGGGCTTGGCCTTACTAGACCAAGTCAACTCCGCGGTGTACATATCGGCCAAGTCATCCTCGTTCTTCGATGATTCTTCATCGGAGTGCTCCATGATGTGTACCTAGGCCTTAGGCTTGTTAAAATTCTTGGTGAATTTTCTAATTTTAGCGCAGCTTTCCTGAACCAGAGCCTACGGTGGCTTCACCCACTGTAGGCCAAACCCATTACCCAGAGGGGGGTTCGGCAGAGTCGACAGTGTCTCAGACCATATCAGTGAGGGGTCCTGCTAGTTCGGAGGTACGTTCGGCCAGTGTGGGCCGAAGCCTCCTGTCGAAGGGTTCATCCAGAGTGGTGTGGGGTTCGGCCATTGGGGGTCAAACTCGCTTCGCATGGGGTTTGGCCACTGGGGTCCGAAGCTACTATACGAGGGGTTCGGCCATTGAGGTCCGAAGCCACTGTACGGAGTGTTAGGCCACTGTGGCCTGATGTCACCATGTGGAGGGTTCGACCATTGCAGTCTGAAGCCATCATGAGGAGGGCTCGGCCACTGTGGTCCGAAGCCACCCTCCGGATGCCTTGGGCCCTTCGGCTGACTTAGTATCTTAGCGCGGGGGCCTGTTTCCTTGGCTTTTATTTGGTGCTTGTTTAACAACATCTTATATGTTACCTTCGGCTTCTTGTGAGCCTTAGCCAGAGGAATGCTAATGTTTTTCTTCCACACTCCCACCTCAGGGTTCTTAGGTATGAGTGTGCGTGTGCGTGGATCTCCAACAATTACCGCCTTCCCTTTAGTCGACTCGGCCTGTTCTGGCCGAATCAACACCTTCTTTTCGCCAAGGTCGACGACATTGACGGGGAAGGGATCTTTGTCCAGCTTCATCTTTGGATTGTGGTCTATTTTCAATCGTCCTTCTTCTATGGCCGATTGAACCTACCGCCGAAAAACATTGCAGTCATTAGTATTATGTGAATGTGAATCATGCCACTTACAGTATGGATGTTTCTTCAACTCATCGGCGGATGGAATGACTTGGCCTTTAGGCAACCTAAGAAGCTGGTTCTTTAAGAGAAAATCAAGTATTTTATCACACTTAGTTATGTCAATTGAGTACTTGACCTCACTAGGGTGATTCTTCGTGGGAGACGGTGGTAACTCGGAGCAAGTGATAGGTTTACTTTTAGCGTTCCAAACCCATTCGGCCGCGTACATGTCGGCCGAATCCTCCTCTTTTGATTCCTCCTGATCGGAGTGTTCCATGATGTGGATTTCAGCCCTAGGCTTGTTAAACGTCTTAATAAACTTTTTATCTTTGGCTCGGTCTTCCTGGACCAGAGCCTGCTGCAAGACTTGGCTAACCTCTAATAAGTTCTAGTTGTCTAGTTTTTCTTTAATCTCGGAACGAAATCCGCTAAAAGCTAGATCTGCCAAATCCCTCTCTGAAATATTAAGACTGAAACATCGGTTTCTAGTATCACTTAAACACTTGATATACTCAGAGGCGCCCTCGTTAGATTTTTTCCTAACCGATGTCAGGTGTGAGAGCCTAAGCTCTGTTTCACCCGTATAAAAATACTCATGGAATTTTTGTTCTAATTTGTCCCATGTTTGGACGGAGTTCGGTGGAAGTGCTAAAAACCAAGTGAAAGCGGTGCCGGATAGCGAGAGAGAAAATAGTCTAAGTTTTAGAGCGTCTGACCCGCTAGCTTCTCCACACTGTGCTAAAAATTGACTAACATGCTCTAGTGTGGTTTTGTTACCCTCGCCATCGAACTTAGTAAATTCGGGGATTCTATAGCCGTGGGAGTAGGGTATTGTATCGAAATGATCGGGGTATGGCTTCCGATAAACTGTAGCCCGACCCCTAGGCACGAAGCCGGTGCATTCCCTAAATAGTGCGTGGATTCGCTCCTCTAGGTCATCTTGGCCTGCTGCCTGCGCACGTCTCTCATGCGGGGGCACGACATGTGGCGGGATATCAGCCATGGGCCTCTTCCCTATGCGCTAGCTGTGCGACATGCTCGAGCCCAGGCACATGCCCGTGTGGTGCGGGCAACATGGGCAGGGCTTGCGCCAGTGCAGGTGACGGTGGTGCGTGGTACGCAGTGCTAGCTTGGCCATAAGCATAATGACTAGTCTCGACCATGGATGTTGGGACTGGAGACGCAATGGTCTGGCTAGTGCTACCGTTAGTTCTGTTGTACACATGATTTACCGAAGGTATACTAGCAATAGGGGCTGATGGTACGGCCTTAGTAAAGCCGAACCTTCTAAGTGTCGCCTCTACTTGGGAGCTAACTGCCGAATCTAAACGGTTGGCTAGCGAAGCACTAACGGCCTGATCTACCGATGTGGCTATTTCTTGCTCAATCTCTAAAGAAGATAAACGAGGTGATATGGGTGTTACCTGGATCCGAGCAAGGTCGGGGGCAATGATGTCGCACTTGATGAAGCCCGCACGTGTCTTGACGTATCCTCCAAGCATCATGTGATATGACCACGCCGACCACTCCAACCTCTACATCGACCACTTCGACCACAGCGACTCCAATACATGTTTTTGATGGACCAATTACACGCAGTCGAGCTAAGAAGCTTCAACAAGAGGTGCACGTGCTACTTTGTGAAATTCATTTTACTATTAATGAGAGTTATATACTACCTAAGTCGTGTACATTGCTAATGCTCAGGTTTACCAAGAAGGATGACAAGAACTCACAAGGAAATGGACACATAGAAGAATCATGCTCGAACCAAGCCAGTCCTGCAGAATCGTCTCAAATAAATAATCATAACTTTTGATTTACAAAAGCTATGAAGTCAAATGAGCACTTTTTGGAAAACTCTTGAAGTCTAGTTTCCAATGAATCTAACCCCGACCAATTTGAAGTTTGCATGAAGGCGTCCGACCAGTTTTAGTGCTTGTTGGTCCGAAGGTCAACAGTCTGCATGAAGTCAATGTTCTCGTATTAAAACTGCATCATTCTACCGAGTTACATGGTGCATATTATACATGGTGTGAAAGCTTATCAAGTCACCTTTCCAAGGGATCCAACCGTTCGTGAATTGAAGCTTCCAAGGAGGAGTTATTGCTGAAATACCGAAGACCGCTCAGAAGACCAATAGCCACGCGGAAACTCTCCAGAAGCTGATTCGTTTTCACATAGTTCGCCTAGTATTTTCGTTTCGTGTTCGCACCTATCTTCAAGGTCTACTCCTTTTATAAATACCCCCTAGCACCATTGTAATCGGCACTTTTGATTATTGAATATAGAACCCCTTGTTCAGCTGCGTGCTAACAAATTCAGAGAGAGATCTCTACCCTCCTTGCTCTTGTGATTTCCTTCGCGGGATTACAGAAGCGGCGGCTTCATCCGCTCCCAATTGGTGCTCCTACTCCCTTCAAGGTCCTCCTTGATTGATTGTAGGCTGTGTTGGTTGGTTCTTTGAGAGTGTGGTTGGGTGAATCCTCGATTCAGGTTGCCGGTTAAAGACGGTGGTTGGCTTCGAGTTTTATTTGCCAGGTTGCACTAGTTATCGCTGCTTGCAGCAAGTTATTCGGCTATTCTATAGCTAGTTATCTGAAGATCGATCCTACGTCGTGAAGATCGGGACCCCGTGACGCATCATCTGGTATCAGAGCTGATCGGTTTCCACGGTAGGATTCTTTACCCTTAGGTACATATATTTTGTTTCGTCCTATCCACCAAAAGCCAAAAAAAATATATACATATATATTGTTTAGCCCTTTGTTTCAATCTGTTATTTTAGTGAGTTCAGTTAATTTTCAGTCCATTAGAGTCTTTGTTTTAGTTGCTGATCATTTTCCGTCGTGTCTCCTTTGAGCCTCATATATATCTGGTCATTGTGTTCAGTTCTATAAAAAAGGTAAAAGAAAGAAAAGTTCAAAAAAAGGGAAAGTTGAAAAAAAAATTGTGAAAGAAAAGTTTAAAGATCAGTTCGTTTGAGAGCACAGTTGCTGAAAGTTTGTGTTTCAAGTTGTGCAACCAGATCGCTATCTTTTGTTGGTACAAAATTTTGGTTGGGTTTGATTGCAACACTTGCATCCCAATCATACTCCTTGTTTGCATCAATCTGAGATTTTCTTTGCACGTGTGTGTGATCCATTTACATCTTTAGCATTTTGAGATCAGCACTAAGCAGGGAACCTCTAGTTTGGATTGTTACTTAACTTTACAATAACTAGAATTCAGATTGCATTCCTTGTTTATAATCCCCACCAAGCTCCACATAAAAGCCATCGTAATCGGTACTCTCTGGTCTTGTATTCGCTTAACCATCGCTCTCGGTACCACCACACATTTTGTTTCTCTGTAATCCGCAGGAACTTCACTGAGCCTCGGTTGGTAAGAGAAGCGAGATTGAGAGATCCCACATATATTTTTATTCCACATATACTCTTGTTCCTTTGTTGTCACTAATTTTACAGAAAGATGGGTGACGGCGTTGAGATCAATGATTGTGTCACCATGGCACAATTTAATGAATTCCAGCAAAGTCTAGAAGAGAGACAAGATCGGTTGGCCCAAGATTTTCAAACCATACTAAATGAAATTAGGGGACGTCGTCCACTTAATGATGGAGCAAGCACCCATGGTGAAGAAGGTGATGATAGTGATGGAAGAGGAGGAAGAAGAGGACGGATGAACCGAAGTGCTGCACATGGAAGAGGGAGGGGCTGGAATCGAAGAAATCAAGACACTGAAGAATCCGAATCTGAAAATGATGATAATCATTCCCATCATGATCGCCAACATCGTAGAGGAGGCCATCGTGAAGAGAGGCTTGGTAAACTGAAATTTACCATGGCAAAATTTGATGGAGGATCTGATCCTGAAGCTTATTTCACTTGGGAGTTGAAGGTCGACAAGATCTTTCGCTTGCATAATTATACAGAAGAGAAGAAGTTGGCTATGGCATCTCTAGAGTTTGAAGGATATGCTCTGATTTGGTGGGAGCAACTTCTCCAAGATCGTGAAGAAGATGGAGAACATCCTATTTCCACATGGGCAGAGATGAAACGTGAAATGAGAAGACCTTTCATGCCGAAGCATTATCGGCGTGATCTTATTGATAAACTACAAAATTTGAAACAAGGAAGCTATTCTGTTGAAGAGTATTATAAAGAGATGGAGAAGGCAATGATTAGATCCAACGTATATGAAGATGAAGAACAAACTATGGCACGATTCATGGCTGGGTTGCATCGAAATATTCAACGCATTGTTGAGTTTCAGTCGTACCGTCGTCTTATTGATTTGGTACATCAAGCCACCAAAGCTGAACGCCAACTGCAGCAAGATACCAAGAGCAGTAAGTCTTTGCCTTTTGGTACGAGGACTATGTCTGGAGGAAGCAAATTAAATTCTAAGTTTACTACTGCACCGTCAGCTGCGAATGGTTCATTTGGAGGCTCACGTTCTAATGCTCAAAGTAATTTTAGTGGGAAGAACTCTGCTGCCCCGAGCACGAGTTCCAAACCAGCAGCTTCCACCTCCACTTCAGTGGGTTCTACATCCAAGAGCAGTGGGATTCAGTGTTTCAAGTGTGGAGGTCGTGGACATGTTGCTAGAGAGTGTCCAAATAATAGAGTGATCATTGTACATGATAATGGAGAGTACGAATCAGCTAGTGAAGAGGAAGATATAGAAGAAGAAGCCCATGAAGAAGAGGAACATACCGGCTGTGATTTTGAGCAAGGTGCTGCTCTTGTGGTGGCACCAATATTGAGTGTTCAGATGAAGGAAGCTGAGAACGGCCAGCGGCATAATTTATTTCAGACAAGAGCCAAAGTGCAGGATAAGGTAGTGAAGATGATCATTGATGGTGGAAGTTGCCATAATCTTGCTAGTCGTGAGATGGTTGACAAGCTTGGTCTGAAACTTCTGCGACATCCTCATCCATATCATGTCCAATGGCTGAATGATTCCGGTAACATCAAGATTGGATACAAGGTAAAAGTTCCCTTCAAGATTGGTGAATATGTTGACACAGTAGAGTGTGATGTGGTACCCATGTCCGTATGTCACATGCTACTCGGGAGGCCATGGCAATATGATCGATATACTCAGCATTGCAGGAGAACAAATCAGTACACTCTAGATTTGAAGGGGAGGAAGTTTGTACTCAAACCTATGACACCACAGCAAATTTTTGCTGAGCATTTGCAAAAGAGCTCTAGTGTGAGAGATGAGAACGGAAAGGAAGAGAAAAATAATTCGAGTGCCTTCCACAAATCAGAGAGTGAGAGCCACCAGCCCAATATGAGGAAAAAATTGAGAGATCAAAAGAAAGAAGAAGAAAAAAATTTAGTCATGTTAGCCACAAAATCTGAGATGAGAGAAATAAGGAACAACCCAGATCAAGTACTCTTTGTACTTGTGTGAAAAGACATTTCAGTGTCAGCTAACGATAACACCTCTTTTCCTAGTATGGTGTCTCATCTTTTGCAGGAATATGAGGACGTTTTTCCAAAAGAAACCCCGAATGGATTACCTCCTGTACATGGGATTGAACATCAGATCGATCTTATTCCGGGGGCTGCTCTTCCAAATCGACCACCATACCGCACCAATCCTGAAGAAACAAAGGAGATACAAAGGCAAGTACAAGAACTTCTCGATAAAGGTTATGTTCGTGAAAGCTTAAGTCCTTGTGTTGTTCCTGTTATTTTAGTACCAAAAAAAGATGGTTCTTGGAGGATGGGCGTTGATTGTAGAGCCATAAATAACATCACTATTCACTATGGCCATCCTATTCCTCGATTAGAAGACATGCTTGATGAATTAAGTGGTTCCATAATATTCACTAAAATTGATTTGAAAAGTGGGTACCATCAAATAAGAATGAAAGCTGGAGATGAATGGAAAACTGCTTTTAAAACAAAATTTGGATTGTACGAATGGCTAGTTATGCCTTTTGGTTTGACTAATGCTCCAAGTACTTTTATGAGATTGATGAACCATGTTTTGAGAGCCTTCATTGGAAAATTTGTGGTTGTCTATTTTGATGATATCTTAATTTACAGCAAGTCTTTTGAAGCGCACATGAATCATATTCGACAAGTCCTAGATGAGCTCCGAAAGGAGAAATTATTTGCTAATCTTGAGAAGTGCAGTTTTTGCACAGACCATGTTGTGTTCCTTGGCTTTGTTGTTTCAGGAAAAGGAATTGAAGTGGATGAAACCAAGGTGAAAGCCATCAAGGATTGGCCAACTCCAACGAATGAGTCCCATGGAGGAGGATTGACAGGTCATTTTGGACAAAAGAAAACCTATGAGCTGCTAGGTGATCACTTCTATTGGCCCAAGATGAGGAGAGACGTCATTCGGTTCGTGGAGCGCTGCATCACTTGTCACAAAGCTAAGTCTAAACTGAACCCTCATGGTTTATACACTCCTCTACCTTCTCCTAAAATTCCTTGGGAAGACATAAGTATGGATTTTGTTCTGGGACTGCCTAGAACTCAGAGAGGAAAAGATTCTGTTTTTATTGTGGTTGATAGATTTTCAAAGATGGCTCATTTTATCCCTTGTAACAAGAGTGACGATGCTTCACATGTTGCTAATTTATTTTTCAGGGAAATTGTGAGGTTGCATGGGGTGCCTAAGACCATTGTATCTGATCGTGATGTCAAGTTTGTGAGCTACTTCTGGAAAACATTGTGGTCCAAGCTGGGGACCAAGCTTCTATTCTCGACCACTTGTCATCCTCAAACCGACGGACAAACTGAAGTGGTGAATCGAACCCTGTCGATGTTGCTGCGAACCAAGGTGAAAAAGAACCTGAAAGATTGGGAGGACTGCTTGCCTCATGTGGAGTTTGCTTATAACAGGGCAGTACATTCTACCACTAACTTGTGTCCTTTTGAAATTGTTTATGGGTTCAAACCCATTGCTCCGATAGATTTGTTGCCTTTGCCATTACAGGAGAGAACCAATATGGAAGCCTCCAAGCGTGCTGCATATGTCAAGAAGATACATGAGAAAACAAAAGAAGCAATCGAGCTAAAGGCCACATGTAAGGCTGCAAGTATGAACAAGCATAGAAAGAAGGTATCATTTGAACCAGGTGATTTGGTGTGGATTCACTTGCGTAAAGATCGCTTTCCTGATAAGCGCAAGTCCAAGTTGATGCCACGAGGGGATGGTCCATTTCGTGTTCTTGCCAAGATCAACGATAATGCATACAAGATTGACCTTCCACCAAGCTATGGCGTGAGCAACTCCTTCAATGTTGCTGACCTATCAGCATTCACAAGTGAAGACATTTTAGAGTCGAGGACGACTCCTTTTCAAGAGGGGGAGGATGATATGACCACGCCGACCACTCCAACCTCTACACCGACCACTTCGACCACAGTGACTCCAATACATGTTTTTGATGGACCAATTACACGCAGTCGAGCTAAGAAGCTTCAATAAGATGTGCACACGCTACTTTGTGAAATTCATTTTACTATTAATGAGAGTTATATACTACCTAAGTCGTGTACATTGCTAATGCTCAGGTTTACCAAGAAGGATGACAAGAACTCACAAGGAAATGGACACATAGAAGAATCATGCTCGAACCAAGCCAGTCCTGCAGAATCGTCTCAAATAAATAATCATAACTTTTGATTTACAAAAGCTATGAAGTCAAATGAGCACTTTTTGGAAAACTCTTGAAGTCTAGTTTCCAATGAATCTAACCCCGACCAATTTGAAGTTTGCATGAAGGCGTCCAACCAGTTTTAGTGCTTGCTGGTCCGAAGGTCAACAGTCTGCATGAAGTCAATGTTCTCGTATTAAAACTGCATCATTCTACCGAGTTACATGGTGCATATTATACATGGTGTGAAAGCTTATCAAGTCACCTTTCCAAGGGATCCAACCGTTCGTGAATTGAAGCTTCCAAGGAGGAGTTATTGCTGAAATACCGAAGACCGCCTTGAAGACCAACAGCCACGCGGAAACTCTCCAGAAGCTGATTCGTTTTCACATAGTTCGCCTAGTATTTTCGTTTCGTGTTCGCACCTATCTTCAAGGTCTACTCCTTGTATAAATACCCCCTAGCACCATTGTAATCGGCACTTTTGATTATTGAATATAGAACCCCTTGTTCAGCTGCGTGCTAACAAATTCAGAGAGAGATCTCTACCCTCCTTGCTCTTGTGATTTCCTTCGCGGGATTACAGAAGCGGCGGCTTCATCCGCTCCCAATTGGTGCTCCTACTCCCTTCAAGGTCCTCCTTGATTGATTGTAGGCTGTGTTGGTTGGTTCTTTGAGAGTGTGGTTGGGCGAATCCTCGATTCAGGTTGCCGGTTAAAGACGGTGGTTGGCTTCGAGTTTTATTTGCCAGGTTGCACTAGTTATCGCTGCTTGCAGCAAGTTATCCGGCTATTCTATAGCTAGTTATCTGAAGATCGATCCTACGTCGTGAAGATCGGGACCCCGTGACGCATCATCATGTCCTGGAGCGCCTTCATATTTGCCTCGATTTCTGCTCGTTCTTCTGCGGGAATGTATTCAAGAGTGGGCATCATGACGTTGCGGTTGTCGATGTCCGCGCCTCCCATGGTGTCCATCGGCGGTGTAGACGTAGTAGTCGTTGTAGATGTACCGGCGGCCGATGTAGACGTAGATTAACGGATACTTCACAGGCGAAGTAACAAGGCGATAGCAATCTATTACGTAGATTAACGGATACTTCACAAGCGAAGTAACAAGGATTACCACTGTTCCGAAGTGGCCGTCGGAAGGCTTCCAGGCAAACCCACGAAGAATACAGAAAAGTAAAGATAAAGTAAATTACGGTTCAAAGCTAGGGCTTTGTGGTTGATTTGTGTTGGGGGGCCTCTGAATCGGCCTCACCTCTATATTTATAGGGGCTAGACTTATAATCTCTAAGCCTAATCTGGTGGAATTATGTTTGGTCACGCGTAAAAGACTTAGTGAAAAATCGGACTCAATCTCTAACTCTTGCCCGAAGTGGGCCTTCGGCCAGGCCCGCCAAAGCCTGCTCCTCAGGCCGAAGCTTCGGCGGAGTGGGCCACCGAAGGCCTCCGGGCCGAACGCTGTGGGCTGGCTAGAAGCTTCCGAAGCCCGTAGCCCAGTGGTCCTTCGGCCCTGTAGGGCTTCGGCCTAACCCGGGTGAGAAACCATGTTGAAGAATATGGTTTTGATATTCCAGATGTGATGAGTGATTGTCAACGAAAGTCAAAGGAAGGGAGATATGAAGACCTGCCGAGTCTGAGCCGCGTGTGACTCAGGTACACGGGCAGCGAGCGACAGCCGTGTAGAGGAGCCGCGGGGTCAGGCTGGCCCAATCCGGGTACATGGCTAGGAGCGGCAGATGATCCACTGGTCTGTTGACTGGGTTTGACTCAGGTACACGGGCGGCGAACGATTGCCAGGCTGAGGAAGCTGCGGGGTCGGGTCGGCCCAATCCGGGTACCCGGTGCGAAGACGGCGGACGATTTGTCAGTTTCGGCGTAAAACTGACAACCTATGATTAATTCGTTTTTAGGATATTAATATTTAGTTTTTAAGTTTAGAATATTTTTATTTGAGTCAGGTGATTTTTCTAAGAATATTTTCGTAATTTTCAGAATTTATTTCAGAGTCAGTGTTAATTTACCCTAGGGGTAAATTAGTCTTTTCATGTATTAGGAGTCGCCTATAAATAGGCCCATATCCCCCCTGGGGATAGATGACTGTTTTTAATAAATTAATCCACAGTCCACTTTTTGTTCGGGCCGTAGTTCATTTTCCACCGAAAATTTTCATCTGCAAAGTGTTCTTCTCCGTGCGGTTCGAGGCCATACAACAACGGACGCTAGGCTATAGCCACCGTCAGGCGGGCTCCTCGCTGTTGATTTGTGAAACAAGCCACGGCAGCCTCCATTGTTGATCTCTGGTGCACGGCTCAAGGAGAGATTGGAGACATCACGTTTGTGCACAACAAAAGTAGCAGAGCGCCAGACGGTGCTTCTGTTTTTCCTGGTGAGCGGGACTTTCTTGGCCGGAAGCAGCAACATCGGCAAGGGACTTGATGCAAGCGGCCCCACGGACTCTCCTCCACGGCAGACAGAAATCTTTTCCCGGCGTGCAACAGCGAGGCACTCTTCCGGTGAGAAATTTTTTTTCTCCAATGCAAGTTAGTTTCCTATTTTTCTTGGCAGATCAGTTTTTAGAGATAATAATCTATTAATTAATTAGCTGAAAATCGATTTCGAAATTTCGTTGTTATTTTAATCTGTTTAATTTTTATTAGTTATCTCGTATTATTTTTATCTGTATAATCTGCTCATATAAAAAGAAAAGAAAAATTTATTAGTCACAGTTATATTTTTATTCTAGTTTTTACCTGCAATATTTTAGGTTATTTCTGAATTAACTTTTGGATGATCCATATTTTATTCAGTTAATTAGTATTTTATTTTTAGACTGCAATCTGAACATTTTATTAAGATATTTAGTTTTTTTTATTACGTCATTAAATATTTCTAGTACCCATTTTTATTTACTGCAGTGATTCTTTTTAGTTGAGTTTTAATATCATTTTAATTAGGACACCGGTCATTTTTAGGCTAGACAACTCTAGTACCAGAAATTTACTTTACTAATATTGTTTGTCCGGTTAAGTTGGTTGGGTGTTGGGATTTCGATATAGTTTAGTAAGAAATTTTTAGGCGCCCATTCACCCCCCTCCGGTCGCTATTTTCAGTCCTACAAGTGGTATCAGAGCAAGGTTAGGGTTTTCTAATATCTTAACCGATTCTAAACCTAGGTAGTGACCATGACGTCTTCTGGTAAAATTCCGTCCCTAAAAGCTTTTGGCTACACTTATTGGAAGACTCGCATGCGAGCATACCTTATGATCCAGAGCTCGGACATATGGGAGATTTTTGTTCATCCTAGTTTCACCATAACGACTATTGCTGCGGATACTGCTGCAGATGTAGTTACCCAGCATCAAAATAATAGTAAGGCGGTGAATATTTTATTCTCTAGTCTAGGTCCTAGTGAGTTTGAGCGTGTTAGCCATCTCACCACTGCTCGAGAGATCTGGGCTACCCTCCAGACACACTATGAGGGGACAGCTCAGGTCAAGGCTAGGCTCTACCAGACCTACCGGCATGAGTATGAAAATTTCTCACAGAAGCCGGGTGAGACTGTTGAGGCTTTGTTTGGTTGTTTTCAATCGATCATTAACAAGCTTCGCGTTAACAAGGCCGAGTGTTGGAACGACGGATCGAACCAGCAGGTTTTAGTGGAAAATGAGAGTAGTGTATTCAATGCCTTGATCAGCCTGCCTGTTACAACTGTAGTGATGGGTATTTATAGGGCGCCCCGCCCAGAGGACTAAGCACCTCCGGGCTGCCAACGGCCCCCCGACCAACTCTGACTGGTAGTACAGACAAAATAGGCGATACATAGTACAGACAAAGAGATACATAGTACAGACAAGAAGATTCGATTCTGACAGCGTATCAACCGTGTCGGGCGCTTCCTGCGCCGCCCGACACGGCTCAGAAGATCGCGATCCTGTCCTTCGTACGACCGCCTAGTCCTTTTCCCGCCAAGACTCTCCTTGGGCTCGTCTCGCCGGGCCTGCCGGGAGCCTCGGACCTTCAGCCCCCGGAAGGCGGGCTCCAGTGTCCTACGCCGAAGGGCGACCTCCGGCTTCGCTCCTCCGGGAGGTGACCTCCGGCCACGCTCCTCCGGATGGTGACCTCCGGCTACTCTCCTCCGGACGGTGACCTCCGGCTACGCTCCTCCGGGCGGTGACCTCCGGCTACTCTCCTCCGGACGGTGACCTCCGGCTACGCTCCTCCGGGCGGTGACCTCCGGCCACGCTCCTCCGGACGGTGACCTCCGTCATCAAGCTTGGGCCCCCCGGCTGGGGGGCCCACTCCGCAGACTCCAGGGATTATCTCCCCCAACAGTAGCCCCTCGCTTCTTCCCGCTCGTGGTCCTGCAATGGGAGGGGGTGGAAGCGCACAAGATAATCCCGCCAATTCACAAGAGTGCGTACCTTGCTTTAGGGCGCTGCGTCCGCCGGGGCGCCGGAGCGCACCGAGACGGGGAGCCGAGAGACCGGGAGATTAGACCCTGCCTCGGGCCTCCGTCCGCCTCCGAGGCACCGAGGGGAGGTTGACCGATCTAACTGGGGACTGGCGCACCTTGACCACGGGGGCTCCAACCCCGAGGGGCCGAGCGAGCGCCGCCGAGAGCAGTTAATACGCGTGCCGGCGGCGCCGAAGAGGCGGATCGCCGAGAGATCGCCCCCGCGCCCCGATGCGCCACCCAGTTTTGAATGCGGCGCCGCGTAAACCGCCACGTTCACGCGCTAACCGAAATGGAAGCCGAACCGCCAGCCTTTCCGAAAGATATATAAACACTTGCCCTTCACGGCTTCTTCTTCCTTCACCCTCACGCGCCAACCGCGACCGCTTAGTCCACTGCCCACTCGCCCTCTGATCCTTACGCTCCTTCCATCTTCTCCCCAAGAATGTCGAGGAAGCCGGTTCCCGCAATGGCGATGGACCCGCGTTTCTTACAGCGCCAGATGACGGCCGCGGCGGCGGCGGCGGCGACTGACACGCCAGAGGTGCGCGGCGCGCGCGAACTCCGCCCCGCTTCCGAGCGATTCCGAGAACAGACGCTAGAGCTCGGGGCGTCTGCCTGCACCGAAGCCTCGATCGAGCAGGAGACCAAGAACCGCCTCGGCCCAGAGACGCCGGCGAGAAGGCCGGGGCGGGAGACGGCCCCGCGGCCGCGGGAAGGCGAGGTCGTCGTCTTCGAAGCCTTCTTCGACGCGGGCCTGGGGTTCCCCGCCTCAGAGCTCCTGGCTGGGGTCTTGGAGGCGTTCCACGTGGAGCTCCCGCAGCTGTCCCCCAACGCCGTGGCCCGCCTCGCCATCTTCGAGTGGGCCATGCGCGCTGAAGGCTGCGAAGGGAGGGCGGAGGTCTTCGCTGAGATGCACGAAGCCCTCTGCCAACCGAAGAAGAAGGACGGCCGGGTGCTGGCCTTCGGGAGCATCAACTTCCAGCTCCGGAGGAGGTACGCGGACTCCTTCCCGGCGAAGGCCACCAACGAAAGGTGGTACTCGAAGTGGGTGAATCGGTGGTTCTACGTTCGCGTAGGGCTCACCTCCGGCTTGGCCGGAATACCGCGCCACATCTGGTTCCGGAGAGAGGCGCGGGTCGAAGTCAGCTCCGGGGCCATCTCGGCGAGGGTACAACTTCTCCAAATCGTCGCCCGCCGGATGAGCATGCGGGACTTGGCGGAGGAATTCGTGGCCCTCGACATCCCCCCGCTGAAGGAGGAGTGGCCCGCCTTGCTCCGGAGCAGCCGGGACGCGTCGGTGCCGGCGGAGCTCTCTCGCCAACTTGGTAAGTCTCAGTTTTCTTTCGCCTTCGGTCTTGCTTTTGCGTGCTTGAGGGATGGCCCTGACGAAAAAGGTGCAGGATCACTCGTCGCTCGGACACCCGAAGAGATCGCTCGCTCGGCGGAGAGGATCCTGGGGGTTCCCACCGCGGCCGAGCGGACCCGCCGGTTGGAGCTGGTGGGCTCCTGGGAACGCTCCAACAGAGTGTGGGGGGCGCTCGATCTCGCGCCCCCGCCTCTGCCGGAGGGCGAGATCCTCCGGGACGTATCGAAGAGGAAGGCGGGCGATGCGGACGGCTGCTCTTCTCCGAACCGCCCGAAGAAGAAGAGGATCGTGAGGGGGCCGAAGCACACGTCGCCGGGACCCTCTTCGGCCTCTCGCTCGGAGGGAGGGGGCTCCAGCGAAGGAGTCCAGTCAGAGTCAGGGGATCCTCCGGAGGTCCCGGCTCCGATCCCACCGATCCAGCCGAGCACCGGGGGGCGCGAGGAGGTCCTCCCCCGCAAGAACCCAACGGAGCCCGCGCCGCCCCGCCCGGGGACCGCCTCCTCTCCGATACCCGTTTCAGCGGGCGGCTCCGTAGGTTCCCCCGAAAGCAGGGCTACGGACAGCTTGGGCCACGGGGGCCTAGCTGACCCACTCGCCGGTGTTGAAAGGAGCGCCGACAAGGAGGCGGAGCTGGCCGCGGCGGTGGCGGGCTCTCCGCCGAACTCCATCGATAACCTTTTCTTCCGCCCGAGCCCGTCGGGCCACTTTCAGCCTCCGGACCGCGTCGACGATACTGCGGACGCGGGTATGGTAACTTCGTCACGCCTCTCCGCGCGCAAGGAGTTTTCCTGTATTTAACTTTCGTTTGCTCGCGCAGGTACTTTGGCCGGAAGCATGGAGCCAGCCGAACGCCACCCGGCAGTTGCTCCGGATGCGAGGTCCGGAGCCCCAGTTACCGCGAAGGGGGGCTTGAATCTGCAGGATGAGGCGGAGTCCCGGAGCGCCGTGGGGGTCCCTCAGGAGCCCACCGGGGGCGTCGGGGTCCGGCATCAGCCTCCCGTCGACCTACGAACCGCGCGCGGCTCCGTGCCGCTCCTGCGCCCTTTCCTGTCGGTGGGGGAGGACTTTGCCTCAAGGGTGGCCCCAATCCACGACTACTACCTTCGGTTGCGCGACGCCCCGGTGATAGGCGAGCTGGGGCGATCGGATGGCTTGGACCTCGGAAGGGCCATCGAGACAGCCGCGGGCCAGGTATTTTCCTTGGACGCTCTTGACGCCTTCGTCGCGGCTCTTCTGACCACTTCTCCGCATGCAGGTGGTGGCGCTGGCGCAGGGGCAGATGTCCGCTCTGCTTCTCGAGCGCGAACATCACGAGGCGTACGCCGCAGGGCTCGCGTCCCGGGTGGCGGCCGCGGAGAGGTTGGCCCGGGAGCGCTCGTTGGAGGCCGAGGTCCTTCGATCCCAGGCGTCGAGGGTGGCGGCGTTGGAGGCCCAAGCCGCGGAGTTGGAGGGGCTCCGGGCCAGGGCCGCCCTTGCCGATGAGCTGGAGGCGGAGGTCAGTGCCCTCCGAACCAGAGCCGCTGAGGCGGAGGCACTCCGGGCCCGGGCCTCGGAGGCTGATCGGCTCGAAGAAGAGGTCTCCCGGCTCCAAGCTCGGGGCTCGGAGGCGGAGCGCAAGGTCGAAGCCCTCGGAGCTCGGGTGACCCATTTGGAGGGGGTCGAGGCGGACCTCAGCTCGCGGAACGGGAAGGCCGCCGAGGAGCTTGCCGAGGCCGGGAAGACGGCGGCCGAGGCCGCCGAATCCTTGCGGAAGATGTTGGCGCGCTACGGCACGGGCTGCGGCACGTTCGACATCGCCCGGGAGCCCCTGGTCCGCCGAGTGAAGTTCGTTCGATCTGCCGTCCGGCAGATACAGCTTGCCATGGATCAATACGGCGAGGTGTCTGCTCGGGTGGCAGCGTACGGAATCCTCCGGCACCTCGAGGCGTCCGGGCTTCCGCTTCCTTCGCCTTCAAGCCCGTGCCCGGTCGCCTTCACGGGGGACCACCTTCGGACGCCAAGCCCCGCCCTGACCCAATCTTGGAGGACGCTCAAGGCGACCTGGCAGACCGAAGGCCCTGCGGCGATCCAGGCTTGGCTGGAGGAAGCACTCCGCGCGCGCAACCCTCCAGCCCCTTCGAACCCTTCAGCCTCGGCCCGTTTGCCGGACCCGCAGGTGTAGCTCTAGGGGTCGGTCTCAGCCTTATCCTGTAATAGCTTAGGGAACTTAGTCATATTAATAAAGACTACTTTTTCGGGACTTACTCAGGGTGTATGCGGTCGCGAACTTGATGTCGAGGTACTTGAACCGGACGACGCCCTTCGGCATCGCTGGGCCATCCTCGAAGCTGTGCGGGCGAACCGGCCCGCGCGCTTCATTCTTCCCCGCGGCAGTGACGGACGTGTGGACTCCGACGTCCTTCAGGGGGTTCTGAAGCATGTGAAGGACGAAGAGAGGGGGTCTCGTTCGCCTTCCTCGTCCTCCGAACCGGTTGACTGGTCCGATACGGAGGCTGACTTAGGGGGAGCGCCCCCGGAGGGGGGCGGCCTGCGCAGCTGGGCTCAGCTCCAGGAGGACCAGAGAACTTTCCGCGCCCAAAAGAAGGAAGAGGAGCGCAGGAAGAGGAAGGAAAGGTCCGGTCGGGGGGCGAGCACGACTTCCGGTCCGTCTAGCCGAAGGGGCCCACGGTTCCTTCTTGGGCTGGACGAGAACTTTTCTTAACTTCCTCCTTTGCTTGTAATGAACATTGTATGCTTATGCGCTTGTTATTGTACGCTTCATATGCTTCGTTCTCTCTCTCTTCCTCCCCCCCCTCTTGGCGGGTAGCTGGTTAACTAGCTGGGCGCTAAGTAGCTTAGGAGAGGGAGAGCGGACGGTGATCGTGAGGGCGCGTCGAGGCATAGCTCGGAATCCGAATATGAGGGCGCGTCGAGCCGGAGCTCGGAGCCCGAACATGGGGGCGCGTCGAGCCGGAGCTCGGAGCCCGAACGTGAGGGTGCGTCGAGGCATAGCTCGGAACCCGAACATGAGGGCGCGTCGAGCCGGAGCTCGGAGCCCGAACGTGAGGGTGCGTCGAGGCATAGCTCGGAACCCGAACATGAGGGCGCGTCGAGCCGGAGCTCGGAGCCCGAACGTGAGGGTGCGTCGAGCCGGAGCTCGGAGCCCGAACGTGAGGGTGCGTCGAGGCATAGCTCGGAACCCGAACATGAGGGCGCGTCGAGCCGGAGCTCAGAGCCCGAACGTGAGGGTGCGTCGAGGCATAGCTCGGAACCCGAACATGAGGGCGCGTCGAGAGTGGTGTCGGTCGGAATGGTTGGCTGAAAATTTCATTGCCCAGATGGGGGATACAAACGGGCTTCAGGTCCCCAGCGTGCCACGAATGCTTCAGCTCTTCGCCTTCTAGTGTAGCGAGTCGGTAGGACCCCGGCCATCTGGACTTCGTAACGATGTACGGTCCGTCCCATTTGTTGCCCAACTTGGAGGGAGCGACCACCGCGCGGAGGACGAGGTGCCCTGGTTGGAACTCGTTGCGCTTGACCTTGGTATCATACCACGCCTTGGTCTCCTTCTGATAATGGGACAGGTTGGCGACGGCGCGCAGCCGCGTTTCTTCTGCTAGATCAAGGGAGACGGCGCGCTCATTTTCAACTTCAGGTGCTACGACGCGTAGTGAACCGGCGCGGAGCTCCGTTGGCGTCATCGCTTCGTCGCCGAACAGGAGGCGGAACGGGGTGAAGCCCGTTGCCCGAGAGACGGTCGTCCGGATGGACCATAAGACCTTGGGTAGTTCGTCGGGCCAAGTGCCCCGTGCCAATCCGACAATACGCTTATGAAGGCCGGACAGAATGTGCCCGTTGGCTCGCTCCACTGCTCCATTAGACTGGGGGTGCCGCACGGCCGCGAAGCAAAGCTGAACGCCTAGCTCATCACAGAATGCCCGGAAGCTGCCGGCATCGAACTGCGTTCCGTTGTCCAATGTGAGCTGCTTGGGTACTCCAAACCGGCACACGATATGCTGCCAGAAAAACTTCTGGACACTTCGAGATGTGATGGTGGTGAGAGGCTCCGCTTCGACCCACTTGGAGAAGTACTCGACTGCGACGACGACGAAGCGTAGGTTTCCCTTCGCTCTGGGGAGCGGGCCGACGAGGTCCATGCCCCAGCGGGCCAAGGGCCACACAGGAGGGATAGGTAGCAACCTTGCTGGGGGGCGGTGACTGCGTCGGCCCATCCACTGGCAACCTTGGCAGGTGCGGACGAGTTCTTCGGCGTCGGTGATGATGGTGAGCCAGTACACGCCTTGCCGGAGAGCTTTGCCTGCGAGGGCCCGCGGCGCTAGGTGACTGCCGCACAGCCCTTCATGTATCTCCCGGAGCATGGCGACACCGTCGGAATGCGCGACGCAGCGGAGCAGCGGGGAACATACTCCGGACTTGTACAGGATTCCATTGATGACCTCGAATGACCTCGCGCGGAGTCGCAGGCGAACCTGCTCCGGACTGGGATGGACTTCATCGCCGTCGGCGAGCGCGCGGAGGATGGGCTCGCGCCAATCGGTGCTGGCTGTACAGAGTACTGGGGCCGGTTGTGGCGACTGTTCGCTCTCCTCCGGGGCGGTGGGGTCGATTGCCTCGTTTCGATGAATTACCGAAGGCTGGGCGAGTTCCTCGAAAAAAGCCCCTGGCGGCAAGGCCTGGGCGCCGGCTCCGGCCTTAGCGAGGGCATCTGCTTGGGCGTTGTCGCTTCGCGGGATGTTCTGGACGGAGATGCCCTTGAAGGAGGCTTCGAACTTGCGGATGGAGTCGAGGTAGGAAGCGAGGTCCGGGTGCTTCGCTCGAAAGGACTTGTCGATGTGTCCGGCGACCACTTGGGAGTCGGTTTTCACGATCACGCGCGCGGCGCCCAAAGCGAGCGCCTTGCGAAGCCCCAAGAGGACACCTTCGTATTCGGCGACGTTGTTAGTGGCCTTGAAGCTTAGCCGGGCGGAGTACAGGGCCTGCTGACCCGAAGGGGAGATGATGACTGCTCCGGCTCCAGCCCCGGAGGCCTGGTAAGCGCCATCCGTAAAAATGGTCCAAATCTCTTCGCCCGTGCTGGCGCTTGCGGGCTCTCGGGCCCATGTCCACTCCGCGACGAAGTCAGCGAGAATCTGGGACTTAATGGCCGTCCGGGCAACGAAGGAGATCCCGAACGGGGCCAGCTCTACCGCCCACTTCCCGATGCGACCGGTGGCGTCTTTGTTTCTGAACATGTCGCCCAACGGATAGGCTGTTGGAATGGTGATGTCGTGGGCCAAGAAGTAGTGCCGGAGCTTTCGGGAGGCCATGACGAGGGCATAAGCCACCTTTTCTAGCTCGGAGTATCTGGCCTTGGCGTCGGCGAGAACCTCGGAGACGAAGTAGACGGGCCGCTGAACTAGCTTCCCACCGCACTCTTCCTCTTGAACCAAGGCCGCGCTTGCGGCGGTGCCAGAGGCGGCGAGATAAATCAGCAAGGGACTGCCGGCCCGCGGTGTGGCGAGGGCCACGAGGCCGGAGAGATAATCCTTGATTTGCTGGAAACAATCCTGGCACTCGGGGGTCCATTCGAAATGCTTGGAGCCCCGAAGCACCTTGAAGATGGGCAGACTTCGCTCTGCTGATTTGGCGAGGAAACGCCCCAGGGCGGCCAATCGTCCGGCCAACTTCTGCGCCTGCCGCAGGTTCTGAGGTGGTGCCATGTTCTGCAATGCTTGAACTTGCGTCGGACTTGCTTCGATGCCGCGGCTGGAGACGAGGTACCCGAGCAGCTTCCCTGCGCGTGCGCCGAAGACGCACTTGTCAGGGTTAAGCCGAATCCCACACCGCCGGAGGCTGTCGAAGGTTTCGGCTATGTCGGACCCATGCTGACTTGCGGAGGCAGTCTTGATGACGATGTCGTCCATGTAAGCTTCCACATTCCGCCCGAGCTGATGACCGAGGGCCTTCGAGATTAACCTTGAAAAGGTTGCTCCGGCGTTACGGAGGCCGAAGGGCATCCGGAGGTAGCAGAATACTCCGGCCGGGGTGACGAAGCTGGTCTTCACTTGGTCTTCAGGCTTGAGCCAGATCTGGTGATAGCCGGAATATGCGTCGAGGAAGCTGAGGAGCTCGGCTCCGGCTGTGGAATCTACTAGCTGATCAATACGAGGCAGCGGGTAGGGATCACGGGGGCAAGCTTTATTCAAAGAAGTAAAGTCGATACACATGCGCCATTTGCCAGATGTTTTCTTCTAGACAAAGACAGGGTTGGACAACCAGTCGGTGTGACTCACTTCCCTGATGACCCCGGCGCGGAGCAGCTTGTCAGTCTCGGCCTTGGCGAGTTCAGCCCGCTCGGCGGACAGCCTCCGAAGCCCCTGGCGAACTGGTCGTGCCTTCGGATCAACTGCCAGGGAATGCTCGATGATGGTCCGGTCGACGCCAGGAATGTCTTCGTCTGACCATGCGAAGATGTCGAGGTTGTTGCAGACGATGGCCTCGAGCTGTGCAGATAACTCGGGCTCGAGGCCTCCTCCGAACTTGATCGAATACTCTTTCCCTCCGTAGGTCAGGGTCTTGGTGATGACTTCTCCTTCTGGGAGGGGTTTGACGGAGCGCCCTTTCTGCGCAGGGCTGGCCTCCAGCGGGAGGTCGGCGTCTTCAGCGCCTTCACGGACACTGTGGACCTGCCGTGGCTCCAGTGGCGCCGCATGGCCATACTCGACCCGGTGGGCGGCTGCTTGGTCGCCCAGCACAGACAACACCCCTCCGGGAGTCGGCATCTTGAGGCAGAGGTAGTTGTGGTGAGCGATGGCGCCGAAACGGTTGAGCATCCCTCGGCCGAAGATGGCGTTGTAGGCGTATGGAGCGTCGACGACGTCGAACAGGATTTCCTCCCGACGCTGGAGGGGCGCGGTGCCGAACGCCACTTCCAATAAGACCTGGCCCAAGGCGTCGAGCGGAGGGCCCGAGAAGCCTTGGAGTGGTCGCGAGGCTGGCAGCAGGTGCTGGCGCGACAAGCACAGTTGGTCGAAGGCCTGCACGAAGATGATGTCAGCGGAACTTCCTCCGTCGACTAAAATGCGACGCACCTCGACTCCGGCGATGTCTGCCGAAATGACGAGTGGGTCGGCGTGAGGAAACTTGACGCCGGCGGCATCTTCGGCGGTGAAGCTGATGGGGACGTGGGACCACTCCGGGAGGACTGAAGGGCTGGACGTGCCGATGTGCCCAACTTCCCGAACGTAATCCCGACGCTGCCGCTTGGACAGCGCTCCGAGGGCTCCCCCTCCGGATATGGGAAGGACCACGCGCTTGCCACGGTCCGGACCGGCTTCGAGTGTGAGGGCCGGGACTCCGCCGAATCCCTCGGCCGGGGTCACGGCCTCCGGTTCGTCCTGACGCCCAACTATCTGGACCTGGTCCGGCCGAGGGGCGGAATGTCCCCGGTCGGAAGAACCGCGACCGGACTGGCGCTCGAGGTAGTCGCTGCGAAGAGCGAGGATGGTGCGGTAGGAGTCGGTGTCGTGGCTCCGGTTCTCGCCATGGACGCTGCAGTAAAAGGTTCCTCTGGCAGGTGCTCGGGGTGGAGGCTTGGGCCCGGTCTGGCGACTTCCGCCGGGCGTGTGCAGGTGCTTGGCGGGCGCTTGAGGGGTGATGTTAAGGACTTCCCCCCGAAAATGCTTCCGGTTCCGCCGAGAATCTTGACGAATGAGGTCCGGGCGAGCGGGCTCCGGGCGCCGGACGTCAGGGGCGCGACGCGGGCCCCGGCTGGGCTCCGGAGGCACTTCGTACGCTCGGGCGTTCGGAGCCCGGACAGGGACTACCATCGCCTGTCGGCGTATCTGGCCCTCTTCGGACCGAGCGTACTCTTCGAAATACGTCATGAGCTGCGCCACCGAAGAGATGGGCTTCCGGTGGAGCTTGTCGAGGAGACCTGGGTGGGTGACGCCTTCCCGGGCCGCGTCGATGACCGAAGAAGCGGAAAGCCCCTTGATCTGAGCCTTGGTGTGCGCAAAGCGCTGGGAGTACTGCCGCAGCGTCTCTCCGGGTTGCTGCTTCACTTGAAAAAGGCTCCCGGTGGACATGGGGGCCACGAAGGTCCCCTGGAAGTTGTTGACGAACTTCTTTTTCAGCTGCTCCCACGAGTGGATGGTCCCTGGCCGGAGAGACCAGAACCACCGAAGGGCGATCCCTTCGAGCGCCAGAGGGAAGCATTTGGCCATGGCGTCCCGGCTCCCCCCGGACGCTTCTATTGCCAGAGCGTAGGAGCGAGAGAACTCGCCGGGGTCGGAGTCCCCGGAGTACTTGGGGAGCTTGGCGGCGCGGAAGCTCGAGCTGAAGCGCACCCTCTGGAGGTCCGGGTGCAGGGGAGAGTCCTCGTCGTATGATGCGTTCTCCTCCTCCGGGGGGTTCTCGTCGTCGCTCAGCTCCGTGACCGCAGCTCTCGCGGCGCGGAAAGCTGCCGGGGGGGCCGGGGGCCGGAGCGACGCTTCCTGACGCCACAGAGCCAGCTCCGCCTTTAGCCTGGCGTTCTCGGCAGCCAGGGCGTCAGCCTGGCTCCCGCTTCCCCCGGAAGTTGTGTCGGGGTCCCGCGAGCGGACGTAGTCCGTCTGAAGGGACACTACTACCGGGGGTCCACCTGGGAGACGCTGCTCCGGCGGCCCGCCCGGCGACCCGGCCAGGTTGGCGGAGGTCGGCTCGGGTAGGCCGTTGGTGCCTTGAGCTGAGCAATGTCTCTTCGCGTTAACAAGGCCGAGCGTGATCAGCTGGTCTCGGATCATGAGCAGGCGCTTAAGGTACTCCATACCTTGGACCCTAAGATCTGGGAGATCAATGTCTCTTCTATTGTTGAGAGCACGTCTTATGATACCTTGATCGTCGCAGAGCTTTTTAGTAAGCTCAAGGCCTCAGAGGTCGATATCCAGTTGAGATCAAATCTCACTGGTTATGGATCAAAGACTCTAGCGCTTGCGACACCATCTGCTGATCCTAATGCCATGAGTTGTACTGCGTTTTCCTTGATGTCTATCTCCGAGGAACAACTTGATACGCTAGGAGATGGTGATCTGTGCTTGTTTAACAACCGGGTGCGACGTGTCAATGATAAGCGAATGTTTAAGAGACACGGCACAAAATCCGGATGCTTTGAGTGTGGTGATACAGGTCATTTCATTGTCGACTGCCCCAAGTGAAAGAATTACAAGAAGGGAACCAGCGACAACTCCTACGACTCCGACAAGTACGACAACTCTACAAAGGGCAAGCCCAAGATGAGATTCTTTTGAAAGGCTTTGAAGGACTACAGGCGTGAGAACAAGAAACGAGACAAGGCTTTCTTCGCCGAGATGGAGAAAAGCTACTCCAAGAGATCCTCGTCTTCCTCTTCATCTTTGAGCTCAAGTGATGAAGAGATCGTGATCAGGAAGGGGAAGGACAGGGATGATCCGGCGGGCCTCTGTTTCATGGCCTTCAGGGACAAGCCGAAGAGACACTCACGTGACAGCCTAAGACCCCACAAGAGTTTCTGCTCAATGGCTCTTGGGGAGAAGAAAGAAAAGGACTCCTCCGATGACTCCAACGATGACGATGATGAGAAGGTATCATCCTATGAACAAGAAGTTGTTAATTTACAAGAACAAAACCGCCAGGAGTTGAAGTATAGGGAGAAACTACTTAGCGGGGCTAAGAAGATGATAGATGAGCTTGAGAGTGAGCTTGCCATGGCAAATGGCAAGATTGAGAGTCTGTCTTCTTCCCCTTGCTTGGGTGATAGTGGTGAGTGCCCTAACTGTGAGGGGTTGTTGTGTGACCTGATGACTCTTAAGTCCAGGTACACAGAGAGAGTAGATGAGAGAGACACATTGGCCACTGAGCTTGAGAGCGCTCAACAGGAGCTAAAAAATGCTCATGCCACTGTCGTCGTACCTTGTGTAGAGCAGTTGAGCGAGTTAGCTGGAGTGAGAGCTAAGCTGGAGCAGACTAAGCTAGAGCTTGAGACCTTGTCAGTTCCACCCACTGTTTGTGAGAACTGCCTGTCCATTAGAATGGAGTTGATCAAGCTAAAAGCTGAGAAGTCTGTCGAAGTTGATAAAGAGTGTGAGATCTGCTTGTCTCAGGTGGAGGTGTTAGCTTCTTTGAGAGAGGAGCTAGCTAATGTTCAGAACAAGAATTTTTACCTCCGTCAGATCCTGAGTTGGATTAGTGCCAGAGAGCCACAGCTCGGCATGATGATCCAGCAGTTCAAGAGACAGGATGGGTTTGGGGTATATTACACCTATACCAAGGCTAATTTTGAGAGTGCTATTAGTCATGCAATGGAGTGGAGTAAGATGACTCCCGAACAGAGATATCCCAAGACTCACTCCACTGAGTCCTTTAAGGATAGTCAGCCCAAGGATGGAGTGTTCCAAGAACAACCTAAAGCTCCACCTAAGAAGCAGATCTGGGTTCCAAATCCTAAAATTCCCCACACTTCTCTTGATTCTTTACCTGGACCCTCTCACACCAAAGATGCTACACCTAACACCACCAAGCCTAAGAACCCTAAGCCACAACAACATCCCAAGAAGCCTACCTATCACTATGAGTTTTGTCAGAGAGACGGGCATCTTGAGGAGTTTTGCTTCAGGAGGAAGCGGGTTGAGCGAGCATAGAGAGCTCGAGGTGGGCAGGAGCAGTTCTACAAGCAGGGTGGTTGACAAAGAGTCCCTCGACGTAGAGAGAGGCTAGATGCCAGGCCACGTCATGTAGGTGGTGGTATCGGAGACGGTTTTTATGATCGTGCTCCGGAGGGTGGTTTCCGTTCCGGCAGAGTTCAAGATCGTTATGGATACGGCTGGACCTCATGACCGTGATTTTAGGCAGAACAGAGGACCGTGCTTTGAGCCGCATTTTGATCCAGACTCATATGATTTCTTCTGCTTTCCTACATACGAGCAGATGGCTCGACATTGGTTTAGTACTTTTGCTAGACCTGGTGGTCGACCATTTGCTCCCACTCATGACCATTGATCTTGCAGGATCGAGGACTAGAGGACGTATGGATCATGGATTCAGGATGTTCTCGCTATATGACGGGACACCACAGATGGTTCTCCAGCCTCACTCCTCCGAGCTCCAAGGAATACATCACTTTTGGAAACAGTGGTCAAGGGAAGGTACAAGGTATTGGGTCGATTCATATTTCTGATTATTTCTCTTTAAAGAATGTTGCTTTAGTTGGAAATCTAAACTTTAATGTAATCTCTATTTTGCAACTACTTGACGATGGTTTAGAAGTGTGCTTTAAGAAGGGCATGTCTTCTGTTGTTGATTCTAGAGGATCTTTAGTTTACCGGATCTTACCTTTTGGTAAGGTTTTCCGTATTGATTTCTCTAGTTCTTCTGGCCCTTCTCGCTGTCTGATGGTCGGATCCTCCTCTGAGCTATGGAAGTGGCATAGAAGGTTAGGCCATTTGAGCTTTGATCTACTTGTTAGATTGAGTTCTATGGATCTTATCCGAGGATTGCCTGAGCTTAAGATGGAAAAGGATCTAGTGTGTCATCCCTGTCGTCATGGGAAAATGGTTGCCGCTTCTCACTCACCTGTGACTCAGGTGATGACTTCGTATCCGGGCGAACTTTTACACTTGGACACTGTCGGTCCAGCTCGGGTACGTTCAGTCGGTGGGAAGTGGTACGCACTTGTCATTATTGACGACTTTTCTTGATTTTCGTGGGTTTTCTTTTTGGAGTCTAAGGATGAAACTTTTCAATATGTTCATGACCTGATTTTGAAGCTGAAGAATGAGAATAATGGTCTGATGCGAGCAATTTTTTCAGACAACGGATCTGAGTTTAAGAACTCTCAGTTCGTCACTTTTTGTAGTGATCAGGGTCTTGATCATCAGTTCTCTGCTCCTTACACTCCCCCACAGAACGGCGTTGTGGAGCGAAAGAACTGCACGCTTGTCGAGATGGCCAGGACGATGCTTGTTGGGGGAATATATTTCCTTTGAACAGGGGCCAAATGACGTCAGCCTCCGGCAGCCTTCGGCCCAGAGCCCAGTACTGTCGGAGCCTGTTTTCTCTCAGTGTTGTTTCCAGGTCCCAGAGTGCCTTTTGGGGCCCGTAGCTTCGGAGCCCTCAGACCGGGAGGTCCGGCCCGGAGCCCCCGATTCGGGCCCTGGCGCAAGGCGCCGGAGGCCACCCTCCAGGCGCAGGAGGCCGAAGGCCGCCCTCCGGGAGCCAAGTCCGGAGGCCGCCCTCCGGAGCCAAGTCCGGAGGCCGCCCTCCGGAGACCCTCCGGAGCCAAGCCCGGAGGCCGCCCTCCGGAGCCAAGTCAGGAAAGGCCGCCCCCCGGGAGCCCAGCCGGAGGCCGCCTTCCGGAGCACGCTTCGAAGCCCCCTCCGGGGTGCACTTCGAAGCCTTCCTCCCAACACCAGTCTTCGGACCCTGTCAAGACTGTTCGAGGCCAAGGCTCCAAGACCCCAGTTCGGAGCCCAATTCGAGGTCAAGGCTCCGTGACCCCAGTTCGGAGCCCAGTTCGAGGTCAAGGCTCCGAGACCCCAGTTCGGAGCCTTGCTCGGAGCATGCTTCGAAGCCCCCCTTCGGGGTGCACTTCGAAGCCCTCTTCGCAGCCTCTGCCAGAAGAGCTCCGGCCCCTACTTCGGGCTCAAGAGATATCTAGGTACAGGCCGTACCGGGGGCCCCGCCGCCCCTGGTATGTCGTTTAGCTGGTCAAAGCCTGGCGCAGTCTGACACGCCTGTAAAGCTGTAAAGCTGCAAAGTACCTTTGTACCGTAGCTAGCCCTTTTTCCCCTCTCCGCCCCTGTAAGCCTGGGGCTCATAGAGGGCATCCCGGTCCTTTCCTTTGGCCTGTGCGCCTATAAAAGCAGGGCCAAGCCCTTGTAACAGGGACACACGCTCCAGGGGGCCAAGAGACCCTGAAATTATTACTCCATACTAGGGCATACCATGCCAAATCCACCACAACTGGACGTAGGGTTATTATCTCCCAGGAGAGGCCCGAACCAGTATAAACCTTTTTCTCCCTCTGTTAGAGTCCTTCGAGGCTCCTTCTCCACATCATACTCCACCACACAGAAACCTGCTAGAACTAACGCAATTGTTGCAACAGTTGGCGCTGTTCGTGGGGACCTTAGTACAAAAAGCTAAGTGCTCTGCCATTGTCTGCAACCTGAAGTACGCTTGAGGGGGGAGCTTCGAGGCTTCGTGCTTCGCGCACCCTTCGGCAAGGGGCTTCAGGTCTAGTCCGAAGGCCATCTTCGCCTTCCCTTGTCCTTCGCATACCGGAGCCCGCCTTCGGGTAAGGGGCTCCGCTCCACGCGTCGAAGGTCATCGAAGCCCCAGGGGCTACGAGGCCAACCTTCAGTCACCTTACGAGGTACGTCCCCTATCCGAAGTACCACTTCGATGTACAATTTCGCAGTCACTTTGAAATTCGAAGCCCTGCTTCGCCTTGAAATTCGAAGCCCTGCTTCGCCTCTAAAGCAATTTCTGCCCCGTCTTATTGAAAAAAACCAGAAGCCTTGCTTCGCCTTATCAAAAACACGAAGCTTTGCTTCGCCCTATTTAAAATCCGAAGCCTTGCTTCACTTTAACAAATCCGGAGCACCCCTCCGAAGGCTACACAGCGCCTCCGGGCCTGTAGTGAATACGGAGCACCCCTCCGAAGGCTACACAGCGCCTCCGGGCCTGTAGCAAATCCGGAGCACCCCTCCGAAGGCTACACAGCGCCTCCGGGCCTGTAGCAAATCCGGAGCACCGCTCCGAAGGCTACACAGCACCTCCGGGCCTGTAGCAAATCCGGAGCACCCCTCCGAAGGCTACACAGCGCCTCCGGGCCCGTAGCAAATCCGGAGCACCCCTCCGAAGGCTACACAGCGCCTCCGGGCCTGTAGCAAATCCGGAGCACCCCTCCGAAGGCTACACAGCGCCTCCGAGCCCGTAGCAGTGGGCTAAAAGGACTCCGGGCCACTGGCCCGACGCATCCAGGGATTCCGGGCTCCGCACCCGAAGCATCCCAGGGATTTCGGGTCCCGCACCCGAAGCGTCCCAGGGTCGAAGGTGACCCAGAGTCGAAGGTGGCTCACACTATCACAGGTTCGGTGAATCCACACCAAATATCCTTTTCATTACAGGACCAAGTTCTGAAGCCTTGCTTCACTATCCAAACACGCTCCGAAGCCTGGCTTCGCGTGCTCATATACTATACGCCTAAGCGTCTCGAAGTCATACTTCGCTATAATCTAAGTGCGTTTCGGAGCCTCGCTCGCGCACAACATCCAAATCCTGGCATGCCAAAGCATGCTTCGTTAACTTGGTTATGCTGAAGCCTTGCTTCGCACCAAGTTAGCACGTCCGGAGCCCAAAAGAAGCCTTCGCTCAATGAAATTCCGAGCAGTCGAAGCCCTGCTGTTGGAACAATTGCGTTAGTTCCAGCAGGTTTTCCTGTGGTGGTGTATGATGTGGATAATGAACCTCGATGGGTTCTCTCAGAGGGAGAAGGGGTTTATACTGGTTCGGGCCTCCCCTAGGGGATAATAGCCCTACGTCCAGTTTATGGTGGATTGGGCATGGTATGCCTTGGTGTGGAGAAGAGAACTACAGGGTCTCATGGCCCCCTGGGGGTGTCCCCCCTGCTACAAGGGCTTGGCCCTGCTTTTATAGTCACGCAGGCCAAAGGAAAAGACTGGGATGCCCCCTATGAGCCCTAGGCTCATAGGGGCAGAGAGGGGAAAAGGAGCTAGGTACAAAAAGTGCCAGACAACTTTACAACTTTACTGACGTGTCAGGCTATGCCAGGCTTTGACCAGCTAAAAGATACACCGAAGGTGGAGGCTGGGGGGAAGGCTTCGGAGTGCACCCCGGAGGGGAGCTTCGAAGCATGCTCCGGAGGGCAGCCTCCGGACTTGACCCCGGAGGGCGGCCTCCGAACTGGACTCCGGAGGGCGGCCTCCGGACTTGGCTTCCGGAGGGTGGCCTCCGAACTGGACTCCGGAGGGCGACCTCCGGGCTTGGCTCCCGGAGGGTGGCCTCCGGACTGGACTCCGGAGGGCGGCCCCTGGACTTGGCTCCCGGAGGGTGGCCTCCGGACTGGACTCCGGAGGGCGGCCCCGGACTTGGCTCCCGGAGGGTGGCCTCCGGACTGGACTCCGGAGGGCGGCCTCCGAACTGGACTCCGGAGGGCGGCCTCCGGGCTTGGCTCCCAGAGTGTGGCCTCCGGACTGGACTCCGGAGGGCAGCCTCCGGGCTTGGCTCCCGGAGTGTGGCCTCCGGTGCCCTGCGCCAGGGCCCGGACTGGGGGCTCCGGGCCGGACCTCCTGGTCTGAGGGCTCCGAAGTTACGGGCCCCGAAAGGCACCTTGGGACCTGGAAACAACATTTAGATAGAAAACAGGCTCCGACAGCACTGGGCTCTGGGCCGAAGGCTGCCGGGGGCTGACGTCATTTGGCCCCTGTTCAAGGGAAATATATTCCCCCAACAGTAGCCCCTGGAAGTTCGCGGGGCCTGGCGGCGGCTGCAGGACCCCTGGAAGGAGCAAGGCTGCGAGGCCGTCCTCGACCTCCAGAAGGCCCTTCGACATCGCCGATCCAAAGCGCCTGCTGTGCCTGATCAGCCTTCGACTTCGGTACCTCCGCCTCCGAAGGTGTAGATCTCCTTAGGCCTTTTGTAATACTTAGCTGCAGGCTTGTAAAAACTCTATCAGCTTATTAATATGAATGCGGGGGTTTTTATACCTGCCCAGGCTCAGACTTCGAGCGTAGACCTCGAAGTCCTCGAGGACTCCGAAGAGCTTCAACAGCTGTGGGCGATCCTCGAAGTAGCTAGGTCCGAAGGCCCCCCTCGGTTTAAGCTTCCGAGGGGGCCTAACGGCGAAGCCATCTCCGAAGTAGCTCAGGATTTACTAGCCGCTGTGAAGACGGAGTTCCTTTAGGGCCCTTTGACTTTGCCTTCGCGAACGGCCTTAGCAGGCGACGAAGCCCTAGACTTTTCTGCCTTCGATACGGCACCGCCTGCTTCGTTAACCTGGAGTGACCTGCAAAGTGGAAGGCGAAGCCTACGGGCTTCGGAACCTGAACGGGCTGTTCGAGGGAGAGCGGGCTCCGACGAGGCAACATCCAGCCGAGGCGGCCCTGGTCGAAGAAGGGGCAAGCGAGGGTTGGGGCCTCGCACACGGTTCTTCTTAGGCTTAGATACAGATTATACGTAGTTTGCTTACGAAGTATGTTTGTAACACACTTCTCAATATACAATAAATGGAGTTGTTATATTTGCATACTTCGTCTGTATGCTTCGCATTGTTTGGCTTCGAACATTTTAGCTTGCCACGCTCGTACTGCGTATTACATTCGCACACCTCGCATACATGCTTCCTCCCTTTGCTCGTGGCAGCTAGGGACTTAGCCGTTGCTGGTGCGGGCAAAAAATAACGATGCGAAGGGTGCGCCTTTTGGCGGCTTTGACGTACGAATTTTATTTAAGCGAAGGCCTCCTTTGGGCTTCGAACGCTTTAATTTGGTGCGAAGCAGGGCTTCGGCTGCTCGGAATTTTACTGAGCGAAGGCCTCTTTTGGGCTTCGAACGCGCTAACTTGGTGCGAAGCAAGGCTTCGGCACAACCAAGCCTAGCGAGGCATGCTTCGGCATGCTAGGATTTGGATGCTGTGCGTGAGCGAGGCTCTGAAACGCACTTAGATCATAGCGAAGTATGACTTCGAGACGCTTAGGCGTATTATACACTAGCACGCGAAGCCAGGCTTCGGAGCGTGTTTAGATAATGAAGCAAGGCTTCGGAACTTGGTCCTGTAACGAGAAGGATATTTGGTGTGGATTCACCGAACCTGTGATAATGTGAGCCACCTTCGACTCTGAGCCACCTTCGACTCTGGGCCACCTTCGACCCTGGGATGCTTCGGGTGCGGAACCCGGAATCCCTGGGATGCTTCGGGCGCGGAGCCTGGAATCCCTGGACGCGTCGGGCCAACGGCCCGGAGTCCCTTTTGCCCACTGCTACGGGCCCGGGGGCACCGTGTAGCCTTCGGAGGAATGCTCCGGATTTCATAAAGCGAAGCAAGGCTTCGGTTTTAAATAAGGCGAAGCATGGCTTCGGGTTTAAATAAGGCGAAGCAAGGCTTCGGGTTTAAATAAGGCGAAGCATGGCTTCGGGTTTAAATAAGGCGAAGCATGGCTTCGGATTTTTGAACAGGGCGAAGCATGGCTTCGGATTTTTGAAGCATGGCTTTGGTTTTAAATAAGATAGAGCAAACAATTGTATTTAAGGGCGAAGCAAGGCTTCGGCTTTAAGG
Source organism: Zizania palustris (assembly GCA_019279435.1). NCBI lineage: Eukaryota > Viridiplantae > Streptophyta > Magnoliopsida > Poales > Poaceae > Zizania > Zizania palustris. The sequence goes on from JAAALK010000283.1 coordinate 117,360,116, forward strand.
CGAAGCAAGACTTCGAGCTTATATTAATGTAACTATAGATTGGTGCATCGAAGTAAGGCTTCGGGCGGTACATACCTTGTAGCCTTCGGGGCTCGATGACCTTTGAAACGTGGAGCGGAGCCCCTTGCCGGAGAGTGGGCTCCGGTATACGAAGGATGGAGGAAGGCGAAGGTGGCCTTCGGTCTGCACCCGGAGCCCCTTGCCGGAGGGTGCGCGAGGCGAGAAAGCCTCGAAGCTCCCCCCTCGGGCGCACTTCGGGTTGCAGGCAGTGGTAGAGAACTTAGCTTCTAGGACTAAGTTCCCCACGGACGGCGCCAACTGTTGGAACAATTGCGTTAGTTCCAGCAGGTTTTCCTGTGGTGGTGTATGATGTGGATAATGAACCTCGATGGGTTCTCTCAGAGGGAGAAGGGGTTTATACTGGTTCGGGCCTCCCCTAGGGGATAATAGCCCTACGTCCAGTTTATGGTGGATTGGGCATGGTATGCCTTGGTGTGGAGAAGAGAACTACAGGGTCTCATGGCCCCCTGGGGGTGTCCCCCCTGCTACAAGGGCTTGGCCCTGCTTTTATAGTCACGCGGGCCAAAGGAAAAGACTGGGATGCCCCCTATGAGCCCTAGGCTCATAGGGGCAGAGAGGGGAAAAGGAGCTAGGTACAAAAAGTGCCAGACAACTTTACAGCTTTACTGACGTGTCAGGCTACGCCAGGCTTTGACCAGCTAAAAGATAAACCGAAGGTGGAGGCTGGGGGGAAGGCTTCGGAGTGCACCCCGGAGGGGAGCTTCGAAGCATGCTCCGGAGGGCAGCCTCCGGACTTGACCCCGGAGGGCGGCCTCCGAACTGGACTCCGGAGGGCGGCCTCCGGACTTGGCTTCCAGAGGGTGGCCTCCGAACTGGACTCCGGAGGGCGACCTCCGGGCTTGGCTCCCGGAGGGGGGCCTCCGGACTGGACTCCGGAGGGCGGCCCCCGGGCTTGGCTCCCGGAGGGTGGCCTCCGGACTGGACTCCGGAGGGCGGCCCCCGGACTTGGCTCCCGGAGGGTGGCCTCCGGACTGGACTCCGGAGGGCGGCCTCCGGGCTTGGCTCCCGGAGTGTGGCCTCCGGTGCCCTGCGCCAGGGCCCGGACTGGGGGCTCCGGGCCGGACCTCCTGGTCTGAGGGCTCCGAAGTTACGGGCCCCAAAAGGCACCTTGGGACCTCGAAACAACATTTAGATAGAAAACAGGCTCCGACAGCACTGGGCTCTGGGCCGAAGGCTGCCGGGGGCTGACGTCATTTGGCCCCTGTTCAAGGGAAATATATTCCCCCAACACCTGCTTCGCACCAAATTAAAGCATTCGAAGCCCAAAGGAGGTCTTCGCTTAATAAAAATTCATGCGTCGAAACCGCCGGAAGGCGCACCCTTCGCATCTTTTATTTTTTGCCCGCACCAGCAACGGCTAAGTCCCTAGCTGCCACGAGCAAAGGGGGGAAGCATGTATGCTAGGTGTGCGAATGTAATACGCAGTACGAGCGTAACAAGCTAAAGCGTTCGAAGCCAAACAGCACGAAGCATACAGACGAAGTGTGCAAAGATAACAAACTCCATTCATTATGTATTGAGAGGTGTGTTACAAACATACTTCGAGAACAAACTACGTATAATCTGTATCTAAACCTAAGAAGAACCGTGTGCGAGGCCCCAACCCTCGCTTGCCCCTTCTTCGGCCAGGGCCACCTCGGCTGGACGTTGCCTCGTCGGAGCCCGCTCTCCCTCGAACAGCCCGTTCAGGTTTCGAAGCCCGTAGGCTTCGCCTTCCACTTTGCAGGTCGCTCCAAGTTAGCGAAGCAGGCGGCGCCGTATCGAAGGCAGAAAAGTCTAGGGCCTCGTCGCCTGCTAAGGCCGTTCGTGATGGCAAAGACAAAGGGGACTCCGTCTTCACGGCGGCTAGTAAATCCTGAGCTACTTCGGAGATGGCTTCGCCGCTAGGCCCCCTCGGAAGCTTAAACCGAGGGGGGCCTTCGGACCTAGCTACTTCGAGGATCGCCCACAGATGTTGAAGCTCTTCGGAGTCCTCGAGGACTTCGAGGTCTACGCTCGGAGTCTGAGCCTGGGCAGGTATAAAAAACCGTCGCATTCATATTAATAAGCTGATAGAGTTTTTACAAGCCTGCAGCTAAGTATTACAAAAGGCCTAAGGAGATCTACACCTTCGGAGGCGGAGGTGCCGAAGTCGAAGGCTGATCAGGCGCAGCAGGCGCTTTGGCTCGGCGATGTCGAAGGGCCTTCTGGAGGTCGAGGACTGCTTCGCAGCCTTGCTCCTTCTAGGGTTCCTGCAGCCGCCGCCAGGCTCCGCGAACTTCAGCCGGAGGCGTCACCAAGTGCGGACCCCCGAAGGCCACTGGGGTCACGGAGGTTGCCGCCCGAAGGTGGTCACACCCCGCGGCATGGAGCATATGCAACACCCCTTGGCCCGCGACGCGACCGGCCATAAGAGCGAAGCCCGTCAGCGCTTCGTCCGCTATCGAAGCCGCCGTCTTCAAGAAATCAGCGCGGTCCCCAATCGGGTCCTGCTCGCCAAAGTCCGGAGTCCGGCACTCGGTCCCTATTTTCTCAAGGACCTCGGTCAGGCTCTGGGTGGCCTCGTCAAGATTGGCCACGACGAAGTTCTCGAGATCCTGAGCCCGTTGGCGGAGCTCCTCGTTCTCCTTCGCCTGTCGGGCCTCGGCATCCTTCGAAGCCTGGAGCTCCGCGCGGAGCCGAGCCGTTTCCGAGGCCAAGGCTTCCTTCGCCTCAGCAGCCGAAGCCTCGGCCCGCCTCCGTTTCTCGGCCTCCTCCGAGACCTCGCGGCGAAGGGCCTCCTTCTCCTCTGCGAGGCGCTCCATCCGCCTGTCGGCAGCAGTCGAAGCCACCGCGTTCAGTGCGAAGGCCTGCAGAAATTCAAGTAACCATAAGTGTTAACCAAGGGACAAAGTATAGTTTGAAGCTGCAAGGGGCTTCGCTCACCCGCAGGAGGACTTCGTTTGAACTGACGAAGAGATCCGCGGGGTCCTGGTGGCTAAGCTGGGCCACCAAGTCCCCCCCCTCCGCAAAAGCACAAGCCTCGCGGAAACCGCGGATCGCCGCCACCGTCACGCCTCCCCTCGGCTTGAAAGGGTGAATCACGGCCACGGTCCCCTCCACGGGCTTCGGCGAAGCGGGGCTCAAGCCCACCACGTCCACCTCTTCTTCGCCTCGAGGGACTTCGCGGCCTCCGCTGCCTTCGTCGTCGGACGAAGTACTCTCGGACTCCGAGTTGCTGCCGCTGCTGCTGCTGCTGCCGCTGCTACTCGAAGCTTCCGTGGGCTTCGCCTCGGCAGACTTCGATCCACCCTCGCCTGTCGGCTTCGCCTTAGTGGGCCTCGCATCATCCTCATCCTCTGCAGGGAGCCAAGTCAAAATCCGCATTTTGGAGCAAAGCATGCAAAAAAGGGTTTACCTTCGTCGGAGATTTCTTGGAAGGAGGATGGGGCCAAGTGTGCCCTCCAGCCCCTTCGCTGCGAAGCTGACGCATCCACCTCCGAGCCCGAGGTTGGTTCCGCCGGGGCATCCGTGGCATCCTTGGTGGCCGGAGTGCGCGCGTCGGCCTTCACCGCCGAAGTCCTCGCCGCCAGGGGCTTCGCTGCCTTCTGGGAGGCCGAAGTAGTTGCAGGCTTCGCCGCAACCTCCCCCGAAGTAGGCACTTCGGCCGCTTCGTCCTTGTCCCCCCTCTTCCTCTTGGCTCCGGCCGACGAGGTAGCCAAGTGGGCGAAGTCAGGAAGGGCAGGGAGCCCTCCGAGGTCGAGCGCAGTCCATACCCTGTTCCAGCGCTCCCAGGACCCCACCAGCGCAAGGCGCTGGGCCTGCTCCTCGGGGGTCGGAGTCCCGACGACTCGATCCGCCGCCGCGATGGCCTCCTCCGGGGTCCTCATTTCGAGGTCGGCTTCATGAAAAGTTTGAGTTAGAAGTGAAAATCTACGAAGTATTAAAAGCAAAGAAGCTGTGAAGCCTTACAGAAGCGGTCGAAGGCTAACTCGCTAAGGTCACCTCGGCGGCCCGAAGCCTGAAAGAGGCCCTCCGGCCAGGAGCGTGCGAGGGGGGTGAGCCGGAGGGTGATGAACTCCTCTGCGAGGTCCCTCATGCTCATCTTCGCCGCCACTCTCCGGAGCAGCAAGATCCTCGAGCGAAGGATATCTTCGCTGGTCTTCACCACCCCTTCGCGCCGGTACAAAATATGGGCGTTGGTACTCCAAAGGGGAGAGTTGGCACCGACGGAGGCATAGAACCACTCTTGGTCCCACCTCGAGTACCACTTGTTGTTTACGGCCCTCGCCGGGAAGGCGTCCTGGTACTCCTTCCGGAGCTGGAAATTGGCGCTGCCGAAGGCCAGCGCCCTCTTGACGCGGTCCGTCCCCTCCCTCAGCTTCGGCTCGCAGTTGGCGTCATGGAGGGCGACGAAGACATCCGCGCGGCCCTCGCAGCCCTCGGCCCTCATCGCCCACTCGAAGATAGCTAACCTCGCCACTGCGTTGGGCGAAAGCTGAGGGAGCTCGAGGTTGTAAGCCTTGAGGACTTCGCTCAGCATCCCCACTGCAGGCAGTCCGAGGCCGGCTTCGAAGAACGCCTCAAACACCACCACCTCGTCAGCACGAGGCCTCGGCTCAGCCTCCGACTTCTCCGGGACCCGAAGTTGGATCTTCGCCGCAATCTTCCCTTCGCAGGCCCTCCGGACCGACTCCTCCATAGAGATCGAGGCCCTCATCTCCAGGGTCTGCTCGAACTTGTCGGAGGGCGTCCGAAGGTCCCTCGGCCCCAACCGCCTAGGCGCAGTCTTCGCCGCCGCAGCCGTCGCTGCCTGCACCTGGGCGGAGCCCGAGCTCGAGCCCAAGGCCAGAGGCTTCGCCACCGCCTTCTTCGGCATGTCGATGGGACTTCGCCGCGAAGGGTTAAAGCTGGCGAGGGGGGCTCGAAGCGAAGCTAGAATAAGAAGAGAGCGAAGGTTGCAAGGCAACTAGAAGAAAGCGAATAAAGGTGTGCCGAAGCCGCACACGGTAAGTCTCTATTTATAGGCGCGGTAAGAATTTCAACCGACGTGGGCCGAACCCACCGCCAGATGGGCCACCAGCGAAGGCGAACCGGCCCAGAACAAGGTAACGGCAACTTTTTCGACCGTTGCGGAGCCGTTCGGCTCCCCGAGGCCGTTCTGGCAACTAACGCGGGCATTTATTGCCCCGGGTATCAAGGTCACCTTCGGTCCAGGCTCCGAAGGTATGTTTTCTCTGAAGTTGTGTTTTCAGGTCATTTGTCCTAAGGGCGCATGCACCCCTTCGTTCCGAAGGCCTACACGCGAGGGGCTACTGTTGGGGGAATATATTTCCATTGAACAGGGGCCAAATGACGTCAGCCTCCGGCAGCCTTCGGCCCAGAGCCCAGTACTGTCGGAGCCTGTTTTCTCTCAGTGTTGTTTCCAGGTCCCAGAGTGCCTTTCGGGGCCCGTAGCTTCGGAGCCCTCAGACCGGGAGGTCCGGCCCGGAGCCCCCGATTCGGGCCCTGGCGCAGGGCGCCGGAGGCCACCCTCCAGGCGCAGGAGGCCGAAGGCTGCCCTCCGAGAGCCAAGTCCGGAGGCTGCCCTCCGGGAGCCAAGTCCGGAGGCCGCCCTCCGGAGCCAAGTTCGGAGGCCGCCCTCCGGGAGCCAAGTCCGGAGGCCGCCCTCCGGAGCCAAGTTCGGAGGCCGCCCTCCGGGAGCCAAGTCCGGAGGCCACCCTCCGGAGCCAAGCCCGGAGGCCGCCCTCCGGAGCCAAGTCAGGAAAGGCCGCCCCCCGGGAGCCCAGCCGGAGGCCGCCTTCCGGAGCACGCTTCGAAGCCCCCTCCGGGGTGCACTTCGAAGCCTTCCTCCCAACACAAGTCTTCGGACCCTGTCAAGACTGTTCGAGGCCAAGGCTCCAAGACCCCAGTTCGGAGCCCAGTTCAAGGTCAAGGCTCCGAGACCCCAGTTCGGAGCCCAGTTCGAGGTCAAGGCTCCGAGACCCCAGTTCGGAGCCTTGCTCGGAGCATGCTTCGAAGCCCCCCTTCGGGGTGCACTTCGAAGCCCTCTTCGCAGCCTCTGCCAGAAGAGCTCCGGCCCCTACTTCGGGCTCAGGAGATATCTAGGTACAGGCCGTACCGGGGGCCCCGCCGCCCCTGGTATGTCGTTTAGCTGGTCAAAGCCTGGCGCAGTCTGACATGCCTGTAAAGCTGCAATGTACCTTTGTACCGTAGCTAGCCCTTTTTCCCCTCTCTGCCCCTGTAAGCCTGGGGCTCATAGAGGGCATCCCGGTCCTTTCCTTTGGCCTGTGCGCCTATAAAAGCAGGGCCAAGCCCTTGTAACAGGGACACACGCTCCAGGGGGCCAAGAGACCCTGAAATTATTACTCCATACTAGGGCATACCATGCCAAATCCACCACAACTGGACGTAGGGTTATTATCTCCCAGGAGAGGCCCGAACCAGTATAAACCTTTTTCTCCCTCTGTTAGAGTCCTTCGAGGCTCCTTCTCCACATCATACTCCACCACACAGAAACCTGCTGGAACTAACGCAATTCTTCCAACAATGCTTGATGAGCATATGACTCCTAGGCATTTTTGGGCTGAAGCAATGAACACAGCTTGCTATCTTGCCAACCGTATTTTTCTTAGAGCTTACCTAGGTAAGACATCATATGAGTTGCGTTTTGGTAGACAGCCCAAGGTGAGTCACTTGCGAGCTTTTGGATGCAAGTGCTTTGTGCTCAAGAAGGGAGGGCATTTGGACAAGTTTGAGTCTCGTTGTTGGGATGGAGTCTTTCTAGGTTATGCTTTGCATTCACGAGGCTTTCGTGTTTGGAACCTAGACTCCCAGATGCTTATCGAGACTTGTGAGGTTTCCTTTGATGAGTCTTTTCCCTCACCGACTCCTTCTTTTGAGCTTTCTGGAAATGATGAGCTTGGAGAGTCCATCTTCGAGGAAGATGATGACCCTCCTGCTGATGATGAGGGTGGGCCCTCTGCACCGCCTGCAGACCCCACACCTTCTGAGACTTCGACTGAGGATGAGGATGGACCACTAATTACTCCTTCTACTTCGATTGAGCCTCCTCAGCCGAGTCCAGAGGTGCTAGGTGTTGACTCTGGTGAGATGACTTCTCAGCCGAGTCCATAGGAGCCAGTTGCTGACTATGGTGAGGTGACATCAGATCAACTAGGATCCCGAGCAGTTCAGAGTGATCACCCTTCAGAGCTCGTCATAGGTGATCTTACGGAGAGATCTTTACATTCCTCAGCTGGTTCACTTGCTATGTTTGCTGAGTCTGCTTTTGTTGCTAGTTTTGAGCCCGGAGACGTTTCTCATGCTCTTTCTGATTCAAATTGGATAAACGCCATGCAAGAAGAGCTTGAAAATTTTGTTCGCCATCGGGTTTGGACACTAGTTGAGCTGCCAACTGGATGCAACACCATAGGCACCAAGTGGGTGTTTAAGAACAAACAAGGAGAAGATGGTGTTGTGGTGCGCAACAAAGCTCGATTAGTAGCACAGGGCTTTTGTCAAAAAGAAGGTATTGATTTTGAAGAGACCTTCGCCCCTGTTGCTTGCCTTGAGTCCATTCGTATTCTTTTGGCTTTTGCTGCTTCTAAAGGTTTTAAGCTTCATCAAATGGATGTCAAGAGTGATTTTCTAAACGGGTATATAGAAGAGGAGGTCTATGTTAAGCAACTCCCCGGTTTCGAGAACCCTAAATTTCCACGACATGTTTACAAGTTGCAGAAGGCTTTATACGGTCTGAAGCAAGCCCCTAGGGCTTGGTATGATCGCCTGAAGCAGTTCTTGTTGCAGAAAGGTTTTGTGATGGGTTCTGTGGACAAGACACTTTTCTTGCTTAGAGATGGCACATACTTATTAGTTGCTCAGATTTATGTGGACGATATTATTTTTGGTTGTTCTACTAATGAGCTTGTATCCAAGTTTTTTCGAGTTTGAGATGAGTCTCATGGAAGAACTCAAGTACTTTTTAGGACTCCAGATCAAGCAAACCAAGGACGGCATTTTCATCCACCAGGGTAAGTATACACAGGACATGCTAAAGAAATTTGACTTTGGTGGAGAGCTAAAGCCACAGATGACCCCAATCGGTACATCTGGAGGTCTGGACAAGGACGAGAACAACGTCAAGGTAAATGAGAGAGAGTATCGAGGGATGATCGGTTCGCTACTATACTTGACTGCGACGAGACTGGACATTCAGTTTGTCCTGGGTGTGTGCGTGCGTTTTCAGTCTTCGCCACGCGCATCTCACCGGCAGGCTGTGAAGCGTATTTTCATGTATCTTACTTACGCTCCTGATTTAGGTCTTTATTATTCTGCATCATCGTCTCTTGTTTTAGCTGGTTTTTCGGACGCTGATTTTGGTGGGTGTTGGCTGGATCGCAAGTCTACTTCTGGTATTTGCCAGCTGCTTGGTTCTTCACTTGTTTCTTGGTCCTCTAGTCATAGGAGCAATCCTCATAGGCTCCTTGGGCTTCTTCTGAGTGGTTTTCTTGGGAGGAATTTTCTTTGCGGGAGGAGTGGTTTTCTTTGGAGTCTGGGTAGGCTTTTTGGTTGATGAAGTGTCTAACAGAGCTCTCTCTTTCTCTAAAACCCAAACCTAGAGCTAACCCTGCTCTGTCAGCACACATCTTGGTCTTGGCCAAGAGAAAATCCATCCTACCCTTTCCTTCAGTGCATTTGTTAACCACAGAAAGAAGGTACTCATTCTCAGTCATAAGGTTTTTAGCTCGCTCTCTAACAGTGCCTAGCTAGTCCTTAAGGGTCATGCAAGTGTCACACACAAGCTGCACATCCTTAGAACTACCGGCCCTCTCCAATCTAGCCTCTAAATCATGAACATGCTTATCACGTAAATCAATGCTCTCACGTAATAAGGGGCAGTTCATGCATTCAATTATATCATGAGGACTAGAATCCACCATCAAAAGCTGCTTTTGTGCAGTCTCAAGCTCAGAAAGAGTTTGAGCATGCACAAAACACAACTGAGCAACCTCACCCATTACAACAGTGCAAGATTCACATTCAGCATCATTAATCCTAGACTTAAGTATGACATAATCAGTAGAAACAGATTCTAGCCTAAGTCTAAGGTCTTTTCTATCTCTAGCGGCTTGCACAAGTAACCTATCCTGACCAAGAACTACTTCATTTAGTTCATCTAGTTTAATTGAAAGCTGGTCATAGGATAGTGGTACCTCAGATGAGTCAAGCTCATCGCCGCTGTGATCGCTGTCGGCCATGAAGCAAAGGCCGGTGAAATCTCGTCCCTTCTTGTCCTTCTTCTCCTCCTTCCTTGGGGACTCCTCGTCCTCATCAGAGCTCGACTCCTCAGTTGAGGAAGTGTCGATGTCGCTGAGAGCAGCAACAAAGGCTCTAGAAGAGGCTTTGGCTACCCTCTTAGCCACCTTGCCGCCCTTGCCCTTCACAAAGGGTTTCCTCTCCTTCTTGTGGTATTTGGGGCGCTCACTCTCATCTCTCTTCTTGAGTTTAGGACAATTGGCCTTAATGTGAGAAGTGTCGCCACACTCAAAACAACCACTGAAACCACTTCTTCTCTGATCCCGTCTCTCATGGTGAAAACGGGTGAACCTTATGGCAATGAGAGCAAGCTCATCATCATCCAGAGTGTCCACCTGCTCCTTAGTGACGGAGACCAGGGAGGACAAAGCAAAACCATCTGCAAAAACACAAGTGCCTGATGTGCTTGGTTCTGAAGTGGTGCCTCGGCTAGTGCTAGAAACCAATGACAATGCCAATGGCTGTGGCAAGGAGTTCCTATGCACTGCAAGAGATGCCTTGGCAATCTCTGTGGACTTCAGCTTGCTGAAGAGCTCATCACAGGTCAATGTGTCATAACCTGCAGACTCCTCAATGCTGGATATCTTCACTTCCCATATGCTACAATCAAGAGCATAGAGAAGCTTGATAGCCCTATCATGATCATTGTAAGCAAGCATCCCGTTGGACCGCAAGTTACTCACTATTGCATCAAAGCGAGAAAACATGGCATCTATAGATTCACCAAGTGCCTGCATAAACAGTTGATATTGTTGATTGTATGTGCTTTGGCGCCTGGCCTTAATCTGTGTAGAGCCCTCATGAAAGATAATGAGTGTAGTCCAAATCTCCCTAGCTGTCCTAAGGTGTTGCACCCTATCAAACTCACACCGACTCAAACCAATGAACATTATATTTCTTGCCTTGGAGTTGGCATTATACCGATCCTTCTCTGTTTGAGAGGTCGGAGTTTCAGGGATGGAGTATTGTGAGTCCACAATCTCCCAAATTGCATTTCCTTGGCTTAGCAAGTAAGCCTCCATGCGCACCTTCCAATATGCAAAATCTGTCCCATCGAACAGAGGTATTTTACTAACTCTGTCCATGTCGCCAATAGATAACAAAACCGGTTAAGGTCAACTGGTGATCTTAACCCGCTCTGATACCAATTGTTGGACCGAAAACGGTGACTAGAGGGGGGGTGAATGGGAGCTTTTAAAAATTCAGACTAAAAATAGCCTTCTGTTTTACTTCTTTCTTCGGCGGAACAGGCTTCGAACACACCCTTCGAAGTTCTGGTTCAGAGGTATTTCACAGCTCCGAAATCAGGCTTCGCAAGGAGCAAAAGTTCGAAGCCAAGAAGACTTTGCTCCACCCACAACCCTAAAAATTCAGCTCTGCTAAGTCAATGCAGGCTCCGCACATAGGGTACCTTCGAGCAGGCTTCGCACTTCACCCTTTGCACGAGCGGTCTTCCCTCTGAGGACTTCGATCAGCTCTGCTAAGTCAGTGCAGGCTCAGCACACTAGGTGCCTTTGAGCAGGCTTCACACTACACCCTTCGCAAGAGCAGACTTCCCTCTGCGGACTTCGACCAAATACTCAGCGACAGCAACTGGTGCTAGGCTTTGTACTTCGAAGGTCTAAATGCACACTAACAGATTTCGCCAAGGACTTCGACAAAAGGAGAAAACAAGCTTCGATCTAAGCCAACAACAGTGCTTCGCTAGTAATTAGAGAGGTCTAGCCTCCAGTTTACATAGAGCGAACAGACACTGAAAAACTAACACTTCACTCAAACAGACTTCTCACACACTTCTCCAGAAAAGATTCAGGGCACAGACTCAACTCAAAAGAAGTGAGACACAGAGAGATCAAAGCATGCAGTGAAGTACGCATACAAGTTCAAGCAGTAAATGAAAACAGAATCAAAACTTCATTGCTTGAACAGGGAACACAAAATGAACTCACATACCGAATACAACGTGTGTGGTGGCTAGCAGAGGAGCTCAAAAATGACTGCTGAAAGTGTTGTTGTGGCCTAGCTAGCATCCACTATTTATAGGCACTATTTAGCCCTGTGAATAGACTACTTTACCCGTAGGGTTTACACCGGTTTTGTCTCATCAGAATAGGGGGTATAGCTGGTAGTCTACTTTATTTGGAGGCTTCTTTTGTCAGCTTCGCAGAGGGGACAACACCAGCTTTTGCAGAGCAGACGCGGTCAGCCTTTGCAGTTTTGGACCCTTCTGAAGCCCCCCTTCGCACACGAGGGGTGCGGTAGGTTCGGTGAGAAGCCTTGAGCCTGACGACCTTCGCTTCACCGAAGTCAGCCTTCGATACAGAGACGGTTTTGAGCCGAAACCGTCAAAGCCCTTGGGCCTTCGCACCAACACCTTCGGAGTGGACCACCACGGCTTCACAGCTTCTCCCAGCTCGAACTCCATCAGTCTATGTACCAAAGCCATGCATGGCCGAAGTACCTCAAGTCAGCCTCACTCCGGAGCCAGCCTCACTCCAGAGTCCGCTTCACTCCAAAGTCAGCTTCACTCTAAAGCCAACCTCACTCCGAAGCCCCACCTTCGGAGTACCACCCTTCGAAGTCCCTCCTTCGTCCAAGGCCTCCGCATGAAGCATTCCATGAGCACTTCGTCATAGTGTCTCTCCCCGAGCACACTCCTCAACGATCCTCACCCGGACCATGCCTTCGATGCACCTTGACTTCTGAGACCTTTGCCGGGTATACCTTCGAGTGCCTCCCTCCGGAGCACACTTTGAATGCCTTGCCTCATTGCTGAGGACTTGGTCCACCATACTCCGAAGTCACTCCATTCGGAGTACCCTTCGAAGTGCCTCGCCTCCGAGGACTTCGTCTCGGAGTACCTTCACCCGAAGCCACACTCCGCACTTACTGCCTTCTCCTGGCGCACCTCGACCCGAGGTCCGACCTCGACCCCTTCGCAGCCTTCATGATGGAGCTCCCTGCTCCCATGGCATCAAGCCTCCCGCTTGACCCAGGTTCACTTGCTATGAACCGTCCGTCGCCTCCAAAGTCACCTGTGCACCACAGACATACAAACAAGTGTATCCAGTATCCCGGAGACCTCTCCGGGTAAACAACCTCCGATACACACTCTGGTACTCCCGAGACCTTTGGTACACCCAAGTCATCGTGTACTGTCGGACCCCTCCGACAGGCACACTCCGCTGCAACAGCTGCAGCAAACAGAGCCCACCGAACCCTTCGGTGAAACAACCTCCGAACCCCTTCGGAGGGACCCCTTCGAATCAGAGGATAAAAATTGCCAATCACTCATCACATACTCCGAAAAAAACCCTTGGTTTCTCAAAGCGTGACTTCGTCTAGAGCGGAGTACGAGTGTGGCGAAGCCTGTCGTGATGAAGTGTGCTAGCGAAGTGTGCGGTCAAAGCAGCAATCTCAGCGGAGGGTGTTCTGGCAACCTCCGAAACCGGTCTCTCAGCTCTGGACACCTTCAACGAAGTAGCTCCGAACATAGGTAACCTGCAACAGATAAGATTTGAAGTATTAATTCGGCCTGAGGACCGAATTCTGCCAAGTGTTGCACTAGTAGCGAAGATAGCAATCTGTTATGCAGATTAGCGGATACTTCACAGGCGAAGTAACAAGGTGATAGCAATCTGTTACATAGATTAACGGATACTTCACAAGCGAAGTAACAAGGATTACCATTGTTCTGAAGTTGTCGTCGGAGGGCTTCCAGGCAAACCCATGAAGAGTACAGAAAAGTAAAGATAAAGTAAATGTGATTCAAAGCTAGGGCTTTGTAGTTGATTTGTGTTGGGGGTCTCTGAACTGGCTTCACCTCTATATTTATAGGGGCAAAACCTCTGATCTAATCTGCTATCATTCGGCAGAATAGAGATAAAAACTTAGCTGGAATCATGTCCAACTCTATCTCTGCCGAAGTGGGCCTTTAGCCAGGCCCGTCGAAGCCTGCTCCTCGGGCCGGAACTTCGGTGGCGTGGGCCTCTGAAGGCTTCCTGGCCGAAGGACGTGGGTTGGCTAGAAGCTTCTGGAGCCCATAGCTCAATGGTCCTTCGGCCCTATAGGGCTTCGGCCTGACCCGAGACATGTGTATTTTCAGCCCAAATTACCAAAATTGACATTTTGACAATCTTAGCTATCGATGCCATTTTTTTCTATCAACACATGCCCCCCTGTCTTTTAGTGAACTAAGTGAACTAAAAGCACAACGAGCGAAATACGATACATTCCATATCAGCCTTTCAACACCTTTTACACTGTTTGCCACACACTTGAGAAATACCTTTTCAAGTATCTACCATTCAAAGCTCTTCGAAACCGCTCTCCTTGCAGAGATTCTAACACATATGCATTGCCAGGAGCAATTTCATCTATTTTGAAATGACCTTCCCAACTAGGTGACCATAGCTATTTTGAAATGACCTTCCCAACTAGTGCCTAAAGGTAAAATCGTCTTCCAAACCAAGTCACCCACTTGAAATGATTTTGGTTTGACCTTTTTATTGTAGGCTTTAGCTACTCTCCTCTTGTCTACTTCTATGGCTTCTAAAGCCTTCAATCTGTTATCGGTCACTTCTTCTAGGTTGTCCTTCAAAAGAGTTTCATACTCGTCGATCGATAAGCCATCTTGCCTTAACACCCTTAGAGAGCCAAGATCTACTTCTACAGGTAGAATGGCTTCTTGTCCATATACTAACTCGTATGGACTAACTTTGGTAGCACCGTGCTTTGCAATCCTGCAAGCCCATAGCGCCTCGGAAAGCACCTCATGCCACCTTTTAGGGAACTCTTCAATTTTCTTCCTAATGATCTTAATCACAGTTTTATTACTAGACTCGGCCTGACCATTGGCCTGAGCATAGTAAGGCGAAGAGTTTATCAACTTAATACCATAATATTCGGCAAAGTCTCTCACCTCTGTAGAAACAAATGAGATACCTTGATCTGTAGTGAGAGTTTGAGGAATGCCAAATCTATGTTTGATGTGCTTCAAGATAAAGTCAAGTACCTCGTTGTGAGTCATGTTCTTGAGAGGCACGGCCTCGGTCCACTTGATGCAGTAATTCGTCGCCATCAACATGAACTGATGCCCTTTTGATGAAGGCGGGTGAATTTGGTCGATAAAGTATAAACCCCAACCTCGGAATGGCCATGGCTTGACAATAGGGTTGAGTAATGAAGTGGGAGCTAACTGAATATTGCCAAACTTTTGACATGCTTCACACCCTCTATAATACTTAAAACAATTCTTAGTCGTAGTCGGCCAGTAGAAACCCGCTCTTTTGAGCATCCAACTCATTTTCTGGGCTAACTGATGAGTGCCACAAAGTCCTTCATGGACTTCTCCTGTAGCCACCTGGGACCGTTCATGGTCTATACACTTTAACAGTACTCCGTCAATGGTTCGGCAATACAGTTTGTCGTCTACTAACACAAATTTAAACGCTTGTCGCTGAACCTTCTGATCAACCCTTTGGTTAGGGTCTCTCAAATACTGGATGATTGGAATTCTCCAATCGCCCTTATGGGCTTCGGAGGGTTTTGCTAGCTCACTCCCTGAAAAGGTCTCTAAGCTACTTATTTCGGCGTCCGGTACGAAGTGTCTCGCCAAAGGGTGCCTTCGGCGTTCAGACTGGTCCGGTCGAAGATGAACTCCGAATGGATCTGGATGTGACAATCACCTCCGAACGGTGAGATTCGGCGTGAAGTCTCTGATACAGCGAAGTACAAAATAATAACCCAAACGCCGCGTGCAAGCGACTTCGTCCAGAGCGAGGTACGAGCGTGGCGAAGCCTGTTGTGATGAAGTGTGCTGGTGAAGCCTATCGTCGAAGCATGTAGTCTCACCGAAGGGTGTCCTGACGACCTCTGAAACCAATCTCTCAGCTCCGAACACCTGCGATGAAGTAGCTCCAAACGTGGGAATCTAGAACAAAGAGAGTTCGAAGTACCAATTCGGCCTGAGGACCGAATTCTGCTAAGTGTTGCACTAGTAGCGAAGGTAGCAATCTGTTGCGCAAATTAGCGGATACTTCACAGGTGAAGTAACAAGGCGATAGCAATCTATTATGTAGATTAACGGATACTTCACAAGCGAAGTAACAAGGGTTACCACTGTTCTGAAGTGGCCAGCGTAGGGCTTCCAAGCAAACCCACAAAGAGGTACAGAAAAGTAAAGGTAAATAAATGTGATCAAAGCTAGGGTTTTGTGTTGATTTGTGTTGGGGGGCTCTCTAAGCTGGCCTCGCCTCTCTATTTATAGGGCCAAACTTCTGATCTAATCCGCTATATTTTAGCTTGGATAGAGATAAAAAACTTAGCCGAAATTGTATTCAACTCTATATCTGCCGAAGTGGGCTTCGTCCAGGCCCGTCGAGGCCTGCTCCTCAGGCTGAAGCTTCGGTGGCATGGGCCTCCGAAGGCTTCCTGGCCGAAGGCCGTGGGCTGGCCAGAGGCTTTTGGAGCCCATAGCCCAATGGACCTTCGGTCCTATAGGGCTTCGGCCTAACCCCGGACATGTGTATTTTTGGACCAAATTACCAAAATTGATATCAACACATGCCCCCTGCCTTTTAGTGAACCGAGTGAACTAAAAGCACAACGAGTTGAAGACGATACCATCCATATCGGCTTTTCGACACCCTTTATGTTGTTTGCCACACACTTGGGAAATACCTTTTCAAATACCTACCATTCAAAGCTCTTCGAAACCGCTCTCCTTGCAGAGATTCCAACATGTATGCATTACCGGGAGCGATTTCGGCTACCTTAAAAGGACCTTCCCAACTTGGTGACCATTTATCGAATTTGGGACTCTTCGTGCCTAAGGGCAAAATCGTCTTCCACACCAAGTCTCCTACTTGAACCGATTTTGGTTTAACCTTCTTATTGTAAGCTTTAGCTACTCTCTTCTTGTCTACTTCTATGGCTTCTAAAGCCCTTAGTCTCTTATCGATCACTTCCTCTAGATTATCCTTTAGAAGAGTTTCATACTCGTTGACCAATAAGCCATCTTGCTTTAACACTCTTAAGGAACCAAGATCTACCTCTACAGGTAGAATGACTTCTTGTCCATATACCAACTCATATGGACTGGCCTTGGTAGCACCGTGCTTTACAATTCTACAAGCCTATAACACCTCGGAAAGCACTTCATGCCACTTTTTAGGAAACTCTTCAATTTTCTTCTTAATGAGCTTAATCACGGTTTTATTACTAGACTCGGCCTGACCATTGGCTAGAGCATAGTAAGGTGAAGAGTTTATCAACTTAATACCATAATATTCGGTGAAGTCCCTCACTTCTCTAGAAACAAATGAACTACCTTGATCCGTAGTAAGAGTTTGAGGAATGCCAAATCTATGTATGATGTGCTTTAAGATAAAATCACGTACCTCATTGTGAGTCATGTTCCTGAGAGGTACGGCCTCGGTCCACTTAGTGAAGTAATCTGTCACCATCAACACGAACCGATGCCCTTTTGAGGAATGAGGGTGAATCTAGCCGATGAAGTCTAAACCCCAACCTCGAAATGGCCATGGCTTGATAATAGGATTTAGCAATGAGGCAGGAGCCAACTGAATATTGCCAAACCTCTGACATGCTTCACACCCTCTATAGTACTTGTAACAATCTTCAGTCATAGTCGGCCAATAAAAACCTGCTCTTTTGAGCATCCAACTCATTTTTTGGGCCGACTGATGAGTGCCGCAAAGTCCTTCATGGACTTCTCCCGTAGCCACCTGGGAATGTTCATGGTCTAAACACTTCAATAGTACTCCATCGATGGTTCGGCGGTACAATGTGTCATCTATCAGCACGAATTTGAACGCTTGTCGCCGAACCTTCCGATCAACCCTTTGGCTAGGATCTCTGAAATACTGGACCATTGGGATTCTCCATCGCCCTTATAGGTTTTAAAGGGTCTAGCTGGTTCACCTTCTGAAAAAATTTCTGAATTGCTGACTTCGGGGTGCCCCCCGAGCCGTTCCTGCTCCTGCCGAAGCCTGGCCGGGGTGGCCATTCGGAGTGCGTTGGGCCGAAGCCCTCCGGAGGGTTCGGACTCCGGGGAGCCTTCTCCGTGCGAGAGGCTTCGACCTATGGACTCTGGCGTGCCAGGTCTCTCGGTTGGTAGAGTACTCCGGTCTAGGGACCTTGGCGCGCGCTGGCCTTCAGCGGTCAGAGGGGTTCGACTCGGAGGGTGCACCTGCCCACCGTTACTGGCTTAGGTAGTGAGACCAAGCATCGGCTTCTCCAATATAGAAAATTTTCCCCTCCTGACTTGGTAACCAGATGCTTGCTGAGCCAAATCATTTGTGACTGAATTGGCTTCTCTTGACACGTGAGAGATTTTGAAGTCATCAAAAGCAGCAACTATGTCTAGACATTTATCCAAGTAACTATTCAACAAGTCGTTAAAGCATTGAGCATTCTTAGCTACTTGTTGCACTACTAACAAAGAATCACCATATGCATGGACATGCCTAGCACCTATAGATTCTAGTAATTCAAGACCTAACAATAAAGCTTCATATTCGGCTTGGTTATTAGTGGAAGAAAATTCTAGACGGGCCAAAGTTTCAAAGTGCATTCCATTAGGTGATATGAGAACCACTCCAATACCTTGGACACTCATGCAAGCCGAACCATCAAAATAAAGTTTCCATGGCACTACCTCAACTAGAGCAATATTGTCACTCCAGCTGACATCTATGTGATGATCAACTATAAAGTTGGCTACGATTTGGCCTTTCATCGCTCTCAGGGGTTCGTAGGCCAATTCGTACTCAATCAACGTGTAAGCCCATTTTGGCAAACGACTTCTGTAACATGTGCTTCATAACATCAGTTTGGCAAACGACAACACATGTAGTGAGGAGAAGATAATGGTGCAATTTGGTGCACGCGTAGTAAAGTGATAAACACAACTGTTCCACAAACACGTACCTAGTTTCGACATCCAGCAGGCGGCGGCTCAAGAGTGTGATGATGTACTCTTTTCCCTCTACCTCCTGGGTTAGCATAGCCCCAATCACGCTATTTTCAGCAGCGATGTACAACCGAAATAGAATCCCGGCTTTGGGTGCTCTCACCACAGGAGGTGATGATAAGAACTCCTTGATCTTCTCAAAAGCACTTTGTTGGCTTGCCCCCCAAGTGAACTCGGCTTTGTTTTTTAGCCGGAGTATGGGGACAAAGGCATCAATCTTGTCAGACAAGTTGGATATAAAGCGACGCAAATAGTTCATCTTGCCTAGCAATTTTTGTACATCCCTTTTGCATGTCGGCGCTGCAAAGTTTCTAATCTTCTCCAACCTCTTAGGATCAATTTATATGCCTCTCTCGTGGATCATGAACCTCAAGAACTTACCCACTGACACACCAAAAGCACACTTGAGCGGGTTCATTTTTAAACCATATTGTCGCATTCTCTCAAAAGCAACCTTCAAATCGGCTAAATGGTTTCCCATAGCCTTCGATTTGACCACAACATCATCGATGTAAACTTTTAACATAACCCCTAGCAAGTCATGAAAGATTAAGTTCATGGCGCGCTGATACGTGGCACCAGCTGTTGACACGGAAACGTGCCCCCACACTTGGGTTAGTCCGGCGATCCAAAAGTGCACGGATACTTAGGGACAGGCCTAAGCGTGACGTAGCATCGACGCCGCGTTCCGACTACCCTTAATAGTGATAAGGGGGGTGGAGTCACCAGGCAACCAGATTACAAGAAATAATCCAATCAACCGAAAGAAATAGATTAAACGGGTTAAAATCAGCAAACCAGTCGGAGTCCTCCTTGTTCGAAGTATGATGCGAAGGGTGCGCCGAAGGGTACCTTCGGCGTCTGGTGCGAGGTACTCCACCGAAGAGTACTTCAGCGCTTGGTTTGAAGTGTTCCGCCGAAGGGTACTTCGGCGCTTGGTTCGAAGTGTTCCTCCGAAGGGTACTTCGGCGCTCAGACTGATCCGGCCGAAGGTAGACTCCGAACGGATCTGAACCCAGCGATCACCTTCGAACAGTGGGGTTCAGCGTGCGATCTCCGATGCAACGAATTACAAAGTGGTGACGCGAAGGCCACGCGTGAGTGCAACTTCGTCTTGGTGCAGAGTGTAGTCATGCCGAAGTTTGTCATGACGAAGTATGGTGCGAAGCCTCCTTTGAAGCCTGTGGGCCTGTCGAAGGGCGTCCTGGGGACTTCCGGAACCAATCTCTCAACTCCGAACACCTCTGGCGAGGGGGCTCCGAATGTGCGAACCTGCAATAGGGATGAAGCGAAGTACCAATTCGGCCTTAGGACCGAATTTGTGAGGTGTTGCACGGGTAGCGAAGGTAGCAATCTATTACGCAGATTAGCGGATACTTCACAGGCGAAGTAACAAGGCGATAGCAATATGTTACGTAGATTAACGGGGACTTCACGGGTGAAGTACCAAGTCTTACCACTATTCCGTAGTGGCGAACGGAGGGCTTCCAGGCAAACCCACGAAGAGGTACAGAAAAGTAAAGGTACGATCAAAGCATGGCTTTGGTTTTGTTTGTGTTGGGGGGTTCTCCACGCCGGCCAGGCCTCTATATTTATAGAGGGTTAACTCTAATCTAATCTGCTATGAATCCAGTCGGATAGGGATAAAGATTGAGCTGGCAACGCGTCAAACTCTATCTCTACCGAGGTGGGCTTCGGTCAGGCCCGCCGAGGCCTGCTCCTTGGGCCGAAGCTTCGGTAGCGTGGGCCTCCGAAGGTTCCCAAAGCTTCGGCAGCGTGGGCCTCCGAGGGTACCGAAGCTTCGACAGCGTGGGCCTCCGAAGGCTTCTTGGTCGAAGCCCATGGGCTGGCTGGAGGCCTTCGGAGCCCGTAGCTCGACGGGCTTCGGCCCCGTAGGGCTTCGGTCAGACCCTGAACATGTGTATTTTCGGCCCAAATCACCAAAAATTGATATTTTGATAATCTAGCCATTAATGCCATTTTTTGCTATCAACACATGCCCCCCTGCCTTTTAGTGAACTAGTGAACTAAAAGCACAACGAGCTTGAGACGATACTGTTCATATCAGCTTTTCGACAATTTATGACGTTTGCACACACTCGGGAAGTATCTTTTTAAGTACCTACCATTCAAAGCCCTTCGAAATCGCTCTCCCTGCAGGGATTCCAACACGTATGCGTTGCCGGGAGCGATTTAGGCTACCTTAAGAGGTCCTTCCCAACTAGGCGACCATTTCCCAAATTTGGGACTTTTCGTTCCAAAAGGCAAGATCGTCTTCCATACCAAGTCTCCTATTTGAAACGATTTTGGTTTAACCTTCTTATTGTAGGCTCTAGCTACTCTCTTCTTGTCTACCTCTATGGCTTCTAAAGCTCTTATTCTCTTATCAGTCACTTCCTCCAGATTGTCCTTCAGAAGAGCTTCATATTCATTGACCGATAAACCGTCTTGTTTCAATACTCTTAAGGAGCCAAGATCTACCTCTACAGGCAGAACGACCTCTTGTCCATATACTAACTCATATGGACTGACCTTGGTGGCACCGTGCTTCGCAATCCTACAAGCCCATAATGCCTCAGAAAGCACCTCATGCCACCTTTTAGGAAACTCCTCAATTTTCTTCTTAATAAGCTTAATCACAGTTTTATTACTAGACTCGGCCCGACCATTGGCCTGAGCATAGTAAGGTGAAGAGTTTATCAACTTAATGCCATAGTATTCGGCGAAGTCCTTTACCTCTTTAGAAACAAAGGAACTACCTTGATCCGTAGTAAGAGTTTGAGGGATGACGAATCTGTGTATGATGTGTTTTAAAATAAAGTCACGTACCTCATTGTGAGTCATGTTCTTGAGAGGTACGGCCTCGGTCCATTTGGTGAAGTAATCCATTGCCATCAATACGAACCGATGCCCTTTTGAGGAAGAAGGATAGATCTGACCGATGAAGTCTAGACCCCAACCTCGAAACGGCCATGGCTTAACAATAGGATTGAGTAATGAGGCAGGAGCTAATTGGATGTTGCCAAACTTCTGACACGCCTCACACCCTTTGTAGTACTTGAAGCAATCTTCAGTCATAGTCGGCCAATAAATTCCGATCTTTTGAGCATCCAACTCATCTTTTGGGCCGACTGATGAGTGCCGCAAAGCCCCTCATGGACTTCTCCTGTAGCTACCTAGGACTGCTCATGGTGTAAACACTTCAATAGCACTCCATCAATGGTTCGGCGGTACAATGTGTTGTCTACCAACACGAATTTGAATGCTTGTCACCGAACCTTCTAATCAACCCTTCGGCTAGGGTCTTTCAAATACTGAACGATTTGGATTCTCCAATCGCCCTCACATATTTCAGATGGCTTCGCTAGCTCACCTGCTGGAAGAACTTCTAAAATACCGACTTCAGGGCGCACCCCGAGCCATTTCAGCTTCTGCCGAAGCCCGGCTGAAGTGTCCACTCGGAGTGTGCTGGGTCGAAGCCCTTCAGAGGGTTCAGACCCTGGAGATCCTTCCCCGTCCGAGAGACTTCGGACTATAGGCTTCGGCATGCCGGACCCCTCGGTGGGTGGAGCACTCCGATCCAGGGGCTCCGGCACGCGGTGGCCTTCGGTGACCTGAGGGCCTCAGCCCGAAGGGTACGCCTGTCCAGTGTCACTGGCTTCGGCAATGAGACCAAACATCGGCTTTTTCAACACAGAAAATTTCCCTCTCCGGACTTGGTAGCCAGATGCTTGCTGAGCCAAATCATTAGCGATTGAATTGGCTTCTCTTGACACATGAGATATATTGAAATCATCAAAAGTAGCGACTATGTCTAGGCATTTGTCCAAGTAGCTATTCAGCAAACCATTAAAACATTGAGCATTCTTGGCTACTTGTTGCACTACTAATAATGAATCACCGTACGCGTGAACATGCTTAGCGCCTATAGACTCTAATAGTTCAAGGCCTAGCAACAAAGCTTCGTATTCGGCTTGGTTATTAGTGGAAGAAAACTCTAGTCGGGCCGAAGTATCAAAGCACATACCATTAGGTGATATGAGAACCACTCCAATACCCTGGCCATTCTTGCAAGCCGAACCGTCAAAATAGATTTTCCATGGCACTACCTCAACTAGAGCAATAGAATCACTCCAGCTAGCATATATGTGATGATCAACTACGAAGTTAGCTACGACTTGGCCCTTCATTGCCCTTAAGGGCTCGTAGGACAAATCGTACTCAATCAATGCGTAAGCCCATTTTCCGATTCTTCCACTTAGAATCGGCTTTTGTAACATGTGCTTTATAACATTGGTTTGGCAAACGACAACACATGTGGTGGGGAGAAGATAATGGCGCAACTTGGTGCATGTGTAATAATGTGATAAACATAATCGCTCCAATCACGCTGTATTCAGCTGCGATGTATAGCTGAAACGGAATCCCGGCCTTGGGTGCTCTCACCACGGGCGGTGATGACAAGTATTCTTTGATATTCTCAAAAGCACTTTGCTGGCTTGCCCCCCAAGTGAACTCGGCTTCATTTTTTAGCCGGAGTATGGGGACAAAGGCATCAATCTTGTCGGACAAGTTGGATATAAAGCGATGCAAATTGATGGGAGATTGGTCCCGATCTTCCGCTAGGTAAAGGATAACTTGGGTTGGTGGAGAATCTCGACGTTGGCGATCCAAGGCTCCGGTCCGGTGGATCAAAACCTTGCAATCGTTACACCACTGTCTCCGTTGGTTATCAACCACGCAGGACGCGATTGACCTCGCCACGAAGGCTAATTCCTGCAAGCGAACCCAAGAACACAAGCAAGAACAGGAAGGATACAAATTGAATGCCAAATCACAGACAAACGAAGATAAGGTGAGGTTTCACAAATGCCAATGCAGCAGCCAATCGGTCCGGTGCAAGAGGCGGGATCTAAACACACAAGTGTAGATGCAAACAAAGCAAAACCTAACCCTAAAGGCGGCTGGAAAGAATATATAGGGCGTGGGCAGCCTGTGGGAGGCGAACAGACTTGGGCTGTGGGCTAGAAGATGTACAGACTCGGATTATGGGCCAACACGGCCCAGTTCTGTCACGCAGGACTGTTTTAATCACACAGATCGACTCGAGACTCCAAATGAGACGAAACCAACGGCAAAAGATCCGTCTTATCCTTAGCTTTCCAAAAAGTCCAAGAACGCGCCAATCGGACTTCGTATGAGGAAGTTATGCCCATTTTGGTGCAGGGTGGTTGATGTAGTCCGAACCAGCAAATTCTTGACTTCAAATCATCCGTGCGATTCCGTCTTCAACTCCAACTCTCCTATTCCATCTCCCATGTTCCTAAGCAACAACATATCACTAGTATTCAGTAGCATCCCGTCCAAACAAATATTAACATAGTTGCTAAGGAAAGAATTAACCTCATGGTTCAAGCGACGGGCACGGGCGCGTGTGATTGGTCCTTGTAGTTGAATTGTAGGTGGAGGCTCCATGTGTGTATCAGGTGAAGTGATGTCCTCATCATCCTCCCCTTCTTGAATTGGAGTCGTCCTCGACTCAAGCTCATCGTCATCTCCCAAATAGGGCTTTAAATCTGAAATGTTAAATGTGGGACTAACCCCAAAAGCTGCAGGCAACTCAAGTTTATATGCATTATCATTTATCTTCTCAAGCACACAGAAAGGACCATCAGCACGTGGCATCAATTTAGACTTTCTCAAATCAGGAAAACGATCCTTGCGCAAGTGCAACCAAACAAGATCACCCGGTTCAAATGTTATCTCTTTTCTACCCTTACTACCATAAGCACGATATTTCTCATTCATTTTCTCTATGTTTGCTTTAGTAGTTTCATGCATCTTAAGCAATAATTCAGCACGTGTAGTAGCATCAAAATTCAAGTTTTCAGATGGTGGTAATGGTAGCAAATCAATAGGAGCACGCGGATTAAAGCCATAGACCACTTGAAACGGACTTACCTTAGTAGTGGAGTGTACTGACCTATTATATGCAAACTAAATATGAGGTAGACACTCTTCCCAAAGCTTCAAGTTGGTCTTCAAAACAGCCCTCAACATGGTGGACAATGTACGGTTGACGACCTCCGTTTGTCCATCAGTTTGGGGGTGACAAGTAGTAGAAAACAGCAGCTTCGTCCCCAACTTATGCCACAACATTCTCCAAAAATGACTTAAGAATTTAGCATCACGGTCTGAAACGATGGTATTGGGAACTCCATGCAAGCGTACGACCTCTCTGAAAAACAAATCAGCAACATTTGTAGCATCGTCGCTCTTGTGACAAGATATAAAATGCGCCATTTTAGAGAAACGATCTACCACCACAAAAATACTATCTCTCCCCCTCCTAGTTATAGGTAATCCTAACACAAAATCCATAGAAATATCCTCCCAAGGTACACTAGGAGCGGGCAGAGGCATATAAAGACCATGTGGGTTTAGACGGGACTTAGCTTTATTGCAAGTAGTGCATCGTGCCACATAGCGCTCAACATCTCATCTCATCCTAGGCCAATAGAAGTGTGTGGACAGCACATCTTCGATTTTCTTTGATCCAAAATGACCCATCAAACCACCACCATGTGCTTCCTGCAATAACAACAAGCGAAGAGAGCTAGCCGGCACACATAACTTGTTAGCACGAAAAAGATATCCATTATTCAGCACATATTTGTTCCAAACACGGTTGTCTGTACAATTTGTAAAAGCATCTTTGAAGTCCAAATCAGTAGCATACATGTCCTTCAATGTTTCTAAACCAAAGATCTTATAATCAAGTTGAGAAAGCAATGTATAACGTCTAGATAAAGCATCGGCAATCACATTATCTTTCCCTTTCTTATGCTTAATGATATATGAAAAAGTCTCAATAAATTCTACCCATTTAGCATGTCTTTTATTCAGATTTGCTTGACTACGTATATGCTTCAATGCTTCATGATCCGAATGAATAATAAACTCCTTAGGCAAAAGGTAATGTTGCCAAGTTTCAAGCACACGCACTAAGGCATATAATTCCTTATCATAGGTAGAATAATTCAATTGTGGGCCATGTAATTTCTCACTAAAATAGGCCACGGGTTTACCTCCTTGTAGCAGCACACCTCCTAATCCAAAACCACTAGCATCACATTCCAACTCAAAAGGCTTACTGAAGTCGGGTAGCTGAAGTAGAGGTGCATGTGTAAGACGATCTTTGAGTGTGGCAAAAGCTTGTTCATGTGCTGGCTCCCAAGTAAAAGTAACTCCCTTCTTGGTCAACTCATGCAAAGGACCGGCTATGGTGCTGAAATCTTTCACAAAACGCCGGTAGAAACCTGCAAGACCAAGAAAACTACGTACCTGTGTGATAGTTTGGGGTTGCGGCCAGCTGTTGATTGCTTCGACCTTTGCCGCGTCAACCTCAATACCCTGTGAAGTGACAACATATCCAAGAAACACAACTCGATCCGTGCAAAACGTGCACTTCTCAAGGTTACCAAACATTCTAGCCTCACGGAGGACAGAAAAAAACAGCACGTAGGTATTCAACATGTTCAGAGAGAGACTTGCTATAAACCAAGATATCATCAAAGTATACAACCACAAAGCGTACTATAAAGTGTCGTAGGACTTCATTCATCAGGCGCATGAAGGTAATAGGTGCATTAGTAAGTCCAAAAGGCATGACAAGCCACTCATATAATCCAAACTTTGTTTTAAAAGCAGTTTTCCATTCATCACCTAGTTTCATGCGAATTTGGTGGTAGCCACTACGGAGATCGATCTTAGTAAAGATAATGGCACCACTAAGCTCATCAAGCATGTCATCCAATCTAGGAATAGGGTGTCGATATCGAATGGTGATATTATTAATAGCACGACAATCAACACACATGCGCCAACTACCATCTTTCTTAGGCACCAAAAGAACGGGTATTGCGCAAGGACTAAGGCTTTCACGGACGTACCCACGATCAAGAAGGTCTTGGCGCTCAATTTCTTTTGTCTCCTCTGGATTGGTACGGTACGCTGCATGATTAGGAAGAGACGCTCCCGGGATCAAATCAATTTGGTGCTCGATGTCGCGTATCGGTGGCAGCCCGGGTGGTATCTCAGCAGGAAAAACATCGTTAAACTCCTGCAAAAGGTCAGTGACTGCAACAGGAACAGAGCTAGGAATGTTCGCAAGTGAAAACAGCACGTTCGTGCAAATCAAGCCATATATCATGGGAGTATCATCACAAATTTCAGCAAGGTCAGTTTTAGTTGCAAGCATGACACGTCCTTTCAAATTAATAACTTGTGATGAAGAAGGAGAAGCAAGTTAATGTTTCTGTGGCCTCGAAAGCGTTTTGGCTACTTGCTGATTTTCAGAAGGTTGTTTGCTCTTTTGAGCGTCCCTAGCATGTTTTTCTTGTTCAAATTTCACAATTTCAGCAGGAGTCATAGGAAGCAATGTAACTTTCTTTCCTTTATACATAAATGTGTACTTATTGCTCCTACCATGGTGTGTAGCATCAGTATCATACTCCCAAGGTCTACCAAGTAACAGCGAACATGCTTGCATTGGTACTACATCAAAATCAGCAACTCCAAAGTATGTACCAATGGAAAATTTGATGTGAGCAGTTTGTGTTACCTTGACCTTACCGTTATTGTTGAACCATTGCACATGGTAAGGGTGTGGATGCGCACATGTGGGAAGTTGAAGCTTCGTTACCATGTCGTGGCTCACCAAATTGTTGCAACTACCGCTGTCGATGATGACACGTACACGACGGTCATTGATGACGAAGAAGGTCTGAAACAGATTGTTCCGTTGTGACTGGTCGTCCTGGTCCATGTGAGTGCTCAAGTCACGTTGTACAATAAGTGCTGCCATGTTAGAGAAAAGACAAAGCAACAAAGAATAATCCTTATGTAAAACAGCTAGGTGGGGTGGTGGATATGTGGTGGAAACAATCCGTCAAGCACCTTACCCACGCTTGCAAGTGTTCTTACCACGCCGCAGTGAGGTCACCGGCCTACAGGTGATGAACCAAGTGGAGGGTGGTGGCAATTGCAAGGAATGAACCTGTCCTGACCAAGAGAAAGGTGTAGCTTGGAAGGCAAAGTGAGTAGCAAGGATTAGCGATAATAATAACAGTTAAACCAAGTTCAATAAGTATTCCCTAGTACTCGTCAAAGTTGCTGGCCTTAGTGCTCTCAAGGTGAAAATTCAAGCAATAGAGGGAAACTATGTGCCCAAAACTCAAATGGAAGCAACACAGGCCAAAATCAGCTCTCTGCAGATCGGACAAGAGATCAGACAAGGGATCGGACAAGCAGAATCTATTACTGCCGCTGATAACTCTGTTACTACCGCTGATCGGACAAGAGTTCGGACAAGAGATCGGACAAGTAGAATGTGTTACTGCCGCTGATAACTCTGTTACTACCGCTGACCAGACAAGAGTTCGGACAAGAGATCGGACAAGCAGAATCTGTTACTGCCGCTGAGAAGCTGTTACTACCGAATCTGTTACTGCCGCTGAGAATTCTGTTACTACTGCTTCTTCTTTTTTTCTCTTCTTTTTTTTCTCTTCTTTTTTTTCATTCTATTTTTTTGAACAAGGATGACAAGAGATGCAACCACAAAAATTGGCACCTACAAATGAGGTGGGATGTGGCTCACAAAAATTCAACAAGTTCGCTGACTGGCGAGCAAAAACTTTGACCAATTTTTTTCTTTATCTTCCTGATTTTTTTTGGCGATTTTGGTGAGGGCTAACAGGCGAAGCGAGTTAGGGTACCCACCCAAATTGGGTCAGGAACACGCTCAAAAAATTTCAGATTTTTCTGGCAAACGAGCGAAAAGTTATGCCTGTTTTACTGAAGGGAGGTCACAAAGACTTGATGTGGAAAACGAATAGGGTTGCGGAAGGGGGGGTTTTCAGTGGGGAATTTTTTGAGACACAAGACCAACTACTACTCAAACGACACAGAGGGATGACTAAACCAGCAACAAGACTCGACCAAGAACACGAACTCAACAAAGTTAAAACTGAAATTAAAATCGCAAGGCACAAAGGGGTTCTCGGTGGGGAATTTTTTTTTGGTGCGGTTTTCTGGACTCTAGGTAAAAACAAAAGCAGATCGAGATTACCTAACGGGAAATCTGAGCTCTGATACCAACTGATGGGAGATTGGTCCCGATCTTCCGCTAGGTAAAGGATAACTTGGGTTGGTGGAGAATCTCGACGTTGGCGATCCAAGGCTCCGGTCCGGCGGATCAAAACCTTGCAATCGTTACACCACTGTCTCTGTTGGTTATCAACCACGCAGGACGCGATTGACCTCGCCACGAAGGCTAATTCCTGCAAGCGAACCCAAGAACACAAGCAAGAACAGGAAGGATACAAATCGAATGCCAAATCACAGACAAACGAAGATAAGGTGAGGTTTCACAAACGCCAATGCAGCAGCCAATCGGTCCGGTGCAAGAGGCGGGATCTAAACACACAAGTGTAGATGCAAACAAAGCAAAACCTAACCCTAAAGGCGGCTGGAAAGAATATATAGGGCGTGGGCAGCCTGTGGGAGGCGAACAGACTTGGGCTGTGGGCTAGAAGATGTACAGACTCGGATTATGGGCCAACACGGCCCAGTTCTGTCACGCAGGACTGTTTTAATCACACAGATCGACTCGAGACTCCAAATGAGACGAAACCAACGGCAAAAGATCCGTCTTATCCTTAGCTTTCCAAAAAGTCCAAGAACGCGCCAATCGGACTTCGTATGAGGAAGTTATGCCCATTTTGGTGCAGGGTGGTTGATGTAGTCCGAACCAGCAAATTCTTGACTTCAAATCATCCGTGCGATTCCGTCTTCAACTCCAACTCTCCTATTCCATCTCCCATGTTCCTAAGCAACAACATATCACTAGTATTCAGTAGCATCCCGTCCAAACAAATATTAACATAGTTGCTAAGGAAAGAATTAACCTCATGGTTCAAGCGACGGGCACGGGCGCGTGTGATTGGTCCTTGTAGTTGAATTGTAGGTGGAGGCTCCATGTGTGTATCAGGCGAAGTGATGTCCTCATCACAAATAGTTCAACTTGCCTAGCAACTTTTGCACATCCTTCTTGCATGTCGGCGCGGCAACATTTCTAATTTTTTCCAGTCTCTTAGGATCGATTTCTATGCCTCTCTCATGGATCATGAAACCTAAGAACTTACCCGCCGACACACCAAAAGCACACTTGAGTGGGTTCATTTTTAACCCATACTGTCGCATCCTATCGAAAGCAACCTTTAAATCGGCTAAATGGTTTCCCATAGCGTCCGATTTGACCACGACATCATCGATGTAAACTTCTAACATAACTCCTAACAAGTCATGAAAGATTAAGTTCATAGCGTGCTGATACGTGGCGCCGGCATTTTTCAATCCAAAAGTCATGACAACCCACTCGAACAAACCGACAAAACCAGGGCATCGAAAGGCAGTCTTGTAGACGTCCTCTTCAGCCATAAAGATTTGATTATAACCAGCATTGCCATCAAGAAAACTTAGTACCTTGTGTCCTGAAGCATCGTTGATCAGCATATCAGCTATCGGCATCGGATACTCATCCTTCGGAGTGACTCTATTCAAATCCCTTAAATCAATGCATACCCGTATCTTGCCGCTCCCTTTCTTCTCTACAGGCACAATGTTAGCAACCCATTCCGCGTACCTACATGACCTAATAAATTCAGCCTCAAGTAGTCGCTCTACTTCCTCTTTAACTCAGTCATAGACGGCCGAATTAAAGCGACAGAGAGGCTGCTTATAAGGCCTAAATCTGGGCTTGATGGGCAGCCGATGCTCCACGAGCTCGCGTCTTAGACCTGGCATTTCGCTATACTCCCATGCGAAACAATCGACATACGACCGAAGTAACTTTATTACTTCAGCATTTACATCGGGCTGTAAATGTTGATTTACAAAAGTCGGCCTTGGGATGCTGCCATCGCCTATATCAACTTCCTCCAAGGGATCGGCCGACGCAAAACCTTTCCCTAACTTTTCTACTTCGCTAAAGTCCTTGATGGCCTCGGCAATACCGTCCTTATTAGACCGATACTGCTCCACGCGAGACTTTAGCCAATCTAGATTATCTTTGTTAGACATGACTACTAATACAAAAAATAGTCGTGCTACTCCAGCCGACTTTATAGACACTGGTACAAACCGTCCTCCGGATACACTAACAAAGTCATAATCCGAAAGATCTCTACCTGATAGACACTCTACTTTGTTATGGACGACGTCAACTGACACATCGGCCAAAGCTACTTGGGCCGAAGTGTCCGCGGGGATGACCTCCACCTCATCACCGTCCTACTGTACCAAGCACTGGTGTAGGGTAGAGGGGATGCAACAGTTCACATGGATCCAGTCACGTCCGAGTAACACGCTGTAGTTACCTTGTACGTCGACGACAAAGACCGCTGTTGGCAATGTCTTGTTGCCCACCGTCAGCTCCATAGAGAGCACTCCCTTGTCTTCGGATCTCTCTCCGTTGAAGCCATTGAGCATCAAGTTGGTTTTCTTCAAGTCGTCTTCGTCCCTGCCAAGTTGCTTCAACAATGAATAAGGCATTAGATTAACCGTGGCGCCGCCGTCGACGAGCATCCGGGAAATCGGCTTTCCATCAATGTGACCCCTGACATAGAGAGGCTTTATATGGCGAGCCGAGTCCTCAAGTTTCTCAAAGATGGCGATGTGCGGCCCGAGGTTCAGCTGAGCGATCTCGGCCTCGTCCCGTGGTGGTGCAAACTCGGCGGGTAATGTGATGATGTTGATGTCCATTGCTTGAGGTGCGGGCCCCTCGGAGATGGGCGAGTAATCATCGTCAAGCAAGTCATCCTCGTCGTCGCTTGGACTAGGAGTCGGGTTGTTTATCTCAACCGGCTTCTCTCTCCATACCTGCTTTGTGGCGGGCCGAGGGCGGATCTCTTTGAAGATAGCATCGCGCTCGGCCTCAGCTACCTTCTCACGCATTTCCTATGCCCACAGCCTTTGCAGGTGTCTCTTCTGTGATTTGGACATGCCCGGGGGATCCCAAGATGGCTTCGGCTTGGTGCCTGGAGCTACTGTCTGACCCCTGTTAATTCTATCCTAAGTGTGCCCTTCGGCCTCGGGCGTCCTGTGTTTGAAGGGGGCTTCGCTGCGAACCACGTCGAACGGATCGGCCTCGTCCAGCCGATTGGACCTAACTTCGGCGCGGAGCCTGGCCGAAGTATGTGGCTTACCTTCATCAGACATCAAAGTCTTCGGGATTGGGACTTCCTGAGACTCAACTCTGATAGTTATGGCTTCGGACTCCCTGACTTCGGCCTCCGCGTGCTCGCACCCTTCGGCTTCGCTCTGCAGGGCCCGATTTGGAGGAATCACAGATAGTCTGTGGACGATGCCCCCACCCCCGTTGCGTTTGTTCACCCCTGCCATCCATAATACTCCGAAGGAAAACAAGGCATAGGATTAGTCTACGGAGGGTACCCCGACCCAGATACGTGCGGAGCCCACGGGGTTCCCGCCCAGTCATACGGTGGAGGCATCGGAGGCTCTAGCGGCCTCACCCACTGCGAGCCGAACCCATTGCTTGGAGGGTCGTTCGGCCAAGTTGAAGGCATCTCGGACCATACTAGCGAAGGGTCCTACCATGCCGGAGGTATGTTCGGCCAGTACGGGCCGAAGCCTCCCATCGGAGGAGTCCACCCTGGTGTGGGGTTCGGCCATTGGGGGCCGAAGCTGTCGTATGGGGGACCCGACCACTGGGGTGCGAAGTTGTCGCACGGGGGGTTCGGCCATTGTGGCTCGGAACCACCGTGCGAAGCACTAGGATACCTCGGTCCGAAGCCTTCGTGTGGAGGGTCCGCAACCTTCCGTCTGAAGGTACCCTTCGAAGGTTTTGGCCCCTTAGGCTGCTTTCGCTGAGCGCGTGGGCCTGCTTCTTTGGCCCTCTTCTGATGTGTTGGGACGACGGATCGAACCAGCAGATTTTCTTAGTGGAAAATGAGAGTAGTGTATTCAATGCCCTCCTTTTCTGTCCATTACAACTGTAGTTGGGGGGTATTTATAAGGCGCCCCGTCCAGAGGCCAAGCGCCTCTGGAACGCCAACGAATGCCCGGCCGACCGCCGGTCAACAGTACAGACAAAACGGACTATATACAGTACAGACAAGAAGATTCGACTCTGACAGCGTATCAGCCGTGTCGGACGCTGCCTGCGCCGCCCGACACGGCCCAGAAGATCGCGATCCTGTCCCCCTGTACGTCAGCCTCGTCCTTTTCCCGCCAACACTCTCTTCGGGTTCGCTACTGCGGCCGAGGGAGAGGCCCT
This sequence comes from Zizania palustris, assembly GCA_019279435.1. Lineage (NCBI taxonomy): Eukaryota > Viridiplantae > Streptophyta > Magnoliopsida > Poales > Poaceae > Zizania > Zizania palustris. The sequence continues at coordinate 117,392,824 of JAAALK010000283.1, forward strand.
CGGCAATTCCCTCCCGGAGGGCGGTCTCCGGCAGCCTTCTCCCGGAGGGTGGCCTCCGGCAGTCTCCTCCCGGGGGGCGGCCTCCGGCAGTCTCCTCCCGGGGGACGGCCTCCGGCAGCCTTCTCCCGGAGGGTGGTCTCCGGTATTCTTGGCTTCAAATCCCCAGGCGGTGGGCCCCCTGGCCATCGGGATTATCTCCCCCAACAGTAGCCCCTCGCTTCTTTCCTCTCGGGAGCCCTTCGCTGAGAGAGGGTGGAAGCGCACATGATAATTCCGACAACCTTCATGAGGATGAAACTCACATTGAGGCGCCGGGCTGAGCCAGAGTGCGACTCCCTTCGACGGACGCGGAGGAACTCCGGGGCGGGCAAGTACGGTCGGACCGGAGGTGGGGGTCCACTCGAAATCCTGCAATAAGAGGAGGTGGAAGCGCACAAGATAATCTTGATGATTCTCGCTGGCGCGTACCTTGCTTCGAGGTGCCGAACCCGGCGCGGTGCGGAGGGGCGTCGGGATGAGGAGGCGAGAGGCCGGGGGCTCCGATCCCGAGGGGGCGGACGGGCGCCGCCGGAAGTAATTAATGCACGTGCAGATGGCGTCGAGGAGGCGGGCCGCTGGTAGGCCGCCACCGCGCCCCGATGCGCCAGCCGGCCTTAAATGCGGCGCCGCGCAATCCGCCGCGTTCACACGCTAACTGGATCGGGAGGGGAACCGTCGGTCTCGCAACAGGATATAACCCCCTCGCGGTTCCTTCTGCATTCGCCCATACGCGCTAACTCTAGCCACTCGAGCCGCCATCCGACCCACTCCCAGAGCTCTGCATTCCCTTTCTCTGTTCTTCAAGAATGGCGAGGAACACTGCCCCTGCAATGGCAATGGATCCGCGCTTCTTGCAACGCCAGATGGCGGCAGCTGCGGCGGCGACAGCGACGGACACGTCGGAGGTGCGCGGCGCGCGCGATCTCCGCCCCGCTTCTGAGCGGTTCCGAGACCAAACCATGGAGCTCGGGCCATCCGCGTGTACCGAAGCATCGATCGAGCAAGCGACCAGGGGTCGTCTCAATCCAGAGACGCCGGCGAGGAGGCCGGGCCGGGAGACGACCCCGCAGCCGCGGGAAGGCGAGGTCATCGTTTTTGAAGCCTTCTTCGACGCGGGCCTGGGATTCCCCGCCTCGGAGCTTCTCGCCGGGGTGCTGGACGCGTTCCATCTGGAGCTTCCGCAGCTGTCCCCCAACGCCGTGGCCCGCCTCGCCATCTTTGAGTGGGCCATGCACGCCGAAGGCTGCGAGGGGAGGGCAGAGGTCTTCGCGGAGATGCACGAAGCCCTCTGCCAACCGAAGAAGAAGGGAGGCCGGGTGCTGGCCTTCGGGAGCATCAACTTCCAGCTCCGGAGGAGATATGCGGACTCCTTCCCGGCGAAGGCCACCAACGAGAGGTGGTATTCGAAGTGGGTGAACTGGTGGTTCTACGTCCGCGTAGGGCTCGCCTCCGGCCTGGCTAGGATCCCACGCCACATCTGGTTCCGGAGAGAGGCGCGCATCGAGGCCAACGCCGGGACGATTTCCGCGAGGGTACAACTTCTCCAGATCGTCGCCCGCCGGATGAGCATGCGGGATTTGGCGGAGGAGTTCGTGGCCCTCGAGATCCCTCCGCTGAAGGAGGAGTGGCCCGCCTCGCTCCGGAGCAGCCGAGACGAGTCAATGCCTTCGGAGCTCTCCCGCCGGCTCGGTAAGTGCCAATTCTTGGTTGCTTCAATCCTTGCCTTCCTCGCCCGAGGAGTACCCCGGCCCTGACGGAGAGATGCAGGATCGCTCGTCGCCCGAACGCCCGAGGAAGTCACCCGTCTGGCGGAGAGGATTCTCGGGGTTCCAACCGCAGCCGAATGGGCCCGCCGGCTGGAGCTGGTGGGCTCATGGGAGCGCTTCAACAGGGTGTGGGGGGCGCTCGAGCTCACGCCCCCGCCTCTTTCGGAGGGCGAGGTCCTTCGGGACGTCTCGAAAAGGAAGGCGAGCGACGCCGACGGCGGCCTTTCTCCGGGCCGCTCGAAGAAGAAGAGGATAGTGAAGGGGCCGAAGCATATGTCCCCGGGATCTTCTTCGGCCTCTCACTCCGAAGGAGGGGGTTCCAGCGAGGGGGCCCAATCAGAGTCAGGAGACCCTCCGGTGATTCCGGTTCTGGTCCCGCCGGTCCGGCCAGATGCCAGAAGAAGTGAAGATGCTCCTCCTCGCGCGAACCCAGTGGAGCCCGCGCCGGAGGCCGGACAAGGGGCGCGGGCCGCCGAAGCAACGCCTTGCCCCGGAACCGCTTCCTCGCCCGCAATCGTTTCGGCGGGGGGCTCCGCGGGCTCCTTCGAGAGCAGGGCCACGGACAGCTTGGACCGCGGGGGTTTAGACGACCCGCTTGGCGCCATCGAGAAGAGCGCCGACAAGGAGGCTGAGCTGGCTGCTGCGGTGGCGAGCTCTCCGCCGAACTCCATCGACAACCTCTTCTACCGCCCAAGCCCGTCGGGCCACCTTCAGCCCCCGGATTACCCGGGCGACGCTGCGGATGCAGGTATAGTAACTTAGCCACACTTCTCCGTGCGCCAGGGGCCTTTTCCACTTTTAACTCTTATTCGCTCGCGCAGACACACCGGCCGGGGGCATGGAGCCCATCGCCCCGTACCCCGCGGATGTCCCGGACGCGAGGTCCGGAGCCCCTGTCGTCGCGAGGAGGTCCTCGGGCTCGCGGGACGAGGCAGACTCCAGGAGCATCGAAAGGGCCCCTCGGGAGTCTACCGGAGACGCTGAGGTCCGGCCTCGGCCTCCCACCGATCGTCGAGCCGCGCAAGGCTCCGTGCCACTCCTGCGCCCTTTCTTAGCGGACGGCGAGGACTTCGCGCTCAAGGTGGCCCCGGTCCACGATTGTTACCTGCGGCTGCGGGAGGCTCCGGTGATAGGCGAGCTGGGGCTATCAGATGGCCTGGACCTCGGGAGGGCCATCGAGACGGCAGCGGGCCAGGTACTCCCTCGGACATACCCTCCGCTCTCTTAGCCACACTCCTGACCATCTTTCTGTATGCAGGTGATAGCACTGGCGCAGGGGCAGTTGTCTGCCTTGCTTGCCGAACGCCAACAACACGAGGCGTACGCCGCGGAGCTCGCGACCCGGGTGGCTAACGCGGAGAGGCTAGCCCACGAGCGGTCGTCGGAGGCTGAGGCCCTTCGACTTCAGGCGTCGCGGATCGAGGCATTGGAGGCCAAAGCAGCGGAGGTGGACTCCCTCAGGGCCCGTGTCGCGGAGCTGGATGGGCTCCGGGCCCGGGCCGCCCGCGCCGACGAGTTGGAAGCGGAGGTCGACGCCCTCCGAACCCGAGCCGCCGAAGCGGAGGTGCTCCGACCCCGGGCCGCGGAAGCAGGGCGGCTCGAAGGGGAGGTGTCCCGGCTTCTGGCCCAGGCCTCGGAGGCGGCAACCAAGGTCGAAACCCTCGAGGCCCGGGTGACCCAACTGGAGGGAGTCGAAGTGGACCTCAACGCCCGGAACGGGGAGATCGCCGAGGAGCTTGCTGAGGCCGGGAAGACGACGGCCGACGCCGCAGAATCCTTGCGGAAGATGCTGGCGCGCTACGGCACCGGCTGCGGCACGTTTGACATCGCCCGAGAGCCCCTAGTCCGCCGGGTGAAGTTCATCCGGTCCGCCATTCGGCAGATACATCTCGCCATGGCGCAATATGGCGAGGTGTCCGCCCGGGTGGCCGCGTACGGGTTTCTCCGGCACCTCGAGGCGTCTGGGCTCCCGCTTCCCTCGTCTTCGAGTCCGCACCCGGTTGCCTTCACGGGGGACCATCTCCGGACGCCGAGCCTCACGGTGACTCAGTGTTGGAGGGCGCTCCGGGCGACTTGGCAGACCGAGGGCCCCGCGGCGATCCAGGCTTGGCTGGAGGAGGCGCTCCACGCACGCGGTCCCCCGGCTCCTTCGAAGCCTTTGACCTCGGCCCGCTTGCCGGATCCGCAGGTGTAGCTTTAGAGTCCTATCCTTGCCTTACCCTGTAATAGCTTAGGGGATTTGATCATATGTTTAATAAAGAGTATTCTTCCGGAGCTTTACTCAGGGTGTTCGTGCTTGCGACCGTGACGTCGAGGTGCTTGATTCCGACGACGCCCTTCGACATAGATGGGCTATCCTCGACGCTATGCGAGCGAACCGGCCTGCGCACTTCGTTCTTCCCCGTGACAGTGACAGACGCGTGGACCCTGATGTCCTCCAAGGGGTTCTGAACCATGTGAAGGAAGAAGAGAGAGGGTCCCGCTCGCCGTCCTCGTCCCCCGAACCGGTTGACTGGTCCGACACGGAGGCTGGTTTGGGCGAAGCGCCCCCCGAGGAGGGCGGTCTGCGCAATTGGGCTCAGCTTCAAGCGGATCAAAGGGCTTTTCGTGCCCAGAAGAAGGAAGAGGAACGCAGGAAGAGGAAAGAGAGGTCCGGGCGGAGCGTGCCCACGACTTCGGGCCCTTCCAACCAGAGGGGCCCGCGGTTTTTGCTTGGCCTGGATAAGAACTTTTCTTGATTTTCTTCTCTGATTTGTAATGAACATTGTATGCTTTATGTGCTTGCTGCAGTCCACGCCTTGCTCCTTCTCCTCCATCCCCCCCCCACTAGCGGGCAACTGGTGTACCGGCTGGGCGCTAAGTAGTTCAGGAGAGAGAGTGCGGAGAATGCACGCCACGTCAGGCCGGAGCTCGGAGCCTAAAAGTGAGGGTGCTTCGAGTCATAGCTCGGAACCCGAGAGTGAGGGTGCGTCGAGTCATATCTCGGAGCCCGAGAGTGAGGGTGCGTCGAGCCGGAGCTCGGAACCCGAGAGTGAGGGTGCGTCGAGCCGGAGCTCGGAACCCGAGAGTGAGGGTGCGTCGAGCCGGAGCTCGGAACCCGAATGCGAGGGCGCGTCGAGCCGTAGCTCGGAACCCGAATGCGAGGGTGCGTCGAGCCGGAGCTCGGAACCCGAGAATTGGGGTGCGTCGAGCCGGAGCTCGGAACCCGAATGCGAGGGCGCGTCGAGCCGTAGCTCGGAACCCGAGGGTGAGGGTGCGTCGAGCCGGAGCTCGGAACCCGAATGCGAGGGCGCGTCGAGTCATAGCTCGGAGCCTAAATGCGAGGGCGCGTCGAGTCATAGCTCGGAACCCGAAAGTTAGGGTGCGTCGAGCCGGAGCTCGGAACCCGAGAGTTAGGGTGCGTCGAGCCGGAGCTCGGAACCCGAGAGTTAGGGTGCGTCGAGCCGGGGCTCGGAACCCGAATGCGAGGGCGCGTCGAGCCGTAGCTCGGAACCCGAGGGTGAGGGTGCGTCGAGCCAGAGCTCGGAACCCGAGAATTAGGGTGCGTCGAGCCGGAGCTCGGAACCCGAAAGTTAGGGTGCGTCGAGCCGGAGCTCGGAACCCGAATGCGAGATGCCTGGAATCGCTGCTCCGTCTGGGCGAAACGTTTGGCTGAATATTTTATTATACAATTGGGAGACAACAACAGGCGGCGGCGGCCGCGAGTAAAATACATTGGCGGTGTTATGGAAAATAGCGCTTCAGGTGCTCGGCATGCCAAGTATGCTTCAGCTCTTCGCCTTCCAGGGTAGCGAGTCGGTAGGATCCTGGTCGTCCGGACTTTGTGACAATGTATGGTCCTTCCCACTTGTTGCCCAACTTGGTGGGGGCGACCACTGCGCGGAGGACGAGGTGCCCTGGCTGGAACTCGTTGCTCTTAACTCTGGTGTCATACCACCCCTTGGTCTCTTTCTAATAGTGGGACAGGTTGGCGACGGCGCGCAGCCGCGTCTCTTCGGCCAGGTCGAGGGAGACGGCGCGCTCACCTTCGGCTTCGGGCGCTACGACGCGCAGTGAACCGGCGCGGAGCTCTGTTGGTGTCATTGCTTCGTCGCCAAACAAGAGGCGGAACGGGGTGAAGCCGGTGGCCCGAGAAACGGTCGTCCGGATAGACCATAAGATCTTGGGTAGCTCGTCGAGCCACACTCCTCGGGCCAAACCGACGATGCGCTTGTTGAGGCCTGACAGGATGTGCCCATTAGCTCGCTCCACGGCTCCGTTAGACTGGGGATGTCGCACGGCTGCGAAGCAAAGCTGAACTCCCAGCTCATCGCAGAACGCCCGGAAGGTGCCCGCGTCGAACTGCGTGCCGTTGTCCAATGTGAGCTGCTTGGGTACTCCGAAACGGCACACGATATTCTGCCAGAAAAATTTTTGGACACTGCGGGATGTGATGGTAGTCAGTGGCTCCGCTTCAACCCACTTGGAGAAGTATTCGACGGCGACCACGGCGAAGCGCAGGTTTCCCCTTGCTCTGGGGAGTGGACCAATGAGGTCCATGCCCCAGCGGGCCAAAGGCCACACGGGGGGGATAGGTAGCAAGCTTGCTGGAGGGCGGTGACTGCGGCAGCCCATCCATTGGCAACCCTGGCAGGTGCGGACGAGTTCTTCGGCGTCGGCGACGATAGTGGGCCAGTACACGCCTTGCCGGAGAGCTTTGCCCGCGAGGGCCCGCGGAGCTAAGTGACTACCACACAGCCCTTCGTGTATCTCTCGGAGCATGGCAACGCCGTCCGAGTGCGAGACGCAACGAATGAGGGGGAGCATACTCCAGATTTGTACAGAATTCCATTGATAACGTCGAATGACCTTGCGCGGAGTCGCAGGCGAGCTTGCTCTGGGCTAGGATGGACGTCGTCGCCACCTGCGAGCGTGCGCAGGATAGGCTCGCGCCAGTCGGTGCTAGCCGTACATAGTACTGGGGCCGGCCGTGGCGACGGTGCGGGCTCCTCCGGGGTGGCGGGGATGGACGCCTCACTGCGGGGGGCTGCTGAAGGTTGAGCGAGTTCTTCGAAAAAAGCCCCTGGTGGTAGGGCTTGAGCGCCGGCCCCGGCCTTGGCAAGGGCATCTGCTTGGGCGTTGTCGCCTCGGGGGATGTTCTGGACGGAGATACCTTTGAAGGATACTTCGAACTTGCGGATGGAGTCGAGGTAGGAAGCGAGGTCCGGGTGCTTTGCCCGGAAGCTCTTGTCGATGTGCCTGGTGACCACTTGGGAATCGGTCTTCACGACCACACGGGCAGCTCCCAATGCGAGCGCCTTGCGAAGTCCCAAGAGGACTCCTTCATACTCGGCGATATTGTTGGTGGCCTTGAAACTTAGCCGGGCAGAATACAGGGCCTGCTGGCCGGACGGGGAGACAATGACTGCTCCGGCCCCAGCCCCCGAGGCTTGGTAAGCACCGTCCGAAAAGACGGTCCAGATCTCCTCGCTTGCGTCGGTGCTCGCGTGGTCCCGGGCCCTCGTCCACTCCGCGACGAAGTCGGCGAGGATTTGGGACTTGATGGCTGTCCGGGCGACGAAAGAGATCCCGAACGGGGCCAATTCCACCGCCCATTTCCCGATGCGGCCGGTGGCGTCCTTGTTCCGGAACATGTCGCCGAGCGGGTAGGCAGTTGGGATGATGATGTCGTGGGCTAGGAAGTAATGCCGGAGCTTCCGGGAGGCCATGACGAGGGCGTAAGACACCTTCTCGAGCTCGGAATACCGAGCCTTAGCTTCGGTCAGGGCCTCGGAAACGAAGTAGACGGGGCGCTGGATCAGCTTCCCAGCGAGCTCCTCTTCCTGAACCAAGGCCGCGCTCGCCGCATTGCCGGAGGCGGCGAGGTAAACCAATAGAGGGCTGTCGGCCCGGGGTGTGGCGAGGGCTACGAGGCCGGAGAGGTAATCTTTGATTTGCTGGAAACAATCCTGGCACTCAGGGGTCCATTCAAAATGCTTAGAACTTCGGAGCGCCTTGAAGATGGGCAGACTTCGTTCTGCTGACTTGGCGAGAAATCGACCGAGGGCGGCCAACCGCCCGGCCAGCTTTTGTGCTTGCTCGAGGTTCTGGGGGGGCCATGTTCTGCAGTGCTTGGATTTGCGTTGGACTGGCCTCGATGCCCCGGCTGGAGATGAGGTACCCGAGCAGCTTGCCCGCGCGCGCTCCGAAGACGCACTTGTCTGGATTGAGCCGGATGCCGCACCACCGGAGGCTGTCGAAGGTCTCGGCTATGTCCGAGCCATAGTGACTCTTGGAGGCGCTTTTGATGACGATGTCGTCCATGTAGGCTTCTACATTGCGCCCTAGCTGATGACCTAAGGCTTTGGAAATTAACCTTGAAAAGGTGGCGCCGGCGTTACGGAGGCCGAAGGGCATTCGGAGGTAACAGAATACTCCGGCCGGAGTGACAAAACTGGTCTTCACTTGATCTTCGGGTTTCAGCCAAATCTGGTGGTATCCTGAATAAGCGTCGAGGAAGCTGAGGAGTTCAGCTCCAGCCGTGGAATCAACGAGCTGGTCGATGCGAGGCGGGGGGTAGGGGTCACGGGGGCAAGCTTTATTCAGAGAGGTAAAGTCGATACACATGCGCCATTTGCCAGATGTTTTCTTCTGGACAAAGACAGGGTTGGACAACCAATCGGTATGACTCACTTCTCGGATGACCCCCGCTCGGAGCAGCTTGTCGGTCTCTGCTTTGGCGAGCTCGGCCCGCTCGGTGGATAGCCTCCGGAGCCCCTGGCGAACCGGCCGTGCCTTCGGATCGACGACCAGTGAGTGCTCGATGATCGAGCGGTCGACGCCGGGAATGTCTTCGTCAGACCACGCGAAGATGTCGAGGTTGCCGCGGATGATGGCCTCGAGCTGCTCTGAAACCTCCGGCTCCAAGCCCCCTCCGAACTTGATCGGGTACTCTTTTCCTCCCTGGATCAAGGTCTTGGTGATGATTTCCCCCTCCAGGAGAGGTTTGGCGGGGCGCCCCTTCTAGCCAGGATCAGTGCTGTCTGCGAGGTCGGCCTCATCGGCGCCTCCGCGGACACTGTGGACCTGCCGCGGCTCGAGCGGCGCTGAATGGTCGTACTCGACCCGGCGCGCTGCGGCTTGGTCGCCCAGGACGGATAAGACCCCTTCGGGAGTCGGCATTTTGAGGCAGAGATAGTTGTGGTGGGCGATGGCACTGAAGCGGTTGAGTATCCCTCGCCCGAAGATGGCGTTGTAGGCGTACGGAGCGTCGACGACATCGAACAGGATCTCTTCGCGGCACTGGAGGGGTGCGCTGCCGAAAGTCACTTCCAACAGGACCTGGCCGAGCGCGTCGAGCGGGGGGCCCACGAAACCTTGGAGCGGGCGCGAAGCCGGTAACAGGTGCTTGCGCGATAAGCACAGCTGATCGAAGGCCTGCACGAAGATGATGTCAGCGGAACTCCCCCCGTCGACCAGAATGCGACGCACCTCGGCCCCGGCGATGTCCGCCGAAATGATGAGTGGATCGGCGTGCGGGAACTTGACTCCGGCGGCATCTTCGGCGATGAAGGTGATGGGGACGTGGGACCACTCCGGGAGGGTCGAGGGGCCGGACGTGCCGATATGCCCGACCTCCCGGACGTAGTCTCGACGCTACCGCTTGGACAGAGCTGCCAGGGCTCCCCCTCCGGATATGGGGAGGACCACTCGCTTGCCTCGGTCTAGGGCGGCTTCCATCTTGGGGGCCGGGACTCCGCCGAACTCCGCGACCGGGGTCACGGCTTCCGGCTCTTCGCAGCGCCCGACTACTTGGACCGCTTCTAGCCGAGGGGCAGGATTCCCCCGGTCGGAGGAGCCGCGACTGGCACTACGCTCGAGGTAGTCGCTGCGAAGGGCGAGTATGGTCTGGCAAGAGTCGGTGTCGTGGCTCCGGTTCGCGTCGTGGACGCTGCAGTAGAAAGTTCCTCTAGAGGGCGCCGGAGGCTTGGGTCCGACCTTGCGATTGCCGCCGGGCGTGTGAAGGTGCTTGGCGGGCACTTGGGGGGTGATACTGAGGACTTCCCCCCGAAAGTGCTTTCGGCTTCTCCAAGAGTCCCGATGGACGAGGTCCCGCCGAGTGGGCTCCGGGCGGTGGAAGTCGGGAGCGTGACGCTCGCCCCGGCCGGAATCTGGGGGCGCTTCGAATGTCCTGGCGCTCGGGGCCCGGACGGGGACTACCATCGCTTGCCGGCGTATCTGGCCCTCCTCGGACCGAGCATATTCTTCAAAGTACGTCATAAGCTGTGCCATAGAAGAGATAGGCTTCCGGTGGAGCTTGTCAAGGAGGCCGGGGTGGGTGACGCCTTCTCGGGCCGCATCGATGACGGAGGAAGCCGAGAGCCCCTTGATCTGGGCCTTGGTGTGTGCGAAGCGCTGGGAGTACTGCCGCAAGGTTTCCCCGGGCTGCTGCTTTACTTGGAAGAGGCTCCCGGTGGACATGGGGGCCACGAAGGTCCCTTGGAAGTTGTTGACGAACTTCTTCTTCAGCTGCTCCCACGAGTGAATAGTTCCTGGTCGGAGGGACCAGAACCACCCGAGGGCGATTCCTTCGAGCGCCAAGGGGAAGCATTTGGCCATGGTGTCCCGGCTTCCCCCGGACGCCTCTATCGCCAGGGCGTACGAGCGAGAGAATTCGCCGGGGTCGGAGTCCCCGGAGTACTTAGGGAGCTTGGCGGCGCGAAAGTTCGAATCGAAGCGCACCCTCTGGAGATCCGGGTGCAGGGGAGAATCCTCGTCATAAGACGCGTTCTCCTCGCCCGGAGGATTCTCGTCGTCGCTTAACTCCGTGACCACGGCTTTCGCGGCGCGAAAGGGCTCCGGAGGGGCCAGAGGTCGGAGCGATGCTTCTTGACGCCACAAGGCTAGTTCCGCCTTCAGCCTAGCGTTCTCGGCGGCCAGGGCATCAGCTTGACTTCTGCTTCCGCCGGAAGTGGTATCGGGATCCCGCGAGCGGGCGTAGTCTGTCCGAAGGGACACTACTGGAGGTCCGCCCGGGGGACGCTGCTCCGGCGGCCCATCCGGCGACCCGACCAGGTTGGCGGAGGTCGGTTCGGGTAGGCCGTCGGTGCCCCGAGCTTCGAGCGTCTCTTCCAGAGCCTGGGGGGCTCCACCGAGAACACCGTCCCGACGGGCGTAACGGTGGGGGCCGGAGGGTTGGGGTCGGTGGCTGAAGCGGGCTCGGCCCCGGCGGTACGAGCTGACCTGCGCAGGGGGGCCGCGCTCGCTCCCTTCCGGCTCGACATGCTTGGACGGATGAGTGTAGAGGACGCTAGCTTTTCGGACTAGGATCACCACGGACGGCGCCAACTGTTGGGACGACGGATCGAACCAGCAGATTTTCTTAGTGGAAAATGAGAGTAGTGTATTCAATGCCCTCCTTTTCTGTCCATTACAACTGTAGTTGGGGGGTATTTATAAGGCGCCCCGTCCAGAGGCCAAGCGCCTCTGGAACGCCAACGAATGCCCGGCCGACCGCCGGTCAACAGTACAGACAAAACGGACTATATACAGTACAGACAAGAAGATTCGACTCTGACAGCGTATCAGCCGTGTCGGACGCTGCCTGCGCCACTCGACACGGCCCAGAAGATCGCGATCCTGTCCCCCTGTACGTCAGCCTCATCCTTTTCCCGCCAACACTCTCTTCGGGTTCGCTACTGCGGCCGAGGGAGAGGCCCTCGGCAATTCCCTCCCGGAGGGCGGTCTCCGGCAGCCTTCTCCCGGAGGGCGGCCTCCGGCAGTCTCCTCCCGTGGGGCGGCCTCCAGCAGTCTCCTCCCGGGGGACGGCCTCCGGTAGCCTTCTCCCGGAGGGTGGTCTCCGGTATTCTCGGCTTCAAATCCCCAGGCGGTGGGCCCCCTGGCCATCGGGATTATCTCCCCCAACATGATGTTTGTTCAATAGCATGTTATATGTCACCTTCGGCCTCTTGCGAGCCTTAGCCGAAGGGGTATTGACGTTCTATTTCCACACTCCTACCTCAGGGTTCTTCGGCACGAGTGTGCGAGCACGCGGTTCTCCAATAATCACTTCTTTTCCTTTAGCAGACTCGGCCTGTTCTGGCCGAATCAACACCTTCTTCTCACCGAGGTCGACGGCGTTGACTGGAAAAGGATCTTTATCCAGCTTCATTTTTGGATCATGGTCTATCTTCAATTGTCCTTCTTCTATGGCCGATTGTATCTGCCATCGAAAAACATTGCAATCATTAGTATTATGAGAATGCGAATCATGCCACTTACAGTGTGGATGCTTTTTCAACTCGTCGGCATGTGGGATAACCTGACCCTTAGGTAACCTGAGAAGCTGACTTTTTAAGAGGAAATCAAATATTTTATCACATTTAGTCACATCAAACGAGTATTTGATCTCGTTAAGTCTATTCTTTGTGGGGGATGGTCGAAGTTCAGAGCAAGTGACAGGTTTGTTTTTAGCATTTGTAACCCATTCGGCCGCGTACATGTCGGCTGAGTCCTCCTCCTCTGACTGCTTCTCATCAAAGCGCTCCATGATGTGGATCTCGGCCCTAGGCCTGCTAAACGTCTTAATAAATTTCTTATCTTTGGCTCGTCCTTCTTGGACCAGAGCCTGCTGTAGGACTTGGCTAACTTCTAAAAAGTTCTGGTTATCTAACTTTTCTTTAAGTTTAGAACGCAACCCGTTAAAAGCTAATTCAGCCAAATCCCTTTCTGAAATATTAATACTAAAACATCGGTTTATGGTATCTCTGAAACACTTGATATACTCAGAGGCGCTCTCACTAGATTTTTGCTTAACCAATGTCAAATGTGAAAGCCTATGTTCTGTTTCACCCGTGTAGAAATAATCATGGAATTTCCGTTCTAAATCGTCCCATGTGTGGATGGAGTTCGGCGGGAGCGCCGAAAACCAAGTGAAAGTTGTGCCGGATAGCGAGAGAGAAAATAGTCTAACCTTTAGGGTGTCTATCCCGCTAACCTCTCCACACTGCGCCAAAAATTGACTAACATGCTCTAGTGTGGTCCTGCTACCCTCGCCATCAAATTTAGTGAACTCGGGGATCCTATAGACACGGGGGTAGGGTACTGTATCAAGATGATCGGGGTATGGTTTGCGATAAACCCTAACCCGTCCCTTGGGCACGAAGCCGGCACACTCCCTAAACAGCGCATGGATCCGCTCATCTAAGTCATCTTGGTAGCTCGTTTGCATGTGCCTCTCATGTGGGGGCGCGACACGCGGTGGGATATCGGCGTGTCAGCCATTTGCTTCTTCCCTACGTGCTATTTGTATAGCGTGCTCGTGTCCGGGCGCCTGCGTGTGTGGCGCGGGTAGTGCGGGTATTGGCGTAGGTGTTGCGTGATATGCAGTGTTAGTTTGTCCATAAGCATAATGATTGGTCTCGACCATAAGTGGTGAGGCCGGAGACATGTTCGTCGGAGGTGTACTAGTTATAGGAACCGGGGTTGCGGCCTCGGTGAAGCCGAACCTTCTAAGAGTCACCTCTACTTGGGAGCTGACTGCCGAATCTAAACGGCTTGCTAGCGAAGCGCTAATGGCCTGATCTACTTATGCGGCTATTTTCTGCTCAATTTCTAAAGAAGATAAACGAGGCGATACCAGTGTTACCTGGACCTGAGCAGGATCGGGGGTGACGATGTCGCGCTTGACAAAGCCTGTGCGTGTCTTTATGTAGCCTCCAAGCATCATGTCTTGGAGCGCCTTTAGCCTTGCCTCGATCTCTGCCCAGTCTTCTGCGGGGATATCTTCGAGAGTAGGGGACATTATGTTGCGGCTATCAATATCCGTGCCCCCTGTTGTGTCCATCGGCGGTGTAGACGTAGTAGTCAAAGTAGATGTACCGGCGGCCGATGTTGACGTACTCATCGTGTTGGCATAGCTCTTCCCCAGCGGAGTCACCAAAAATTGTGTTGACACGGAAACGTGCCCCCACACTTGGGTCAGTCCGGCGATCCAAAAGTGCACGGATACTTAGGGACAGGCCTAAGCATGACATAGCACCGACGCCGTGTTCTGACTACCCTTAATAGTGATAAGGGGGGTGGAGTCGCCAGGCAACCAGATTACAAGAAATAATCCAATCAGCCGAAAGAAATAGATTAAACGGGTTAAAATCAGCAAACCAGTCGGAGTCCTCCTGGTTCGAAGTATGATGCGAAGGGTGCACCGAAGGGTACCTTCGGTGTCTGGTGCGAGGTACTCCGCCGAAGGGTACTTCGGTGCTTGGTTCGAAGTGTTCCGCCGAAGGGTACTTCGGCGCTCGGACTGATCTGGCCGAAGGTAGACTCCGAACGGATCTGAACCCGGCGATCACCTCCGAACAGCGGGGTTCGGCGTGCGATCTCCGATGCAACGAATTACAAAGTGGTGACGCAAAGGCCTCGCGTGAGTGCAACTTCGTCTTGGTGCGGAGTGTAGTCATGCCGAAGTCTGTCACGACGAAGTATGGTGCGAAGCCTGCTTCGAAGCCTACAGGCCTGTCGAAGGGCATCCTGGGGACCTCCGGAACCGATCTCTCAGCTCCGAACACCTCCGGTGAGGGGGCTCCAAATGTGTGAACCTGCAACAGGGATGAAGCGAAGTACCAATTCGGCCTTAGGACCAAATTTGCGAGGTGTTGCACGGGTAGCGAAGGTAGCAATCTATTACGCAGATTAGCGGATACTTCACAGGCGAAGTAACAAGGCGATAGCAATCTGTTACATAGATTAAGGGGGACTTCATGGGCGAAGTACCAAGGCAAACCCACGAAGAGGTACAGAAAAGTAAAGGTACGATCAAAGCATGGCTTTGGTTTTGTTTGTGTTGGGGGGTTCTCCACGCCGGCCAGGCCTCTATATTTATAGAGGGTTAACTCTAATCTAATCTGCTATTAATCCAGTCGGATAGGGATAAAGATTGAGCTGGAAACGCATCAAACTCTATCTCTGCCGAGGTGGGCTTCGGTCAGGCCCGCCGAGGCCTGCTCCTCGGGCGGAAGCTTTGGTAGCGTGGGCCTCCGAAGGTTCCCGAAGCTTCGGCAGCATGGGCCTCCGAATGTTCCCAAAGCTTTGGCAGCGTGGGCCTCCGAAGGTTCCCGAAGCTTTGGCAGCATGGGCCTCCGAAGGTTCCCGAAGCTTTGGCAGCATGGGCCTCCGAAGGTTCCCGAAGCTTCGGCAGCGTGGGCCTCCGAGGGTACCGAAGCTTCAGCAGCGTGGGCCTCCGAAGGCTTCGTGGTCGATGCCCATGGGCTGGCTGGAGGCCTTCGGAGCCTGTAGCCTGATGGGCTTCGGCCCCGTAGGGCTTCGATCAGACCCTGAACATGTGTATTTTTGGCCCAAATCACCAAAAATTGATATTTTGATAATCTAGCCATTAATGCCATTTTTTGCTATCAACACCTGCATTCTTCAAACCAAAAGTCATGACGACCCACTCGAACAAACCGACAAAACCAGGGCATCGAAAGGCAGTCTTATAGACGTCCTCTTTGTCCATAAAATTTGATTATAACCAGCATTTCCATCAAGAAAACTCAGTACCTTATGTCCTGAAGCATCGTTGATTAGCATGTCGGCTATCAGCATTGGATACTCGTCCTTTGGAGTGGCTCTGTTCAGATCCTTGAAATCAATACATACCCGTATCGTGCCGCTCCCTTTCTTCTCTACAGGCACAATATTAGCAACCCATTCCGCGTACCTGCATGGCCTAATAAATTCAACCTTGTGTAGTCGCTCCACTTCTTCTTTAACTCGGTCATAGACGGCTGAGTTAAAGTGGCGGGGAGGCTGCTTATAAGGCCTAAATCCAGACTTGATCGTCAGCCGATGCTCTATGAGCTCGTGGCTTAGTCCTGGCATCTCGCTATACTCCCATGTGAAACAATCGACATATGACTGGAGTAACTTTATTACTTCAGCCTTTTCATTAGGTTGTAAATGTTGGTTTACAAAAGTCGGCATCGGGACGCTACCATTACCTATGTCAACTTCCTCCAAAGGGTCAGCCGACGCAAAACCTTGTCCTAATTTCTCTACTTCACTAAAGTCCCCGATGGCCTCGGCAATACCGTCTTTACTAGACCGATATTGCTCCACACGAGACTTTAGCCAATCTAGATTATCTTTGCTAGACATGACTACTAATACAAAAATAGTCATGCTACTCCAGCTGGCTTCACAGACACTAGTAAAAAATTTCCTCCGGATACGCTAACAAAATCGTACTCCGAAAGATCTCTACCTGACATACACTCTACTTTGTTATGGACGGAATCAACTGATACATCAGCCAATGCTACTTGGGCCAAAGTATCCGCGGGAATGACCTCTACTTCATCACCGTCCCACTGTATCAGGCACTGGTGTAGAGTAGAAGGAATGCAACAGTTCGCGTGAATCCAGTCGTGCCCGAGTAGTACGCTGTAGTTACCTTGTACGTCGATGACGAAAAATGCTGTTGGCAACGTCTTTTTGCCCACCATCAACTCCATGGAGAGTATGCCCTTGGCCTCGGAGCTCTCGCCATTGAAGCCGTTGAGCGTCAAGTTGGTCTTCTTCAGGTCATCCTCATCCCTGCCAAGTTTCTTCAACAACGAGTAAGGCATTAAGTTAACAGTGGCGCCGTCGTCGACGAGCATTCGGGAAATCGGCTTTCCATCGATGTGACCTCTGACGTAGAGAGGCTTCAGATGGCTAGCCGAGTCCTTGGGCTTCTCGAAGATGGCGTTGCGCGGACCGAGGTTCAATTGAGTGACCTCGGCCTCGTCCTGTGGCAGGGCGAACTCGACGGGCAGTGTGACGATGTTGATGTCCATTGTCTAGGGTGCGGGTCCCTCAGAGACGAGTGAGTAGTCATCGTCGAGCATGTCGTCGACGTCGTCGCTCAGACTAGGAGCTGGGTTGGTTATATCAACCGGCTTCTCCCTCCATACCTATTTTGTAGCCGGTCGAGGGCAGATTTCTTCAAAGATAGCGTCGCGCTCGTCCTCAGCTTCCTTCTCGCGCATCTCCTGCGCCCGTAGTCTTTGTAGGCATCTCTTCTATGATTTGGACATTCCTGGAGGTGCCTAAGATGGCTGTGGCTTGGTGTTGGGTGCTACTGTTTGGCTTCTATCAACTCTGGCCAAAGTGGTACTGCGCCCTTCAGCCTTGTGCACCCTATGTTCGGAGGGGTCTTCGCTGCGAAGCCCGACGGGCGGATAGGCCTTGTTCGGCCAATCGAACCAGGCTTCGGCGTAGAGCCCGGCCGAAGCATGGGACTTACCTCCGTCAGACTTCGGTGACAAAGTCTTTAGGATTGGGACTTCCTGAGACCCAACTCTGATGGTGATGGCTTCGGACTCCCTGACTTCGGCCTCCGCATGCCCACACCCTTCGGCTTCGCTCTGCATGGTCCGATTCGGAGGCATCACGGACAGTCTGTGGACGATGCCCCTTTCTGCTACGTCTGTTTGTCCCTGCCATCCATAATACTCCGAAGGACAACAAGGCATAGTGTATGGTTGCGGAGGATACCCCGACCCGGATATGTACGGAGCCCATGGGGTTCTAGCCCAGTCGTATGGCGGAGGCATCGGCGGCTCTAGTGGCCTTGCCCGCTGAGAGCCGAACTCGTTACCCAGAAGGGGATTCGGCAGAGTTGAGGGTGTCTCGGACCACACCAGTGAAGGGTCCTGCTAGGCCGAAGGTACGTTCGGCTAGTGCGGGCCGAAGCCTCTTATCGGAGAAGTCCAACATGGTGCGGGGTTCGGCCATTGGGGGCTGAAGTTACTGTACGGGCGGTTCGGACATTGTGGCTCGAAGCCACCGTGCGGAGTGTCAGGCCACCGTGGCCCAAAGCCGCCGTGTGTAGGGTTCGACTTATTCGGTCCGAAGCTACCCTTCGAGAGTCTTGGACCCTTCGGCTGTTTTAGCTTCTTAGCATGTGGACCTGCTTCCTTGTTCTTTCTTTGATGCTTGTTTAACATCATATTGTATGTTACCTTCGGCCTCTTGGGAGATTTAGCCGAAGAGGTATTAATGTTCTGTTTCCACACTCCTACCTCGGGTTTCTTCGGTATGAGCGTGTGAGTGCACCGCTCTCCAACAATTACATCCTTCCCCTTAGCCGACTCAGCCTGTTCTGGCCGAATCAACACCTTCTTCTCGCCGAGGTCGACGGCGTTGATGGGAAAAGGATCTTTATCCAGCTTCATCTTCGGATTATGGTCTATCTTCAATCGTCCTTCTTCTATGGCCGATTGGATCTGCCATCGAAAAACATTGCAGTCGTTAGTATTATGTGAATGTGAATCATGCCACTTACAGTACGGATGCTTCTTTAACTCATCGGCAGGTGGAATGACTTGACCCTTAGGTAACCTGAGAAGCTGACTTTTTAAGAGAAAATCAAATATTTTATCACACTTGGTTATATCAAATGAGTACTTGACCTCACTAGGTCGATGCTTCGTGGGAGATGGTCGTAACTCGGAGCAACTGACAGGTTTATTTTTAGCGTTCCAAACCCATTCAGCCACATACATGTCGGCCGAATCCTCCTCTTCTGACTCCTCGTCAGAGCGTTCCATGATGTGGATTTCAGCCCTAGGCTTGTTAAATGTCTTAATAAATTTTTTATCTTTGGTTCAGCCTTCCTGGACTAGAGCCTGCTATAAGACTTGGCAAACCTCTAAAATGTTTTGCTTATCTAACCTCTCTTTAATCTCAGAACGCAACCCATTAAAAGCTAGTTCTGCTAGATCCCTTTCTGAAATATTAAGGCTAAAACATCGGTTCCTAGTATCCCCAAAACGCTTGATGTACTCAGAGGCGTTCTCGTTAGATTTCTGTTTGACTGATGTCAAATGTGAAAGCCTAAGTTCTGTCTCACCCGTGTAGAAGTAATCATGGAATTTCTGCTCTAAATCGTCCCACGTCTGAATGGAGTTCGGCGGGAGCGCCGAAAACCAAGTGAAAGCGGTGTCGGGTAGCTAGAGAGAAAATAGCCTAACTTTTAGAGCATCTATCCCGTTGACTTCTCCACGTTGTGCCAAGAATTGACTAACGTGCCCTAGTGTAGTTTTTCTACCCTCACCATCGAACTTAGTGAATTCAGGGATTCTATAGCCGTGGGGGTAGGGTATTGTATCAAGATGGTCGGGGTATGGCTTACAGTAAACCCTAACCCGTCCCTTGGGCATGAAGCCGGCACACTCTCTAAATAGAGCGCGGACCCGCTCCTCTATGTCATCTTGGCATGTTGCTTGTGCGCGCCTCTCATGCGGGGGCGTGACACGCGGTGGGATATTGGCATGTTGGCCATGGGCCTCTTCCCTGCACGCTATTTGTATGACGTGCTCGTGTCCGGATGTTTGTGCATGTGGTGCGGGCAGCGCGGGTACCGGCGTAGGTGGAGGTGCATGGTACACAATGCTAGTTTGAGCGTAAGTGTAATGATTAGTCTCGGCCATAAGTGTTGAGGCCGGAGACATGGTTGTGCCAGTGCTGTCATTAGTTTTTCCGTACACGTGGTTTGCTGGAGGTGTACTATCAATAGGAACCGGGGGTACGGCCTCAGTAAAGATGAACCTCCTAAGAGTTGCCTCTACTTGGGAGCTGACTGTCGAATCTAAACGGTTGGCTAGCGAAGCGTTAATGGCTTGACCTACTGATGCGGCTATTTTTTGCTCAATCTCTAAAGAAGATAAATGAGGCGATACAGGTGTTACCTGGACCTGAGCGAGGTCGGGGGTGATGATGTCATGCTTGATGAAGCATGCGCGTGTCTTAACGTAGCCCCCAAGCATCATGTCTTGGAGTGCTTTTAACTTTGCCTCGATCTCTGCTCGGTCTTCTGTGGGGATATCCTCAAGTGTAGGTGTTAGGATGTTGCGGTTGTCGATATATGTGCCTCCTATTGCATCCATCGGCAGTGTAGACGTAGTAGTCGATGTAGATGTACCGGTGGCCGATGTAGACGTACTTATCATGTTGGTGTAGCTTTCCCCAGCGGAGTCGCCAAAAAGTGTGTTGACACGAGAATGTGCCCCCGCACTTGGGTCAGTTCGACGATCCAAAAGTGTGCGGATACTTAGGGACAGGCCTAAGCGTGACGCAGCACCGACATCGCGTTCCGACTACCCTTAGTTGTGATAAGGGGGATGGAGTCGCCAGGCAATCAGATCACACAAAATAATCCAATTAGCCGAAAGAAATATATTAAACAGAATAAAATCAGCAAATCGGTCGGAGCCTGTCTGCTTCGAAGTCTGGTGCGAAGGGGTCGCCGAAGTATACCTTTGGTGTCCGGTGCGAAGTGTCTCGCTGAAGGGTACCTTTGGCGTTTAGACTGGTCCGGTCGAAGATGAACTCCGAACGGATCCGGATGTGACAATCACCTCCAAACGGTGGGGTTCGGTGCAAAGTCTTTGATACAGCGAAGCACAAAATAATAACCCAAACGCCGCGCGCGAGCGACTTCGTCCAGAGCGAGGTACGAGCGTGGCGAAGCCTATTGTGACGAAGTGTGCTGGTGGAGCCTGTCGTCGAAGCATGTAGTCTCGCCGAAGGGTGTCTTGACGACCTCCAAAACCGATCTCTCAGCTCCGGACACCTCCGATGAAGTATCTCCGAACGTGGGAACCTGCAACAAAGAGAGTTCGAAGTACCAATTCGGCCTGAGGACCGAATTCTGCTAAGTGTTGCAGTAGTAGTGAAGGTAGCAATCTTTTACCCAGATTAGCGGATACTTCATAGGTGAAGTAACAAGGCGATAGCAATCTATTATGTATATTAACCGATACTTAACAAGCGAAGTAACAAGGGTTACCACTGTTCTGAAGTGGCCGGCGGGGGGCTTCCAGGCAAACCCACAAAGAGGTATAGAAAAGTAAAGGTAAATAAATGCGATCAAAGCTAGGGCTTTGTGTTGATTTGTGTTGGGGGGCTCTCTAAGCTGGCCTCGCCTCTCTATTTATAGGGCCAAACTTCTGATCTAATCCGCTATATTTCAGCTTGGATAGAGATAAAAAAACTTAGCCGAAATTGTATCCAACTCTGTCTCTACCGAAGTGGGCTTCGGCTAGGCCCATCGAGGCATGCTCCTCGGGCCGAAGCTTCGGTGGCGTGGGCCTCCGAAGACTTCCTGGTCGAAGGCCGTGGGCTGGCCAGAGGCTTTTGGAGCCCACAGCCCAATGGACCTTCGGTCCTATATATAGGGCTTCGGCCTGACCCAGGACATGTGTATTTTTGGCCCAAATTACCAAAATTGATATTCTGACAATCTCGGCCATCAATGCCATTTTTTGCTATCAACAGCATGGACATGTTTAACACCCATAAAATCTAATAGTTCAAGCCCTAGAAGTAAAGCCTCGTATTCAGCTTGGTTATTAGTAGAAGGGAACTCTAAACGAGCCGAGGTCTCAAAGTGCGCTCCGCTAGGTGATACGAGGACCACTCCAATACCTCAGCCATTTTTTGCAAGCTGAACCATCAAAGTAAAGTTTCCACAGCATTACTTCAATCAAAGCAATATTGTCGCTCCAACTAACGTCTATGTGGTGATCAACTATAAAGTTGGCTACGATCTGGCCTTTCATAGCTCTTAGGGGTTCATAGGCCAAATCATATTCAATCAAAGTGTAAGCCCATTTTCTGATTCTTCCACTTAGAATCGGCTTTTGTAACATGTGTTTATAACATCGGTTTGGCAAATGACAACACATGTAGTAGGGAGAAGATAATGGCGCAATTTGGTGCACGCGTAGTAAAGTGATAAACACAAACGTTCTACAAACGCGTACCTGGTCTCAGCGTCCAGCATGTGGCGGCTCAAGAACGTGATGATGTACTATTTTCCTTCTACCTCCTGGGTTAGCACGGCCCTGATCACGCTATCTTCGGCAGCGATGTATAGCCGAAACGGAATCCCGGCCTTGGGTGCTCTCACCACGGGCGGTGATGACAAGAACTCCTTGATTTTCTCAAAGGCACTTTGCTGGCTTGCCCCCCAAGTGAACTCGGCCTCGTTCTTTAGCTGGAGTATAGGGACAAATGCATCAATCTTGCCAGACAAGTTAGATATAAAGCGACGCAAATAATTCATCTTGCCTAGCAACTTTTGTACATCCTTTTTGCATGTTGGTGCTGCAATGTTCCTAATTTTCTTAAGCCTCTTAGGATCGATCTCTATGCCTCTCTCATGAATCATGAAACCTAATAACTTACCCGCCGACACGCCAAAAGCATACTTGAGTGGCTTCATTTTCAAACCATAATGCCGCATCCTATCAAAAGCAACTTTCAAATCGGCTAAATGGTTTCCCATAACGTCCAATTTTATTATGACATCATCAATGTAAACTTCTAACATAACTCCTAGAAAGTCATGAAAGATTAAGTTCATAGCACGCTGATACGTGGTGCCAGCATTTTTCAAAACAAAAGTCATAACGACCCACTCGAATAAACCGACAAAACAAGGGCATCGAAAGGTAGTCTTGTAGACTTCCTCTTCGGCCATGAATATTTGATTATAACCAGCATTGCCATCAAGAAAACTTAGTACCTTGTGTCTTGAGGCATCGTTGATTAGCATGTTGGCTATCGGCATTGGATACTTTTGTAGCAATTGCGTTAGCTACAGCACAGGTTTTGTATGTGTGTATATGATGTGTAGAATGAACCTCGAAGGGTTCTCTCAGAGGGAGAAAGGATTTATACTGGTTCGGGCCTCCCCTAGGGGATAATAGCCCTACGTCCAGTTTGTAGTAGATTTGGCATGGTATGCCTCGGTGTGGAGAAATGAACTTCAGGGTTTCATGGTCCCTGGAGAAGGTATCCTGTTACAAGGGCTTGGCCCTACTTTTATAGGCACGCAGACCAAAGGAAAAGACCGAGATGCCCTCTATGAGTCCTAGGCTCATAGGGGCAAAAAGGGGAAAGGAGCTAGCTACGGTACAAAAGTGCTTTACAGCTTTACAGATGTATCAGGCAACGTCACTTCTTGACCAGCTAAACGATAGACTATGGGCAGAGGGGCCCCTGGTATGACTTCTACACTGTATCGGGGCGTAAATATCTTCTGGGTTCGGAGTAGGGTTGGAGCTCTTCAGGCAGAGGCTGCAAGGGAGGCTTCAAAGTACACTCCGAAGTGGGCTTCGAAGTATGCTCCGAACAGGGGCTCCGAACAGGGGCTCCGAACCGGGGCTCCGAACTGGGGTCTCGGAACCAGGGCTCTGAACCGGGGCTCCGAACTAGACCTCCGGGCTGGGGCTCTGAACTGGTGCTCCGAACTGGACCTCCGAACTGGGCCTCCGAACTGGGGCTCCGAACTGGACCTCCGAACTGGGCCTCCGAACTAGGGCTCTGAACTGGACCTAGAGGCTAGCTTCGAAGTTAGCCTTCGACTTAGCTTCTGGCAATTTTTAAGGAATCTTGAGGGCTTCGAGGTGAACCTTGAGGCTTGGAAACATCTTCTTCGGGAAGGTACAGGCTTCGATAGTGTTGGGCTCCGGGCCGAAGACTGTCAGAGGCTGACGTCATTTGGCCCTTGTTCAGGGGAAAACTATTCCCCCAACAGTAGCCCCTCGCGTGCAGGCCTTCGGGACGAAGGGGTGTGCGCGCCCTTGGGACAAATGACCGAAAATTACAACTTCAGAGAAAACAGGCCTTCAGAGCTTGGACCGAAGGTAGCTTCGAAATGCGCAGGTAATAACTGCCTGCTTTAGCTGTCAGAATGACCTCGGGGAGATCAATTGACTCCGCAACGGCTATAAAATTGACCGTTACCGCGTGCTGGGCCGCTTCACCTTCGCTGGAGGCCCACCTGCCAGTGGGTTCAGCCCATGAACCGTAGGGACTTTTACCGCCTATAAATAGGGGTTTACCGCACACGGCTTCGGCACGCTTCTCATTTGCTTTCTTCTCGGTACCTTGCATCCTTTGCTCTCTTCTCCTCCTTAGCTTCGCGCGAAGCACCCTTCGCTAGCTTTAGCCCCTTCACGCCGAAGCTCCACAAAAATGCTGAAGAAGGTTGCTTCGAAGGCTTTGGCCTTGGGCCCGAGCTCGAGCTCCGCCCAACTGCAGGCAGCGGCAGCTGCGGCAGCGAAGCCTGCACCGAGGTGGTTGGGGTCGAGGGACCTTCGGACACCATCCTACAAGTTCGAGCAAACTTTGGAGATGAGGTCCTCGATCTCCACAGAGGAGTCTGTCCGGAGGGCCTGCGAAGGGAGGATTGCAGCGAAGATCCAACTTAGAGTTCCGGAGAAGTCGGAGGCCATACCGAGGCCTCGGGCTGATGAAGTGGTGTTGTTCGAAACCTTCTTCGAAGCCGGCCTCGGGCTACCAGCAGTGGGGATATTGAGTGAAGTCCTCAAGGCCTACAACCTCGAGCTTCCTCAACTTTCGCCCAATGCGATGGCGAGGCTTGCTGTCTTTGAGTGGGCCATGAGGGCCGAAGGTTGTGAGGGTTGCGCAGACGTCTTCGTCGCCCTCCACGACGCCAACTACTAGCCGAAGCCGAGGGAGGGTACAGACCGCGTCAAGAGGGCCTTGGCCTTCGGCAGCGCAAACTTCCAGCTTCGGAGGGAGTACCAAGATGCCTTCCCGGCGAGGGCCGCCAACAGCAAATGGTACTCGAAGTGGGATCAAGAGTGGTTCTACGCCTCCATCGGCGCGAACTCTCCCCTTCGGAGTACCAATGCCCTTATCTCATATCGGCGATAAGGGGTGGTGAAGACAAGCCCGGACACCATTCTCTCGAGGATCTCGTTCCTTCGGAGGGTTGCCGTGAAGATGAGCATGAGGGACCTCGCGGAGGAGTTCATCACCCTCCGACTCAGCCCCCTTGTGCGCTCTTGGCTGGAGGGGCTCTTCCAAGCTTCAGGCCGAGGGGGCCTAAACGAGCTCGCCTTTGAACGCCTCTGTAAGGCTTCAAAACCTTTCCACTTACATACTTCGCCAAAACTTCATTCTGACTTGAATCTTTATGAAGCTCATCTTGAAGTGAGGATTCCGGAGGAGGCCATCGCGGCGGCGGAGCGTGTTGTTGGGGCTCCGACACCGGAGGAGCAAGCCCAGCGGCTTGCTTCGGTGGGGTCCTGGGAGCACTGGAACAGGGTGTGGACCCTGCTCAGCTTCGAAGAGGTCCTTGCCCTGCCGGACTTCTCCCACCTCGCAGCTTCGACGGCCGGTGCCAAGAGGAAGAGAGGGGATGACGATGAGCCCGAAACTTCGAGGGCTAGGCTGGAGGTCCCCGCGACCGAAACACCTACTCCGGAGGAGGCAGTGGTCGTGGACCCTCAAACAGCAGTAGAGCCCACAAGTGCTCTGGCTACCAAGAAGGTAGCTAAGGCTTCGACAGCGACGACTTCGAGTGTGAAGGCCGACATGCCAGCCTCGCAGTGAAGGGATAGGGGGGCACACATTGACCCCTCCTCCTTCGAAGAAATCTCTGACGAAGGTAAACACTTCAGACATACTTCTCTTCAATATGTGGATTTTGACTTGGACTTTTTTGCAGAGGAGGATGCCGGTGCGAGGCCCACCGCGGCAAAGCCGGCAGAGGACGATGCCGGTGCGAGGTCCACCGTGGCGAAGCCAGCAGAGGCCTTTAGCAGCAGCAGCAGTGGCAGCAGCAGCGGCAGTAGCTCGGAGTCCGACAGCTCCTCGTCTAAAGAAGACGGAGGCAGCGGCCGCGGCGAAGGGGACCTTCAAAGCGACGAGGATGTCGAGGTGGTGGAGCTAAGCCCGGCCATGCCGAAGCCTACGCAGGCGGTTGCGGCAGAGGAGATTGTCCAGCCTCTTCGGCCGAAGGGGGCCGTGATGGAGGCGGCCATCAACAGCTTCTACGAGGGCTGTGCAGCTGCGGAGGCAGGGGACTTGGTGGCTCAACTCAGCCGCTCGAACCCCATGGAACTCTTCATCAATGCGAATGAAGCCCTTATGAAGGTGAGCGAAGTCCTATACAACCTTCGAGTTATACCTTCATCTTCGATCAACACTTATGATTTCTTGAATTCTTTCAGGCCTTCGCACTGAATGTAGCAGCTTCGACTTCTATGGACAGGCGGATGACGCGCCTGGTGGAGGAGAAGAAGGCCCTCCAACGCGAAGTCTCGGTGGAAGCTGAGAAGCGAAGGCGGGCCGAAGCTTCAGCCGATGCGGCGAGGGGCAAGGCTGAGACAGCGAGGGCTGAGGCAGTGGTGGTGAAGGCTGAGGCTAGCAAGGCTAAGGAAGCCTTGGGCTTGGAGATCGATAGGCTCCGCGCGGAGCTTAAACCTGCGAAGGACGCCGAAGCCCGGCAGGCGAAGGAGAACTCCGAACTCCGCCAACGGGCTCAATCACTTGAGAACTTCGTCGTTGACAACATCGGCGAAGCCACTCGGAGCCTGACCGAAGTCCTTCAATAGATAGGGACCGAATGCCGGGCTCCGGACTTCGGCGACTAGGATCCGATTGGGGACCGCGCCACGTTCTTGAAGGTGGTGGCTTCGATGGTGGAGCAGTCTCTAAAGGGCTTTGCCCTGATGGCCGGCCGAGTGGCGGGCCAAGGAGTGTTGCAAATGCTTCACGACGCGGGGTGCAACCACCTCAAAGCAGCAACCTCCGTGACCCCGGTGGCCTTCGGAGGCCAACACTTGGTGACGCCTCCGGCTGGCGTCCGCGGAGCTTGGCGGCGACTTCAGGAGCCTTGGAAGGACCAAGGCTGTGAAGCAGTCCTCGAGCTTCAGAAGACCCTCCGCCTTCGCCGAGCAAAAGCGCTTGCTTCACCCAATCAGCCTTCGACATCGACACCTCCGCCTCCGAAGGTGTAGATCTCCTTAGGCTCCTTGTAATTCTTAGTTGTAGGCTCTTTAAAACTTATCAGCTTATTAATATGAATGCGGGGGTTCTTTATACCTGCCTAGGCTCAGCCTCCGAATGTTGACTTCAAAGTGCTTGAGGACTCTGAAGAACTTCGCCAGTTGTGGGCAGTCCTCGAGGTAGCTAGGTCCGAAGGCCCCCCTCGGTTTAAGCTTTCGAGGGGGCCTAACGGCGAAGCCATCCCCGAAGTAGTCCAGGATCTACTAGCCATCGTTAAGACGGAGTCCCTTCGGAGTTCTTCATCCTTGCCTTCGCGAACAGCCTTGGCAGGCGACGAGGCTTTAGACTTTTCTGCCTTCGACATGGTGCCGCCTGCCTCACAGACTTGGAGCGACCTGCAAAGTGGAAGGCGAGGTCTGCAGGCTCTGGGGCATGGACGAACCGGACATGGGAGAGCAGGCTCCGACAAGGCTTCGTCCAGCCGAGGGGGCCCTGGCCGAAAGAAAGGCAAGCGAGGGCTGGGGCCTCGAGCTCACTTTTTCTTAGGCTTAGATACAGACTATTCGTAGTTTTGTCTTTGAAGTATATTTGTAACATACTTCTCAATTATTATTCAATGAATGGAGTTTATTGTATTTGCATACTTCGTCTACATGCTTCGCATTGTTTGATGACTTCAAACATTTTAGCTTGTCACGCTCGTACTACGTATGACATTCGCACACTTCACATACATGCTTCCCCCCTTGCTCATGGCAGCTAGGGACTTAGCCGTTGCTGGTGCGGGCAATTAAAATGCGAAGGGGTGCGCCTTTTTGGTGGCTTCGGATGCTTATAACACATCGAGCGAAGACCTTTTTTGGACTTCGAACGCGTTAATTTGGAGCGAAGCAAGGCTTCAGCGTAGCCAAATTAAGCGAAGCATGCTTCGGCATGCTTAGATTTGGATGCTGTGCGTGAGCAAGGCTTCGAAACACACTTAGATTTTCGGCGAAGCATGACTTCGACATGCTTAGGCGTATATTAGATTTTGACACGCGAAGCAAGGCTTCGGAGCATGTTTGGATAGCGAAGCAAGGCTTCTGAGCTTGATTCTGTAATGAAAATGGATATTGGTGTGGATTCACCGAACATGTGATAATGTGAGCCACCTTCGGCTTTGAGCCACCTTCGACTCTGGGTCACCTTCGACCTTGGGATGCTTCGGTTACGGAACCCGGAATCCCTGGACGCATCGGGCCGATGGCCCGGAGTCCCTGGACGCATCGGGCTGGTGGCCTGGAGTCCCTGTTACTGCTATGGGCCCGGAGGCACTGTGTAGCCTTCGGAGGGATGCTCCGAATTTTGCAAAGCGAAGCAAGGCTTCGATTTTTAAACAAGGCGAAGCAAGGCTTCGGGTTTTAAAACGCAAAGCAAGGCTTCGACTTTTAACGAGATGGAGCAAAAGTTTGCCTTAAAGCCGAAGCAAGGCTTCGGCTTTAAGGCAAAGCAGGGCTTCGGCTTTAAGGCGAAGTAGGGCTTCGATTTTATACTAAAGTAATTGCAAAATTGTACATCGAAGTGGTACTTCAGACATTGTACATACCTCGTAAAGTGGGTGAAAGCTTGCCTCGTAGCCCCTGGCGCTTTGACGGCCTTCGACACACGAAGCGGAGCCCCTTGCTGGAGGGTGAGCTCCGGAACGCAAAGGATGAGGGAAGGCGAAGATGACCTTCGATCTGCACCCGAAGCCCCTTGCCGAAGGGTGCGCGAAGCAAGAAAGCTTCGAAGCTCCCCCCTCAAGCGCACTTCGAATTGCAGGGAGTGGCAGAGAACTTAGCTTTTAGGACTAAGGTCCCCACGGACGGCGCCAACTGTTGTAGCAATTGCGTTAGCTAATGCACAGGTTTTGTATTTGTGTATATGATGTGTAGAATGAACCTCGAAGGGTTCTCTCAAAGGGAGAAAGGATTTATACTGGTTCGGGCCTCCCCTAGGGGATAATAGCCTATGTCCAGTTTGTAGTAGATTTGGCATGGTATGCCTCGGTGTGGAGAAATGAACTCCAGGGTTTCATGGTCCCTAGAGAAGGTATCCCGTTACAAGGGCTTGGCCCTGCTTTTATAGGCACGCGGGCCAAAGGAAAAGACCGAGATGCCCTCTGTTGGGGGAAATTACTTCATTTCCAAGACTCAAAGGCTAACCCTCAGTGGGCTCCAGGAAGATCCCGAAGGTGGCGGACGGATGTTCGAAGCATACGTCAGCACGGTCGGAGGGTGTCATGATGCGAAGTCACGGAGGACCCTCCGAAAGGAAGAAGGAGGCTTCGAAGCAGGAAGACGTGATTGATCGGATGTCTTGCTTATCCATCTACCCTACGGCACTTTACCGTGTATAACCTTGTTTATAATATTGAATGTCAGTTGTAATATAGGGGTAAATAGGTCTATTCCTTAAGCCTTTTTCCCTATAAATACCCCCCTTTGTACCTTGTAAGAAGGATCCAGAACTAGTTGTTCAAGCATATACATTCGGACCTCTTGAGTTGTTATCCTTTACGGAGGCTCAAGTTTGTCCTAAAACACAAACCTCTTGTTCGTTTGTTCTTGATTACCGAGAACCTGGTGGTGTAACTTTTACACCAACAGTTGGCGCCGTCCGTGGGGATCCAAGTTCTAAAAGCTTGTTCTCTACCGCTGACTGCACTTTGAAGAAAACTTACGGGGGGAGCCTCGGAATCCTGAGATTCCGCGCACCCTTCAGTTAAGGGCTTCTTAGTGCAGCCCGAAGGCCTTCTCTCGACCCCCTCGAGTCGTCCGAAGCCTTCCATTTCCAAGACACCTCATCGACTAACCATGCCTCCGAAGCGTGGTCAAGCTTCAGGTCCCCTTCGAAGGTCCCCTCGGACCAACGGAGTCGGACCCTCAGCTAATCCGACGGTTCCTGCCGGAACCGATGGGCGTCGAGCGCCCCGGGGCCCTCTACCCCCTCCTACAATGCTTCAGACCGACTACGCAGCAAGCCAAGACCCTGAAGTTCCCTCCGACGAAGAAGAAGGCCCTCCCGAAACCGAGGCTACGCAGCTAGCCAGGCTTCAGGAGGAAGTATCCAGATGGAGGCAAGAGGCCGCCGACCGACTCCGCACTCAAGCTTCCACCGAAACTCCAAGGGGGCCTCAAGACGATGGAGCCCGCAATCCCCCAGAAGTTATACAAGTCCAAGAGGAGGCCGAGAATGCCTCCTTCGACAATGAGTCTCCGTTACACCCTGATCTGCAGAGAGTGCCTTTCGACCCCAAGTTCAAGGCCTCGAAGCTGCACAAATACTCCGGGGGGTCGGACCCCGAAGAGTTCGCCCGCTCTTGCGCCCTGGCTATAGAAGCAAGCGGAGGGGTGCGAAGCACCATGGCAAAATGCTTCCCACTCGCTCTCGAAGGCGTGGTGCTCCGATGGTTCTGGTCCCTAAAACCAGGATCGATCAAGTCATGGGAGCTACTCAAAAAGAAGTTCGTGAGCAACTTCCAAGGCACTTTCGTGGCCCCAATGTCCACAGGAAGTTTGTTCCAGGTAAAGCAGCGGGCGGGGGAAACCCTCCGAGAGTACTTCACACGCTTCGCCCACACCAAGTCACAGATCAAGGGCCTTACTACCTCTTCGGTAGTTGATGCTGCCCGCGAAGGGGTGCTGAACCCCGACCTCCTCAGCAAACTCCATCGGAAGCCGGTAACATCCGTAGCGCAGCTCATGGCATACTTCGAGCAATATGCCAAGGCAGAGGAAGGATGTCTTCGGCGAGCTGAGGCAACACTACCCACCCTCCGGGAAGTCAAAGGGGAGCCAGAAGCCACCGCTCCACCGCAACCTCCACAAGACAGCCGCCCTAGCGAGTACAGGCGAGGGAAGAAGCATTTCCGTTCGGAAGTGCTAAACATTACACCTTCAGCTTCGAAGGCACCTGCCAATTTCCAGCAGGGAAAAAGTTTCAAGGTTGGGCGTCCAGGACCTCAAGAAAGGGTGCCTGGAAGGCGCCAGAGTCATTTCTGCTGCGTGCATGGCGATAATAGAAGCCATGACACGAGGGACTGCAAGACGATATTAACCCTTCGGGGTGAATACGTTGACCGAAATACCAGGAGGGGTACTTCGGACCGAGCTCCACCTACGACACGATCGGAGCCTGTTCAAGCTGTGGCCCGAGCTGGTGCCCTCGAAGCCCCCATACGGCTACCGGTGGCCAGTATTATGCCACCACCAAGGCACGAAGATCCGCAAGACCGCGGCAAGAGAGTGGTCCTGCCCATCTCCAGAGGGGGGACCCTCGGCAGCATGTCCAAGAGACAGCGCCGCGAGTACGTCCGCGAGGTTGGGCACATTGGGACTTCAAGTTCCGCTGAGGGGATGCCAGAATGGTCCCGTGTGCCCATCTCATTCACAGCCAGCGATGCAGTAGGGGTGAAGTTTCCCCATGCTGACCCATTAGTCATCTCTGCCGATATAGCAGGGGCAGACGTTCGGAGGATCCTGGTGGACGGTGGAAGCTCCGCAGACATACTTTTCGTCCAAGCCTTCGACCAGATGTGTATACCCCGGAAGCATCTACTCCCAGCAGCCTGGCCGCTTCAAGGGTTCTCAGGACCGCCTCTCGATGCCCTCGGCCAAATAGGCCTCGAGGTTGCCTTCGGAGAGGGGCCGCTGGCCCGAGTAGAAGAGGTGATTTTCGACGTGGTGGATGCCCCTTACGCTTATAATGCTATCTTCGGTCGAGGGATGTTAAACCAATTCGGGGCTATAGCGCATCACAACTACCTTTGCCTCAAAATGCCCACACAAGGTGGAGTGCTCACTATTTCAGGAGACCAGGCCGTAGCCAGAAGGACGGAATATGGCCACGGGCAGCCATTGGACCCTCGACAAGTGCATAATGTGGCGGAGAGCGCCAAAGAAGTACCGGAGGCCTTGAGCCCTCCGAAGGGATCCTCGCTTAAACCAAGCCCGGAGGGTGATGTCGAGACAAGAATAATCTCAGAAGACGGCAAAGAGTACCCAATAAAATTCGGCAAGGGGCTGTCTCCGGAAATAACCGCCTCGTTAGAAGAAGTCGTCAAGAAGAATCTAGACATGTTTGCTTGGACCGACGAAGATATCACTGGGGTCGACCGAAGCATCATTGAGCACAGTCTGCTCGTCAACCCGAAGGCCAAGCCGGTGCGCCAGGGGCTCCGAAAGCTATCAACAGAAAGAGCAAATTTAGCCAAGGCCGAAGTGGAAAAGTTGTTAAAAGCTGGCATTATCAGGGAGGTGGCCCATACTGAGTGGTTGGCCAACCCTGTTTTTGTAAGAAAGAAGGATTCCAGCAAATGGCGTATGTGTATTGACTTCACATCATTAAATAAAGCATGCCCGCGAGACCCCTACCCAATGCCCCAAATAGATCAATTAATAGATTCCACAGCCGGCTCCGAATTATTAAGCTTCCTCGACGCCTACTCCGGGTACCATCAAGTATGGCTGAAACGCGAAGACGAGGCCAAGACAAGTTTCATAACTCCTTCGGGAGTATTCTGCTATGTAAGAATGCCTTTTGGTTTGCGGAATGCCGGAGCCACATTTTCTCGCTTAATAGCTAAGGCTTTAGGTCATCAGATAGGCCGCAATGTCGAGGCCTACATGGACGATATTGTAATAAAAAGTGCTCAAAAGCACCAGCATAGCATAGATTTAGATGAAACTTTCGAGAGCCTCCGAGCATGTGGAGTACGCCTCAATCCCGAAAAATGTATATTCGGAGCACAAGCAGGAAAGCTGCTAGGGTACTTAGTTTCGAGCAGGGGAATCGAAGCCAGCCCAACGCAAATAAGTGCGCTGCAAAGAATGGCTCCACCCGAGAATTTGAAGCAAGTGCAGAAACTAGCAGGGAGGCTAGCAGCACTCAACAGGTTCCTGTCCAGATCGGCAGAGCGAAGCCTCCCAATTTTCAAGGCGCTCAAGGGCTCCGAAGGCTTCAGATGGACGCCGGAGTGCCAAAAGAGCTTCGAAGAAATAAAAGCATACCTCGGAACATTATCAACCTTAACCGTTCCTCTTCCAGGGGAAACGCTGCTGTTATACCTTGCAGCCACAGGTTCAGTAGTAAGCGCAGTGCTGGTCCGAGAAGTCGAGCTTAAAGAGAAGTTGGTGCAAAACCCAGTTTATTTTGTCTCGGAGGCATTATCAGGAGCCAAGATCAGATACTCCGAGCTCGAAAAGTTTGCTTATGCTTTAGTGATGGCCTCGCGAAAGCTAAGGCATTATTTCTTGGCGCATAACCTCATTGTCCCTACATCGTATCCTCTTGGAGATATGCTCCGAAACAAAGATTCCACAGGCAGGGTTGGAAAGTGGGCAGTCGAGCTGGCACCCTTCGAAATCTCCTTCACAGCAAGGACGGCCATTAAATCTCAAATTATAGCAGATTTCGTAGCAGAGTGGACTCCATCTGCAGTATGGACTCCAGAAGAACCCTCCGACGGTTTCTGGACAATATTCTCCGACGGAGCCTATCAAGCATCAGGTGTCGGAGCAGGGGCAGTAATCTTGTCACCATCAGGACAAAAGGCAATGTATTCTGCAAAGCTTAACTTCCGAACCACTAATAACGTTGCCGAGTATGAAGGAATCTTGCTAGGCCTCCGAAAGGCTAAAGCACTCGGAGCTTCAAGAATAGTGATCAAGACAGATTCCCAAGTCGTCGCGGGGCATATTGACAAAAGCTTCCAAGCAAAAAACCCACATCTCGCGCAATACCTGCAAGAAATCCGCAAGGCAGAAGCAGCATTCAAAGGGTTTACAGTTCGAAGCATACCTCGGGCAGAAAATCAACTTGCAGATATTCTTGCAAAAGCTGCAGCAGGAGCAGTAGACCTCCCGGAGGGCGCTTTCTATGAAGAGTTAGAGCAGCCAGCAGCTGACCAAATACCCTCATCAGAAATAATGTGTATTGAAGCTACGGATTGGCGAACTCCGATAATAACTATGTTGCAAGGTAGCAATGACCCTCCGGAAGGCCCAGAAGCTCGAAGAGTGCAATCAAGAGCTCGAAATTACAAACTTATTGGGGAAATACTGTATAAGGCCGGAGTATGCTCACCACTGCTTCGATGCATCTCTCAACCTGAAGGACAAGACATACTTCGAGGCATCCACGAGGGGCTGTGCGGAGGTCATCTAGCTCCTAGAGCGCTAGCAGGCAAGACGCTCCGACAAGGTTTTTATTGGCCGACAATCGTCAGAGACGCCGAAGACCTAGTTCGAACATGCCAAGGCTGCCAATGGATGGGCAGAAGGAGCCATCGCCCACCAGCTCAACTTCAAGTTATTGCCCCGGTATGGCCGATGGCAAGATGGGGCATGGACCTCATAGGCCCTTTCCCACCAGCAAAAGGCGGTTTGAAATTTGCGGTCGTAGCAATAGAATACTTCTCAAAATGGGTGGAAGCAGAGCCGCTAATAGCCATCACATCGAAGAACGTACAAAGGTTCTTCTGCTAGAACATTATATGCAGGTTCGGAGTCCCCAGAGAATTAACGGTGGATAATGGAACCCAGTTCGAAGCTGATACCTTTCAAACATTTTGTGAAGAACTGGGCATTAAGCTATGCTTCGCAGTAGTGCGACATCCGCAATCCAACGGAGCCGTCGAATGAGCCAACGGGAATATCCTCTCCGGGTTAAATCGCCGAATTGTGGGATTGGCCAAGGGCCTATGGGTCGAAGAGCTGCCTAAAATTTTATGGTCTATCCGAACCACGCAAACTAGATCAACCGGCTTCACGCCATTCAGATTGCTCTTCGGAGACGAAGCCATGACCCCTACGGAGCTCAAAGGGGAGTCACTTCGCGTAATTCAACACGGAGACGAAGATGATCGGAGTGCTTCAATCGACTTGTCAGAAGAAACAAGGCTTCGAGCTGTCGCCAACCTGACGAAGTATCAAGAGCACACAAAAACATGGTATGACCCGAAGGTCAAGTTAACTGAGTTAAAACCAGGTCATCTAGTATTGCGAAATGTAATAGCTCCGGGGAAGCTAGGAAACAAATGGGAAGGACCATATGTTATCTTACGCTCAGGACGCCCCGGATCGTTTAAATTAGCTAATTTAGAAGGAGAAGAGTTGAAACATGCGTGGCATGCGGAGCACCTTAAGAGATATTACGCTTAAGGCTTCCTTGTAATCACTTGTAACACTCCTTTTATAAATAAAGATAAGGGTGGAAATTTGTTTCACCCTTCGAACATCCCATTCTCCTGATGGACGCATTCGGAGGTCGGTGATGCTAGTAGAGCCAAGCATTTTTTCGAAAAAAACCCAAGGGGCTGACTGCGAACCATTGGTTCAGTGGCTCCGCCAACCTACGGATTCCAGGCTCCGGCTTGTTAGGATCCGTAGAAGAGTCTAAGGACTTTAAACAAGACAGAATTTCAAGCCTCCGGGTGCGAAGTATCTGTAAAAGAGCCGTAGGTGGCCAACCTACGGATTCCAGGCTCCGGCTTGTTAGGATCCGTAGAAGAGTCTAAGGACTTTAAACAAGACAGAATTTCAAGCCTCCGGGTGTGAAGTATCTGTAAAAGAGCCGTAGGTGGCCAACCTACGGATTCCAGGCTCCGGCTTGTTAAGGATCCGTAGAAGAGTCTAAGGACTTTAAATTTTTTATTTATTATCTACTTATCGATGGTGACATGTGCAAAATTCGAAGCATACAGGTGTTCGGACAATCATTGTGCCTAGCGAACCCTTATATATGATAAAAGCTCCGCCACCCACAAGGGGGGTAGGAGGATAGGAGTCACACAGCATACTGTCGAAGCATTCCACATTAAAATATTATACTCATACATCAAGAAAAATTGTTATCTAAACCCAAATAAAAACGGAGACCCTTTCGACCCCTAGAGCTACCCCTGCGGCTACTTTGCCCTTCGGAGCTCGAAGTCGTCTTTTTAGGCCGGGAACTCCTCTTTTTTCTCGAGGCTCGCAGTTTCTTCTGCTCCTCCTGAAGTTCGGCCCATGTCAAGAGCCTTTCGGAGCCAGCCTCGGCAAGGTTTTCGGCTTGATACTCCGAGTCAGACCAGTCGACAGGTTCGGAAGACGAAGACCCCTCCTCCTTTTCTTCCTCTTTAATATAAGACAAAACGTCCCTTCGTACTTCAAGGGTAACCCCCCCCCCCCCGTCTCCGCGAGGAACAGAAAAACGGGAGCGGCGGTAAGGTCTCAAACTCTCAAGAACTGCCCACTCCTTTCGAAGCTCGGCGGTACTTTCCAAAAGTTCGAAGTCAGGGCTCGAAGGGCACGACAGAACCTAAAAAAGAGCAGAGCACCCAAGACAAGTACTGTTTATAACTTTCTCATTAATTAACAAAGTTTACAAGACCACAGGTACACAACAACCCTAAGCGGCTAGACCTGCGGGTCGGTTGGCAGAGCTGGGACCGAAGGCGCTGGCGAAGTTGGGAGTGGTGGCTTCGCTTGAGCTTGCTTTTGCCGGCGGGCCTCGTCGATCCAAGCCTTAGCAGCGACCTTATGGTCCGCCTTCCATACTGATCGGAAAGCTTCCCAAGCCGAAGCCACCTCCGAAGACGGCCGCAGCAGGTCATCATCCACGAAGCCTCCAGGAGACGAACCACTAACCGAATCGAAGGGAATCCGAAGAGATTCGAGGTGGCGAAGAACCCCGATGCCGGCGCACTGTCCGGAGATCTCTCCGTACCGGACTCCGGAGTTCTTCATCAACGACGAAGCTACCTGGATCCTCGTCAGCTTCCGGTCGAGGGGCTCGTAGGCTGCAGCAGAGGTCGAAGGACACATGGTGCCAAAGTACTCTAACGTACCCTGAAGAGATTCCAAGGTACGGTCAGCAGTACTGGAATTCTTTCTCTCTGCTACTTCCAGGCTTGCAACAGTCGCGTCCAACGCGGCCACCCGAAGCATCAAGGAACTCTTCTGAGCCATTGCCTGGCTAAGAGCCCCTTGAAGTTCCACCAGATGTCCGTTCGAAGCAGCCGCATCCTGGCGAAGCTTTTCGACCTCCGCACGGAGGACCACTCGTTCAGCCTCGGCTTCTTGGGCATGAGAGCGGAGGGCTTCAAGGGCTTCGTCAGACGCTGCCTTAGCCTTCCGTTCTTCCAAAATTTCTTCATTCAGCCTGAGAGACCTCCCGGTGGAGTCATCAAGAGCTGTTTGAAGGGCGGTAACCTTCCGGTTAAGTCGGTTAATTTCGACCTCGCTGGAAGTCGCTGCCGCTCTAGCAAGGGCGAATTGCTGCAAGGAAAACAAGGTAAGTGCTAAAAAAGTTTTGACCATTAAAATGCGACAACTGTGGTGTCTTTTTCATACCTGAAGGGCAGCCCTTTCGAGGGCCGTATTGAGGCTCGAAGCCCTAGCCTCGCTCAAAGCGGAGATCAACTCCGAATTGGCGATATCTTGGCTTCTCTCAGCCAGGGGCTCCAGGAGCCTTCGAAGGCCGCTCCGATGTTCCAAGAAAGGAGCCAGAAGAGGGAGCCAAGACAAGGCTCGGGCGTCGTCCTCTGCAGCCTCGTCCTCTGAGTTGCCAACGGAGGGCGCAGCTTGGTCAGCCCGAAGGCCCAGGCTGGACATACTCTTACCCCTCCCCGGCACGAAAGGGGGAGAAGCAAGAACATTCCGACCCTCAGCCGCCACATCTCCGGCCGGAACCACGTTGTCGGAGGCGCCTTCAGTGGTCGAGGTCGCCACGGCCGGAGCCAACTCCGTCCCAGGGAGCACATCGTCCGCCCCGAAGGATACGTTCTCCACCACCGGGCTCGGAGCCCCCAGGGGAGCCGGAGGGTCCGCTCGGGTAACCGTCTCCGAAGAAGCGGGGACGTCGGGCGCCACCAAGCCTTCGGTACCCGAAGAGGTACCTATTTCAAATATCAAGATTAATTAACATATTCTACAGATAGCAAGCGAATGTCGACGAAAAAAGAAAGAGCTCCGGGAAAATACCTCTAAGAGCCTCTTGAGGAAGGATCGCCGGATCCTCTAGGACTTCGTACATCTGGAGGATGTTGTCGAAGTCATCCCCCGAGGTCCTACCCTCGGTTTCGTCCGTCGGGACCACGACCTCCGCGGGAACCCCTTCGGGTGTAGGCAAGTCGGAGGTAGAGTATGACTCCACTTGCACGTTGACGGGTGCCGGAGGAGTCAATGGAGTTACACTAACACCCTCCCTGTCGGAGAGGTTTGGGGGGACCTCCCCCATATCTTCGTCAATCAAAAGGTAGGCTTTGAAGGCCTTCGCCGTAGCACCTTCGGAGTCTTCTACCTCTTCGGGAGTCGGGCTCCGCTCATCCGGCGACGAAGAAGATGAAGCGGGTGTCAAGTGGGGAGGTTGCTTCGCCGCCTTCTTCTGAAGCGGTTGCTTGCCAGCTTTTTTAGAGGGCTCGGCCGCTGCTTTCCTCTTGCGGCCTGCCGCTCCGGCTGGGGCGAAGTTGGGAAGCTGCGGGGGCTCCATGCCAAGGGCTCTCCACACCCTATTCGAGCGCTCCCAACTCCCCACCAACTCCAGCCTTCTCTGCCTCTCGGCCACCGAAGGGGCTCCGAGAATTCGTTCGGTAGCCCGGACTATGTCGTCCGGAGCTAAGGCCAGAGGCACCGCTGAAAGAAAAAGGTATAAGAAGCATAAGTATAATTAATGTGTTCATATAAATGATGCCGCAGGAGAAAGATGTACCTATGTTTCGGAGGTCCCCCTCCGAGGCTTGCGGAATGGAGATTGGCCAGCTGGCTCCGAGGGGTGAAATCCGAAGGCCGACGAACTCCTCGGCCAGGTCGCGCATGCTCATGCGACGAGCCACTGAAGCAAGCAACCCTAGCCTCGTTGTGAGCAAGCTAGGGTTCGGGGAGATGTTCGCCTCCTTCCGGAACCAGATTTCTTGAAGAGGGCCCGAGAGGGGGGAGTCTTCTCCTACTTCGGCGTAAAACCACCGAAGTATCCAGTTTGTATACCATCGGTCATTTATGGCCTTCGCAGGGAAATGGAGAGCGTGCTCCCGCCGTAGCTGGAAGTTAACGCTGCCGAAGGCCACCGTCACCTTCGAGTCCCCTGGCCCATCTTGAGGCTTCGGCTGGCAGATGGCTTCGTGGGTCGCCGCAAAGACTTCGGAGCATCCTTCGCACCCCTCCGCCCGAAGAGCCCACTCGAAGATGGCCAGGCGGACGATTGCGTTGGGGGACAATTGAGGCAGGGTTATGTGGAACATGTCCAGTACCTCTGCCAGAAAATCCACGGCTGGTAGCCCCAGACCCGCTTCGAAGAACGCCTCGAAGACCACCACTTCTCCGTTCCGGGGCCGTGGAGTCGACTCTGTCCCGGGAACTCGAGTCCTCATTCCGGCTCCCAGCTTCCCGTCTACTGCCTCATCAATGGACTCCGCGGTGCTCACAGACTGGCCAATAACAAAGCTCTGGGCCATCTTCTTCTTGGAGGGCGGGCGGAGCGCTCGAGGATTCTTGGGCCAAGCACCGCCCGGACCCCCCGCCATTGCCGTTGCTGCCGATGCGGCCCACGCCTGCCGCTGCACCAAGGTGTTGGCCGCCAATGGAGTGGTGTGGCTGGTTCTCGCCATTGCGCTCAAGTGCTCGAGGGTGCGGAAGATTGAAGGAAAAGGTGAATCGCAGGAGCAGTGAATGCGGTAAAAAACTTCTAGTAATCCCTATTTCCCTCTTTTATAACCGCACGACCTATACTGCTCTTCGAGAGGTTTCACATTGCAGGTTCGGCTTCTGTCACTGACATGTGGGGCTGGTAATTGGAACGGCGTGCAACCGCTGAAGAAATCGACCGTTACCTTTTTTACAGAGGGTAACGGCTATCTGCGCCGTAACGGTCATATTGACGGTACCCCACGACGTTCGCACTCCGCAACTGTCTCCACGACAAAGGGCACTTCGTAACCGCTTTCGCGAAGTTCATACTCTGAAACCGTTCTATTCCTAGGGAGTTCTCTCACTGTGCCAAAACTCGGAGACGAAGGTTTTAAAATATTGGGCCCAAAATCCTGGGCTAAGTCATAACATCTTCGAATTCCCTTTAAGCCTCAGAAACTAGAAATGTTCCTTTCGTATACTGCCTTCTTTCTAAAAATAAGTTATCTACAGAAAGGCGTATTCGAGGGGCTACTGTTGGGGGAAATTACTTCATTTCCAAGACTCAAAGGCTAACCCTCAGTGGGCTCCAGGAAGATCCCGAAGGTGGCGGACGGATGTTCGAAGCTTATGTCAGCACGGTCGGAGGGTGTCATGATGCGAAGTCACGGAGGACCCTCCGAAAGGAAGAAGGAGGCTTCGAAGCAGGAAGACGTGATTGATCGGATGTCTTGCTTATCCATCTACCCTACGGCACTTTACCGTGTATAACCTTGTTTATAATATTGAATGTCAGTTGTAATATAGGGGTAAATAGGTCTATTCCTTAAGCCTTTTTCCCTATAAATACCCCCCTTTGTACCTTGTAAGAAGGATCCAGAACTAGTTGTTCAAGCATATACATTCGGACCTCTTGAGTTGTTATCCTTTACGGAGGCTCAAGTTTGTCCTAAAACACAAACCTCTTGTTCGTTTGTTCTTTATTACCGAGAACCTGG
Source organism: Zizania palustris (assembly GCA_019279435.1). Taxonomy (NCBI): domain Eukaryota; kingdom Viridiplantae; phylum Streptophyta; class Magnoliopsida; order Poales; family Poaceae; genus Zizania; species Zizania palustris. The sequence goes on from JAAALK010000283.1 coordinate 117,433,039, forward strand.
TGGTGTAACTTTTACACCAACACCCTCTATGAGTCCTAGGCTCATAGGGGCAAAAAGGGGAAAGGAGCTAGCTACGGTACAAAAGTGCTTTACAGCTTTACAGACGTGTCAGGCAACGTCACTTCTTGACCAGCTAAACGACAGACTATGGGCAGAGGGGCCCCTGGTATGACTTCTACACTGTAGTGGGGCGTAAATATCTTCTGGGTTCGGAGTAGGGCCGGAGCTCTTCAGGCAGAGGCTACAAGGGAGGCTTCGAAGTACACTCCGATGTGGGCTTCGAAGTATGCTCCGAACAGGGGCTCCGAACAGGGGCTCCGAACTGGGGCTCCGAACTGGGGTCTCGGAACCAGGGCTCCGAACCGGGGCTCCGAACTGGACCTCCGAGCTGGGGCTCCGAACTGGTGCTCCGAACTGGACCTCCGAACTGGGCCTCCGAACTGGGGCTCCGAACTGGACCTCCGAACTGGGCCTCCGAACTGGGCCTCCGAACTGGACCTGGAGGCTAGCTTCGAAGTTAGCCTTCGACTTAGCTTCTGGCAATCTTTAAGGAATCTTGAGGGCTTCGAGGTGAACCTTGAGGCTTGGAAACATCTTCTTCGGGAAGGTACAGGCTTTGATAGTGTTGGGCTCTGGGCCGAAGACTGTCGGAGGCTGACATCATTTGGCCCTTGTTCAGGGGAAAACTATTCCCTTAACAGATACTCGTCCTTTGGAGTGGCTCTATTCAGATCTCTGAAATCAATACATACCCGTATCTTGCCGCTCCCTTTCTTTTCTATAGGCACAATGTTAGTGACCCATTCTCCGTACCTGCATGGCCTAATGAACCCAGCGTTGAGCAGCCGCTCTACTTCTTCTTTAACTCGGTCATAGAAGGCCGAGTTAAAGTGATGAGGAGGTTGTTTATACGGCCTAAATCTGGATTTGATAGGTAGCCAATGCTCTATGAGCTCATGGCTTAGTCCCAGCATCTCGCTATACTCCCATGTGAAACAATCGACATACGACCGAAGCAACTTTATTACTTCGGTCTTTTCATCAGGCTGTAAATGTTGGTTTACAAAAGTTGGCCTCGGGATGCTACCATCACCTATGTCAACTTCCTCTAAGGGATCGACCGACGCAAAACCTTGTCCTAATTTCTCTACTTCGCTAAAGTTCTTGATGGCTTCGGAAATGCCGTCTTTATTAGACCGATACTGCTCTACACGAGACTTTAGCCAATCCAGATTACTCTTACTAGACATTACTACTAATACAAAAATAGTCGTGCTACACCAGCTGGCTTTATAGACACTGGTACAAAATGTCCTCCGGATACGCTAACAAAATCGTAATCCGAAAGATCTCTACCTGACAGACACTCTACTTTGTTGTGAACGGCGTCAACTGATACATCGGCCAATGCCACTTAGGCGGAAGTATCTACGGGAATAAACTCTACTTCATCGTCATCCCCCTGAATTAGGCACTGGTGCAGAGTAGAAGGAATACAACAATTCGCGTGAATCCAGTCGCGCCCAAGCAGCACGCTGTAGTTACCTTGTACATCGACGACGAAAAATGATGTCGGTAATGTCTTGTTGCCAACTGTCAACTCCATGGAGAGCACGCCCTTGGCCTCGGAACTCTTGCCATTGAAGCCGTTGAGCATCAAGTTGGTCTTCTTTAGATCGTCCTCGTCCCTGCCAAGTTTCTTTAATAACGAGTAAGGCATTAAGTTAACAGTGGCGCCACCATCGACAAGCATCCGAGAAATCGGCTTTCCATCAATGTGGCCTCTGATGTAGAGAGGCTTCAGATGGCGAGCGAGTCCTCGGGCTTCTCAAAAATAGCGTTGCGCGGGCCGAGGTTTAATTGAGCGACCTCGGCCTCATCCTGCAGAAGGTCAAACTCGGTGGGCAACGTGACGACGTTGAAGTCCATCACCTGGGGTACAGGCCCCTCAAAGATGGGCGAGTAGTCGTCGTCAAGCATGTCATCATCGTCGTCGCTTGGGCTAGGAGCCGGGTTGATCATCTCAACCGGATTCATCCTCCATACATGTTTTGTAGTTGGTCGACGGCGGATTTCCTCAAAAATAGTGTCGCACTCGTCCTCGGCTTTCTTCTTGCGCATCTCCTGTGCTCGTAGTCATTGCAGACATCTCTTTTGTGATTTGGACATGCTTGGAGGTGCCCAAGATGGTTGTGGCTTGGTGCCAGGTGCTACTGCCTGGTTCCTATCAACTCTAGCTGAAGTGGTACTGCCCCCTTTGGCCTCGTGCACTCTATATTCGGAGGGGCCTTCGCTGCGGACCCCGGAAGTCGAACCGGCCTTGTTCAGACGATCGGAGCAAGCTTCGGCGTGGGCTCCGGCTGAAGCAAGGGGCTCACCTCCGTCAAACTTTGGCGATAATTCCTTTAATTCCTTCGGGATTGGGACTTCTTGAGACCCTACTCTGACCGTGATAGCTTCGGACTCCCTGTCCTCGGCCCCCTCATTCTTGTACTCCTCAACTTCGCTCTGCACGGGCCGATTCAGAGGTACCACGGACAGCCTGTGGATGATGCCTCCCTCTGCTTCATCTGTTTGTCCCTGCCATTCATAATACTCCGAAGAAAAACAAGGCATAGCGTTAAGTTGCGGAGGGTACTCCGGCTGTGATATGTATAGAGCCCACGGAGTTCCCACCCAGTTGTACGGCGGAGGCATCGACGGATCCAATGGCCTCACCCACTGTGAGCCGAACCCATTACCCGGAGGGGGGTTCAGCAAAGTCGACGGTGTCTCAAACCATATCAGTGAGGGGTCCTGCCAGGTCGGAGGTATGTTTGGCCAGTGCAGGCCGAAGCCTCATGTCGGAGGGTTCGTCCAGAGTGGTGCGAGGTTCGACCATAGGGGTATGAAGTTATTGTATGAGGGGTTCAGCTATTGAGGTCTGAAGCCACCATACGGAGTGTCAGGCCACTATGTGTAGGACCGAAAGTAGAGACCAGAGGGTGAGGAGCCATGCTGAAGAGCATGGGCCTCATGGCTCCAGATGTGATGAGTCATTGTCAATGGTAGTCAAAGAGGACTGAAGAAAGAGAGAAGACCTGCTGCGTCTGGGCCGCGTGTGACTCAGGTACATGGGCAGCGAGCGACTATCGGGCAGAGGGGCCACGAAGTCGGGCTGGCCTAATCCGGGTACATGGGCTAGGAGTAGTAGAGGATCCACTGGGCTGTTGACCAGGATTGACTCAGGTACACGGGCGGCGAGTGATTGCCGGGCTAAGAGAGCTGCGGAATCGGGCCGGCCCAATCCGGGTAACTGGTGCAAAGTCAGTGAACGCTTTGTCAGTTTCGGCGCAAAACTGACAACCGTTGATCTCGCATCGGACTGTTCAGAGACGAAGTCGTAGTTGCTACGAAAGCTCCGCCTCCGGATAAGTCATCTGTAAATAGGAGTTTACTATTTTGTCCTTAGGCCCACAGTCAGTCAGTCGAGTCTGTAAAAATATCCTAAGGGTAGTTTGGTCTTTTCCTTTTATTTCAGTGTCTGTAAAAAACACTAAGGGTCTAGTGGAATATTCCTAGGCTATTGGGCTGCCTATAAATAGGGCCCCAATCCCTAGGGTTAGGGTTACCCATCTGTAATTCACTTTAATCTAGCACTAAAGTTTGGGTCACTTTTGGCTTGTTCCTGTTTCTTCCCGTGAGAGCGCCGCCGCCATACGAAGTTTCCTGTTCTTCGTGATCTCTAGTTCCTCGCGTGATTTTCTCAGGTTTCTCTTCATTATGTCTCATTCATTGAGATTCACGGCGATTTGTTTATCGTTGGCTTTCGTCTCTCTTTGTGATTTGTGTTCTTCGACAGAGACTGAAAAGTGCTCAGTTCTGTATTTCGCTGCACATGTTTTGATAGAGAGATAAAGTTTTTATTCATTATTTTTTGCTCTCTAGCGCAGCGTGTTGAGAGGATGAACGTTGCTAGATAATGTTTTAGCCTGGCAGCTAGGTTATGTAGGTTCCTGTTCTTGTGCGAATAGGCTACAGGAAGACATCATTTCTCCTGTATCTGACGCATTTCAGAGCCTGCACAAGTCTAGGAGCTAGTATTGCATAAGCTATTTTGCTTTCGGTGATAGGGTCCGATCTGTTTTTCTCTGCACAATTGTTTTTGCTTGAGGACTTCGCTAGGTGTAGGCTTCACAGGTGTGTTCGCTGCCATCAGTAACCCTGAACTTATGTTGTGGATTCTGTTTCGAAGTGTGCACTGTTTGAAGGTTTTATTCTGACATACTTCGACTATTTTACGAAGCATACTTCGACAGGTTTTGAAGTTAGCCTCAAAGCTTGTCTCTCTAATTGGCTTCGCTCGGAGTGTGTTACTGAGTGTTTTCACCAGTTGTCATTTCTGTTGTTGTGGGTCCCACTCAGTTTGTGCTTTCGGAGGTTGTGATTAGAAGTGTGTTTCTAGGCTTCGGTTTCTTATGCGAGAGCACCAGAGGACTCCGATTCGAAGTTAGTCTGTGTTTCGAAGGTCACTACTCTAGTAGTCATACCCCGATTAATCTAACTTCGAAGGTTGCGCTGCAGGCTTCGATTTTTCTCTGCTAAGCTTCAAAGTTTATTTTTGATTGTGTTAAGCTTCGCTGCTTCGACGTGTGCTTTTCGAAGCAAGCTTCGGTTGCCTCACACTTCGCACCGAAGCATGCTTCGCAGTTAGCTATACTCTTCACCGAACTAGCCTCGACTCCTTCAACCTTCGACACGTCCACTACACCCTTCAACAAAGGACTTCGAAGCAGGCTTCAACGTTGCAGGCTTCAATCGACAACCCTAGACTCCATCAGCCTTTGCACGTCTACCTCGAAGCAGGCTTCAACACTGCATACCTCGAAGCAGGCTTCGTCATCTATAGGCTTCGCATTATACAGGCTTCGTCAAGTTTTGAACAGGAGACAAACTTTGCATAGTAATCTTCCATCTCCTTATGCATGCTGTTGGGACGACGGATCGAACTAGCAGGTTTTCTTAGTGGGTGGGAGTAATGGAATGTTGTGCGCAAATTGTATTCTTGGATCGTGTGTTTATTACAACTGTAGTTGGGGGGTATTTATAGGGTGACCCGCCTTGGAGGGCCAGGTACCTCCAAACCCCCGACCGCTACTCGGTCTGACATTGGCCAGTAGTACAGACAATAATAGGTGTTACATAGTACAGACAAGGAGGTGCGATTCTGACAGCGTATCAACCGTGTCGGGCGCTGCAAAGGCCGCCCGACACTGCGCAGATGACCACGATCTTGTCCCCATGCGGCCTTGACTGGGTCTTCCCTGCGTACGGTTGCCCCCCGGAGCCTCTGGTCCGCTCGAAGGCTGGCCTCCGGCGTCTGGCTATTCGCTCCCCCTAAGGGCCCCTCCGGCACGCCCTGGAGCCCTCGGAGGCCCCTAGGTCTCTTTGTTCGGACACCCGGGTACCTTCGCGTAGGGCTTCGAGTCTTCTGGTCGTAACCTTTCCTCTAGACTGTATCGTTCTTCACGCTTCCCACTATCACTGGGATTATCTCCCCCAATAGTAGCCCCTCGCTTCTTTCCTTTCGAGGGCCCTGTACGAGAGAGGGTGGAAGCGCACATGATAATCCCGATAACTTCATAAAAAACCAACTTACGTGGAGGTTCTGAATCTTGCTGCGGGACGGCCCCGTCCGAACGCTCCGAAGGTATACAAGAGCCCCGAAAAGCCTTGGCATTCGGAGGCCGAGAACTGGTTTCGGGGTGCCTTCAGAGAGCTAGCCGTTTCACGCCCATGCGAAGGGAAGGGCGTTGACCGACCACTCTTGGCGCTCACGTGGCTTTGACCGCTAAGCTCCAGTGCTCGAGGAGTTGGACTTAGCGCATTACTTAACACAATTAATGCGCTAAGCATGCAGGCGACGTGGGGGAGGTGGACCGTCAGAGACGGGGGCGACCAGAGCGAGCCAGTGAGATCTTAAATGCGGACATCGTGCGGCCGGCGCACGCGTATCGAGCGGTGAAAGGTGGACCGGCGTGACGCTGAAGCGCCAGGGCCGCGACGGTCTTCACGCATAAATAGACCCTAACCCGACGACCAAGCTCTTCTCCTGCCCACTTGCTTAGTCTCTCAGCCACAGCCTTAACCGGACCCGTCTGCTTGTCCTAGAGCTCTTGCTCCCTCCTTGCGGTAGCCTCTTCCCTGCTTCCCTTTGTCATGGCGGAGAGGAGCACTCCTGCCGCGGCGATGGATCCTCGCTTCCTGCAGCGCCAACTGGCAGCGGTGGCGGTGGCGACTGCTTTAGGTCTAGTAGAGGCGCGCGACTCACAGGAGCTCCGCCTGGCTTTTGAGCGGTTCCGGGGGCAGACCCTGGAGCTAGGGCCGTCGGTGAGTACCGACGCGTCCATCGAGCAAGTGACCAGGGGCCGCCTTAGCTCCGAATTGAGGGCCAGGAAGCCAGGCCCGGAGCCCGTCCTAGCACCGCAAGAAGGGGAGGTCGTCGTCTTCGAGGCGTTCTTCGACGCGGGGCTATGGTTTCTGGCCTCGGAACTCCTCTCCGGGGTTCTGGACGCCTTCCACCTCAAACTCCCACAGCTTTCCCCAAACATCGTGGCTCGCCTCGCTGTCTTCGAGTGGGCCATGCGCACCGAAGGCTGTGAAGGCAGGGCGGAGGTCTTCGCCTAGATGCACGAAGCCCTTTGCCAGCCAAAGAAGAAGGACGGCCGGGTGTTGGCCTTCGGGAGCATCAATTTCTAGCTCTAAAAGAGGTACGCGGACTCCTTCCCGGCGAAGGCGATCAATGAGCAGTGGTACTCCAAGTGGGTGCACCGGTGGTTCTACGTCCGGGTGGGACTCAGCTCCGGGCTCACTGGACCTCCGCACCACATCTAGTTCGGGAGGGAGGCGGTCGTCGAGGCTAGCGCCGGCTCGGTCTCCGCCCGGATCCATCTTCTCCAAATCATTGCCAGCCAGATGAGCATGCGGGACCTGACGGAGGAGTTCGTGGCCCTCGAGATTCCGCCGCTGAAGGAGGAGTGGTCGGCGTCGCTTCGGAGTAGCCAGGACGAGTCAACATCGACGGAGCTCTCCCATCGGCTCGGTTAGTATCTACCTTCTCTTTGACCTTATCAGTCTTTCGTTGCGCTCGAGGGGTTATCGGACTTAACTCTCGGGTACAAGGTCACTCGTTGCCAAGACTCCCGATGAAGTAGCCCGGATGGCGGAGAAGATCCTCAAAGCTCCCACCCCGGCTGAGTACAAACGACAGGTGGAGATCGTGGGTTCTTGGGGGTGGCACAACCGCGTGTGGGACGCGCTCGAACTCTCCCCCCCCCCCCCCGCCTCTCCCGGAGGGGGAAGCCCTTCGCGCCGCTTCGAAGAAGAGGGTGGCTGACCTCGACACCAGCCCCTCCCCTAGGCGCCCCTCGAAGAAGAAGAAAGTGGTGAAGGGCTCGAAGAGGCTTTCCCCGGCTCACTCCTCCGCCTCCCACTCCGAATGGGGGTACTCCAGCGAAGGAGCCGGGACAGAACCGGAGGATCCCCCGATGGTCCCGGACCCGGTCCGACCGGAGCGACCGGCCACCGAAGGCACCAGAGGCACTCCTATCCCTCCGAAATCGTCGCCGCCTACTCCGAAGGCCGGGCAGGAGGCGCCAGTTATCGAGGTGGCGCCGTCTCCCAAGTCCACCCCCCCCCCCCGCGCGCGATCCAGCCTCGGAGGGGATCTCTGCCAGCTCTCGGGGGAGTAGGGAGACCGATAGCCTAGACTGGGAGGGATTGGCTGACCCCCTCGGAGCTATCGAAGGGAGCGCCGATGTCGAGGCTGAGCTCGCCGCGGCGGCAGCAGGTCCCCCGGTGAACTCGATAGACAATCTGTTCTATCGGTCGGGTACTCCGGGGCGCGTCCAGCCTTCGGAAGTCTCTGTCGAGACTGTGGACGAGGGTACGTGAATCCGCTCATCCTTTTACTCAAAGCATAGAATCCTTTCAACCTTAACCTCTGTTTTTCCTGGGCAGGTACGTCTGCCTGGGCCTCAGATCCGGCCCTGATTCCCTCCGAGGACGGCGCCAACGCAGGGTCCGAAGTCCTTGCCAACACGGCGAGAGCCCCGGAGCCAGGTGACGGGGCAGAGTCGGAAGAGGCCCCTGAAGAAGCCTCCGAGGAGGCTGACCGAGAGACCGGGATCCGGCCCCGGCCACCCTCCAGCTCGAGGGGCGCGCGCTCTAGCGTGCCCCTCCTGTGCCCCTTCTTGGAGGAAGGCGAAGACTTCGCGTCGAGGGTGGCCCCGGTCCACGACTCCTACCTGCGCTTGCGGGAGGCCCGGGTGATAGACGAGCTCAGCCTGGTGGACAGCATCGACCTCGGCCGGGCCATCGAGAGCGCTGCGAGCCAGGTATTTCCTCGGAGCACCCTTTGGCGAGCCCCTAGCCCCCTTCCCTAACTCGCCGTTTCGTGTGCAGGTAGTCGCACTGGCGCAGGGCTCACTGCTGTCCCTGCTCTCCAAATGCCGCCGCAGCGAGAGCAGCACTTCGGAACTCTCTAGTCGAGCGGACGCTGCCGAGAGGTTGGTCCGCGAGCAGGCGGCCGAGATCGAAGATCTTTGTCCTCGGGCCGCCAGAGTCGAGGCACTCGAGGCCCAAATAGCGGAGGTCGACACCCTCAAGGCCCGAGTTGTTGAACTGGAGGGGCTCCGAGCGCGGGCTGCTCAAGCGGATGAGCTTGAGGTGGAGGTCAACGCTTTTCGGGCCTAGGCCACCGAGGTGGAGGGTATGCGGTCCTAAGCCGAGGAGGCGGACCGGCTCGAAGGAGAAGTCTTCGCGCTTCAGGCTCAGGTCTCGGAGATGGATGAACTCCGGGAGGCAGCAGCCGGCGCCAAGGCCCTTGAAGCCCGAGTGCTCCAGCTCGAGCGGACCACGGCGGACCTCCTGGCTCGGAACGAGGAGGTGACCGAAGCGCTAGCCCAGGGAGAAAAGATGGCGGCCGACACCGTAGTGTCCCTCCGGAGGGCGCTGGCGTGCTATGGCACCGAGTGTATGGCTTTCGACGTCGCCCGGGAGCCCCTTAGCCACTGGCTAAAGTTCGTCCAGGCCACCGTCCAGCAGATAGGCCTCACTGTGTCGAAGTACGGTGAAGTATCAGCCCGGGTAGCTGCGCTTGGGATCCTCCGGCACCTGGAGGCGTCCGGTAGCCCCCTTCCTTCGGCTTCAAGCTCTCACCCCATCGCCTTCGGGGGGAGCCACCTTCTATCTCCGAGCCTGTCGGTAGCTTAGTCCTGGAGAGTCCTCCAGACGACTTGGCAAGCCGAGGGCCCCAACACGGTCAAGGCCTGGCTGGACGAGGCCCTCCGCTCGAGTGAACCTCCGGCCCCTTCGAAGCCTCCAGTCGTGGTGCGCCAACCAGACCCGAAGGTGTAGTCTTCTTAGGGTCTTCGTACTGCAAATTCTGTAATAGATTAGAAACTTGCCAATGTATTAATAAAGGGTAATTGCTTCTCAGGAATTATTCAGGGCGTTTGCTCCGCTCATGATTGCGACATTGAGGTCCTCGAACTTGACAGAGCCCTTCGGCACCGATGGGCTATTCTCGAAGCCCTTAGAGCTAATCGGCTTGCGCGTTTCGTCCTTCCCTGAGGTAGCAATGGACATGCAGATCCTGAGGTTCTTTAGGAGGTTCTGAGCTTAATTAAGGAAGAAGAGAGAGAGCCTCGAGCTCCGTCCTCGTCGCCTGAACCGGTGGATTGGTCCGACGCGGAAGTTGGTCCGAACGAAGCACCGTCCGGGGGCGAAGGTTTGCGCAGTTGGGCTCAATTGCAGGAAGATCAGAAGACCTTCCGCACCCAAAGGAAAGAAGAGAAGAGGCAGAAGAGGAAGGAGAAGTCTAAACGCGCAGCACCGGAGTCTCAAACGAGAGCAGGCTCCGACCTAGGTGACTGCCCGGATCGAAGAGGCTTCCGGTTCCTGCTTGGCTTGGACGAAGACTTCACTTAACCTCTCTTTGCTTCTAATTCGCAACAAATGTTGTATGTTGTATGTTGTATTGATGATGAAAATAATCGAAGTCTTTCTTCTCCACTCCTTCCCCCCCTCCTTCGCGGGCAGATGACTTGTCGAATGGGCGTGAATAGCAGTAAGGAAGGCGGAGGAACTAGGGTTGTGTTGAACTGGATACCGGAACCCGAGTCGAGGGTGCGTCGAGCCGGAGCTCAGAACCCGAATCGAGGGTGCGTCGAGCCGGATCTCGGAACCTGAATCGAGGGTGCGTCGAGCCAGAGCTCGGGACCCGAATCGAGGGTGCGTCGAGCCGGAGCTCAGAACCCGATACGAGGGTGCATCGAACTGGAGCTTGGAACCCGATACGAGGAGGCGTCGAACCGGAGCTCGGAACCCGAATCGTGGGTGCGTCGAGCCGGAGCTCGGAACCCGAATCTAGGGTGCGTCGAGCCGGAGCTCAGAACTCGATATGAGGGTGCATCGAACCGGAGCTCGAAACCCAAATCGTGGGTGCGTCGAGCCGGAGCTCGGAACTCGATATGAGGGTGCGTCGAACTGGAGCTCGGAACCCAAATCGTGGGTGCGTCGAGCCGGAGCTCGGAACCCGAATCGAGGGTACGTCGAGCCAAAGCTCAGAACCCGAATCGAGGGTGCGTCGAGCCGGAGCTCGGAACCCGATTTGCTTGGTGAAACGACGCTTAGGTACCGAAGTGCGTCCACTTTGGTCGAAAATGTTTGCCTGATATTATTATTGGATTGGAAGTTGGATACAACAGCGGCCAGCATCGGCCATCATCGGGAGAAACTTATGGAATTATGCAAAATAGCGCTTCAAGTGCTCGGTGTGCAAAATAGCACTTATGGACGGCGCCAACTGTTGGGACGACAGATCGAACCAGTAGGTTTTCTTAGTGGATGGGAGTAATGGAATGTTGTGCGCAAACTGTATTCTTGGATCGTGTGTTTATTACAACTGTAGTTGGGGGGTATTTATAGGGTGACCCGCCCTGGAGGGCCAGGTACCTCCAAACCCTCGACCGCTACTCGGTCTGACATTGGCTAGTAGTACAGACAATAATAGGTGTTACATAGTACATACAAGGAGGTGCGATTCTGACAGCGTATCAACCATGTCGGGCGCTGCAAAGGCCGCCCGACACGGCGCAAACGATCATGATCTTGTCCCTGTGCGGCCTTGACTGGGTCTTCCCCCCGTACGGTTGCCCCCCGGAGCCTCTGGTCCGCTCGAAGGATGGCCTCCGGCGTCTGGCTGGTCGCTCCACCCGAGGGCCCCTCCGGCACGCCCCGGATCCCTCGGAGGCCCCTAGGTCTCTTCGTTCGAAGGCTCGGGTACCTTCGGCGTAGGGCTTCGAGTCTTCCGGTCATAGCCTTTCCTCCAGATTGTACCGTGCTTCATGCTTCCCATTGTCACTGGGATTATCTCCCCCAACACATGCACTTAGATTAATTGATGTGATGGTTTATTTTTGTGAACCTTGATCTGCCCATGTTTTAATTGCCTTGCTATTCTGCCTATTAGCACTGTGTTGATGTTTCTTTGTCTAGGACACCGGTCGTTTATAGGCTAGATACTTTTAGGGTTTGACAATCTGCTCGAGGTTTTCTGCTAAGTCTTTTGAGGTACGTTGGGTGTTGGGAGCAGGCCATTGATTCGAAAGAATTTTTAGGCGCCCATTCACCCCCCCCCCTTTGGTCGCTACTTTCGGTCCTACGAGTGGTATCAAAGCCTGGTTAGGGTTTTACCATAACTTAACCGGTTATAAAACCCAGTAGTGATCATGACGTCTCCTGGAAAGGTCCTGTCCTTGGAAGCTTATGGCTATAATTATTGGAAGACTCGCATGAGAGCCTATCTCATGAGCCAAAGCTCGAACATCTGGGACATTTGTGTTCACGCTACTTTTGTCATATTGCCAGTTGCTGAGTGTGATTCTCCTGGTATCATCGCCCAGCTTCTGAACAATAACAAAGCAGTGAACGTCTTGTTTTCTGGTTTACGTCCGTCTGAATTTAAGCGTGTGAGCCATCTCACCACTGCGAGAGAGATCTGGTCTACCCTTCAGGCACACCATGAGGGGACAGCTCAGGTCAAGGCTCGGCTCTATCAGCCCTATCGGCGTGAATATGAGAACTTCACACAAAAGCCGGGTGAATCTGTTGAAGCGTTGTTTGGTTGTTTTCAATCGATCATAAACAAGCTTCGAGCCAACAAGGCTGAGGGTGTGCAGTTAGTCTCAGATCATGAGCAGGCGCTCAAGGTTCTCCATACCTTGGACCCTAAGATCTGGGAGATCAAGGTATCCTCTATCATTGAGAGCACATCTTATGATACCTTGACCATTTCTGAGTTGTTTAGCAAGCTGAAGGCCACCGAGGTTGATACCCAGTTGAGATCAAATCTCACTAGATCTAGATCAAAGTCTCTGGCCCTTGCTACACCTTCTGTTGATTCCTCTTCTGTGAGCTGTGCTAGGTTCTCTTTGATGTCTATCACTGAGGACCAGCTTGAGTCTTGGGAGATGATGACCTGTGTCTTTTTAACAACCGGGTGTGTCGTGTTTATGACAAGAGAATGTTCAAAAGACACGGCACGAAATCCGGGTGCTTGAGTGTGGTGACCCAGGACACTTCATCACCGATTGCCCCAAGCGCAATGGCCACAAGAAGGGGAAGAAAGGGGTCCATGTCTTCTTCCTCTTCATCGAGCTCAAGCGATGAGGAGATCGTCATCAGGAAGGGGAAGGACAAGGATGATCCGGCGGGTCTTTGCTTCATGGCCTTTGCGGACAGACCGAAGAGCCGCTCACATCAACGCCGAAGATCCCGTAAGAGCTTCTGCTCAATGCCTCTTGGGGCTAAGGAAGAGAAGGGCTCCTCCGATGACTCCGACGACGACAACAAAAAGGTATCATCTTATGAACACGAAATCGTTGATTTACTTGAAAGCAATATTCAGGAGTTAAAATATCGGGAAAAACTGCTTAGAGGGGCTAAGAAGAGGATAGATGAATTAGAGAGTGAGCTTGACGTGGCCAATGGCAAAATTGAGAGTCTATCTTCTTCCCCTTGCTTGGGTGATAGCAGTGAGTGCCCAAAGTGTGAGGTGCTTCTGTGTGACTTGTCGACTCTGAAGTCCAGGTACATAGAAAGGGTTGATGAGAGGGACACTTTGGCCACTGGGCTTGAAAGCACTTAGCTGGAGCTAAAAAATGCTCAAGCCACTATCGTCGTGCCCTGTGCTGACTGCCCATCTCATCTAGCTAGTTTAGCTGAGCTGAAAGCCAAGGGCGATGAGCATTTGGGTGATTTGGAGAGAGTGAGAGATGAGCTGTCACAGACTAGGCTAGAGCTTGAGACACTGTCAGTTTCACCCACTGTCTGTAAGAATTGCTTGTCTCTTAGACTGGAGTTGATTAAGCTGAAAGCCGAGAAGTTTGTCCAAATAGATAGAGAGTGTGAGACCTGCTTGTCTCAGGTGGAGGTACTAGCTTCCTTGAGAGAGGAGCTAGCTGATGCTCAGAATGAAAACTTCTACCTCCGTTCAATCCTGAGTTTGATCAGTGCCAGAGAGCCACAACTTGGCATGATGATCTAGTAGTTTAAGAGGCAGGATGGGTTCGGGGTAGGCTACACCTACACCAAGGCTGACTTTGAGAGAGCCATTAGTTGGGCAGTGGAGTGGAGTAAAATGACTCCTGAGCAGAGATACCCCAAGACTCACTCCACTGAGTCTTTCTAGGCTAGTCAACCCAAGGATGGTGTGTTTTAAGAACAGCCCAAAGCTCCACCCAAGAAGCCCATCTGGGTTCCAAAGCCCAAACACCTCCACACTTCTCTTGACTCTCTTCCTGGACCCTCTCACACAAAGAAGACTACACCAAACACCACTAAGCCCAAGAACCCCAAGCCTCAACCACATCCCAAGAAGCCTATTTACCACTATGAGTATTGTCAAAGAGACGGGCATCTTGCGGAGTTTTGCTTTAGGAGGAAGCGGGTTGAGAGAGCAGAGAGAGCTCGTGGTGGTCAGGAGCAGTTCTACCAGTAGGGTGGTAGACTAAGAGTTCCTCGACACAGGGAGAGGCTGGAGGCCAGGCCGCGTTGTGTAGGTGGTGGTAGAGGAGGCGGCTTTCATGCCCGTGCTCCAGATGGTGGTGTTCGTTCCGGTAGAGCTCTAGGCCGTTTTGGTCACAGTCCTGGACCTCGTGGTCGAGGTTTTAGGCAGAATCATGGACCGTGCTTTGAGCCGCATTTTGGTCCAAACTATTCCGATGGTTTTTGCTTTCCGTCTTTTGAGCAGATGGCTCGAGACTGGTTTAGTTCTTTTGCTAAACCTGGTGCTGAACCATTTGCTCCCCCTTACAACCAATGATTATGCAGGATCGGGGACTAGAGGATGTTTGGATCATGGACTCAGGATGCTCTCGCCACATGACGGGACATCGCAGATGGTTCTCCAGCCTCACTCCCCCGAGCTCCAAAGAGTACATCACTTTCGGGAACAGTGGTCAAGGGAAGGTACACAACATTGGCTCAATTCGCATCTCTGACCATTTCTCTTTGAAGAACGTTGCTTTGGTTGGAAATTTGAACTTCAATTTGATTTCTGTTTCGCAACTTCTTGAGGATGGTTTGGAGGTCCGTTTTAAGAAGGACAGTTCTTCTGTCATTGATTCCAGAGGGTCTTTGATTTGCCAGATCTTACCTTTTGGTAAGGTTTTTCGGATTGACTTCTCTAGTTCTTTTGGCCCTTCTCGCTGTTTGATTGCTGGATCCTCCTCTGAGCTCTGGAAGTGGCATAAGAGGTTAGGTCATTTGAGTTTTGATCTGCTAGTCAGGTTAAGCTTTATGGACCTCATCCGAGGATTGCCCAAGCATAAAATGGAGAAGGATATAGTTTGCCATCCCTGTCGTCACGGGAAAATGGTTGCCGCTTCTCACTCACCTGTGACTTAGGTGATGACTTCGTATCCAGGCGAGCTGTTACACATGGACACTGTCGGTCCAGCTCGGGTACGCTCAGTCGGTGGGAAGTGGTATGCGCTTGTGATCATTGATGATTTTTCTCGATTCTCGTGGGTTTTCTTCTTAGAGTCTAAGGATGAGACTTTTCATTTTGTTCATGACCTGATTTTGAAGCTGAAGAATGAGAACAATGGTCGGATGCGACCAATTCGCTCCGACAATGGCTCTGAGTTCAAGAACTCTTAGTTCGTTAGCTTCTGCAGTGATCAGGGTCTTGATCATCAGTTTTCTGCTCCTTACACTCCCCCACAGAATGGCGTTGTGGAACGAAAGAACCGCACGCTAGTCGAGATGGCCAAGACGATGCTCGATGAGCACAGGACTCCTAGGCGTTTTTAGGCTGAAGCCATGAACACGGCTTGCTATTTGGCCAACCGCATTTTTCTTAGAGCTTACCTAGGTAAGACTTCATACGAGTTGCGGTTTGGCAGACAGCCCAAGGTGAGCCACTTGCGAGCGTTTGGCTGCAAGTGCTTTGTGCTCAAGAAGGGAGGGCATTTAGACAAATTTGAGTCTCGTTGATGGGATGGAGTTTTTCTTGGCTATGCTTTGCATTCTCGAGGCTTTCGTGTTTGGAACCTCGACTCCCAGCAGCTTGTCGAGACTTGTGAAGTCTCTTTCGATGAGTCCTTGCCTTCTTTGACTCCTTCTTTGAGCTTTCTGGAGATGGTGAGCTCGGAGAGTCCATCTTCGAGGAAGATGATGACACTCCAGCTGCCGATGAGCGTGGGCCTTCTGCACAGCCTGCAGAACCCACACCTTCTGAGACTTCGACTGAGGACGAGGGCAGACCTCTGATCACTTCTTCCACTTCGATCGAGCCCCCTCAGTCGAGTCCAGAGGTGCCGGCTGCTGACTCTGGTGAGGTGACTTCAGATCATCAGGGATCCCGAGCAGTTCAGCGTGATCACCCCTTAGAGCTCATCATCGGTGATTTGACTGAGAGAACTTTGCGTTCTTCTGTTGACTCTCTTGTTGTGTTTGCTGAATCTGCTTTTGTTGCATCTTTTGAGCCCAGAGACGTTTCTCATGTTCTTTCTGATTCTAATTGGATTAATGCTATGCAAGAAGAGCTTTAGAATTTTGTCCGCAATCGGGTTTGGACACTAGTTGAGCTGCCACCAGGATGCAACCCCATAGGCACCAAGAGGGTGTTCAAAAACAAGCAAGGTGAAGATGGGGTTGTGGTGCGCAACAAAGCTTGACTTGTTTCCCAGGGTTTTTGCTAGAAGGAGGGTATTGATTTTGAAGAAACTTTCGCCCCTGTTGCCCGTCTTGAGTCCATTCGCATTCTCTTAGCTTTTGCCGCTTCGAAGGGTTTTAAGCTTTTTCAAATGGATGTCAAGAGTGCTTTTCTGAACGGGTACATAGAGGAGGAGGTTTATGTTAGGCATCCCCCCGGTTTTGAGAACCCTAAGTTTCCTCGACATGTTTTTAAGCTGCAAAAAGCTTTATACGGTCTGAAGCAAGCTCCCAGGGCTTGGTATGACCGGTTAAAGTAGTTTTTGTTGGGGAAGGGCTTTTGTGATGGGTTTTGTGGATAAAACTCTCTTCTTGCTCAGAGATGCTTCAGCTTTCTTAGTCGCTCAGATTTACGTGGACGATATTATCTTTGGCGGTACTACTGATGTTCTTGTCTCCAAGTTTTCTGAGCAGATGCACAACGAGTTTGAGATGAGCCTCATGGGTGAGCTCAAGTACTTCCTAGGGCTCCAGATCAAGCAGACCAAGGACGACACCTTCATCCACCAAGGTAAGTACACTCGGGACATGTTGAAAAAATTTGACTTTGGTGGAGAGCTGAAGTCGCAGATGACCCCAATGGGCACATCTGGGGGCCTGGACAAGGACGAGAGCGGCGTCAAGGTCAACGAGAGAGAGTTTCGAGGGATGATCGGTTCGCTGCTATACTTGACGACGATGAGGCCAGACATACAGTTCGCCGTGGGACTGTGCGCGCGCTTCCAGTCTTCACCACGCGCATCTCACCGGCAGGCTGTCAAGCGCATTTTCAGGTATCTTACCTATGCGCCTGATCTCGGTCTTTATTATTCAGCATCATCATCTCTTGATTTATCTAAATTTTCGGATGCTGACTTCGGTGGGTGTCAGTTGGATCGCAAGTCGACTTCCGGTACTTGCTAGTTTCTTGGTTCTTCCCTTGTTTCTTGGTCTTCTCGAAAGCCGTCTAGAGTTGCTCTTTCGACCACTGAGGCTGAGTATGTAGCTGCTGCCAGCTGCTGCTCACAGTTAGTTTGGATGATTTCCACTTTGCGAGACTTTGGGTTGTTTTTTCCTACCAGAGTTCCTTTGTTTTGCGACAACACCAGTGCTATTAGTGTAGGGAAAACCCTTGTCTCCATTCAAAAACCAAACACATTGATGTGCGCTTTCACTTTCTGCGGGATCAATATGAGAAAGGTGTCATTGACCTTGTTCATGTTGATACTCATCATCAGTTGGCTGACATTTTCACCAAACCCCTAGATCAGTCTACTTTTGAGCGTTTACGAGGGGATTTGGGTGTTGTGTATCCTTTTTAGGATATTTTGCGTCAGTTTTCTCTCTTCTTTACTCTTTTCTTGAGTCTTTTTGTGTGTGTTCATATCTTGCATATTCACATATCACACTTTGAGTCTGCTTCTGTTATATGATTGATCTGCTTTACTTATTCTAGCTGGTACATGCTTTTGATTACTTGTCGATGATCATGCTTTGGTTCAGTTCACTTGATATGTCCGATATCTATCATATGCATGGCTTTTATTCTTTAAACTTGAAAAATGATCACCATTGCTTCTAGTAACTAGCATGTGTAGGCTGAGTGCTTTTGCTATCTGTTACATGCCTTGTAGCTAGTTCCTCACATAGATGCAGATATGCAACTTGGACATCTTTATGCTTTCACATGGAAAATATGTTATAAAAATGATAAAAATCAAAAATGAATGAAAATCCCATGCCTTTTTATGCTTGAGTTGAAAAGATCCAAGTGGATTTGCTTTGTCGCATTGCATTGTTCTGGACTGCTTACCATAGCACTTTGGTATGAACTAGGACAGTGTAGTGTATGCCAAGACCAATGTCTTAAGCTTCCGATGGTCCAGTTCTAGCCTAGGCTTGACTTGGTCGGTTAGCATAAGGTTTGACTTGCAAATAAACCTTGGCAAAAATGAAAAAGGAAAATGAAAAGCCTGAAAATTGAAATGATAACAAGTTTGCTGAAGCACTTTGTTTTGGACTATGCTTATCTTGGTAGATATCAGTTAGCTTCTGCATCTCATACTTTACCCTTGCTTGTCAACTAGAAAATGTGGTGATTCTTTTGTTTGCAAAAATTGAAAAATACGTGCTAATGACTCTTTTTAGATATCATCTATTGCACTGATCATGTCATGTGTCTTAGACAGTATGTCTTTTGCTATACCTGCTAGATTTTGTAAATTGCAGTCAATCATATCTGAGAAGCATGCTTTCTTCACTTCACCGGCACCCCAGTTGCATTCATTGCATATTTTGAGGGGGAGTTGCATTTCAGGGGGAGTCTGTGTCTCTTTCGAGTGCATTTAGTCTCACTTGATGAGTCCACTTGTCAACAAGGGGGGGAAATTTTGGGAGAAGAGTTTAAGGGGGAGTTTTGGCTTTCTTTGCGATTTGTTTCAGGGGGAGTTTTTGTCTCGTTTGTCCTTACTCTTTTGATATCCTTGTTGATGATTCTGAGATTGCACTCGTTTTGAGCTTTTACTTTTGGTTAATCATAATGTCCGCTTCTTGCTTTTGTTCGGTTTTTGGTCATTAGGGTTAAACTTTTACTTTATTTTCTTCTTTACTTTATTTTCTTCTTCTCTGTTTTCTTGTGCTTTGTTTTCGTGTTTCCACATGTGTTCGTAGGTACTGAGGAACTGATAAAGAGAAGTGTTGACAATGCACTCATCAAGGGGGAGATTGAGGAGCCATGCTGAAGAGCGTGGGCCTCATGGCTCTAGATGTGATGAGTCATTGTCAACGGTAGTCAAAGAGGACTGAAGAAAGAGAGAAGACATGCTGCGTTTGGGCCGTGTGTGACTTAGGTACACGGGCAGCGAGCGACTATCGGGCAGAGGGGCCGCGAAGTCGGGTTGGCCCAATCTGGGTACATGGGCTAGGAGCAGCAGAGGATCCACTGGGCTATTGACCAGGATTGACTCAGGTACATGGGCGGTGAGTGATTGCCGGGCTGAGAGAGCTGTGGAATCGGGTCGGCCCAATCCGGGTGCCTGGTGCAAAGTCGGTGGACGCTTTGTCAGTTTCGGCGCAAAACTGATAACCGCTGATCTCGCATCGGACTATTCAGAGACGAAGCCGTAGTCGCTATGAAAGCTCCACCTCCGGATAAGTCATCTGTAAATAGGAGTTTACTATTTTGTCCTTAGGCCCACAGTCAGTCAGTCGAGTCTGTAAAAAATATCCTAAGGGCAGTTTGGTCTTTTCCTTTTATTTCAGCGTCTGTAAAAAACCCTAAGGGTCTACTGGAATATTCCTAGGCTATTGGGCTACCTATAAATAGGGCCCCAATCCCTAGGGTTAGTGTTACCCATTCTGTAATCGATGCACATGTTTTGATAGAGAGATAAAGTTTTTATTCAGTGTTTTTTGCTCTCTGGCGCAGCGTGTTGAGAGGATGAACGTTGCTAGCTAATGTTTTAGCCTGGCAGCTAGGTTCTGTAGGTTCCTGTTCTTGTGCGTATAGGCTGCAGGAAGACATCATTTCTCCTGTATCTGACGCATTTCAGAGCTTGCACAAGTCTAGGAGCTAGTATTGCAGAAGCTATTTTGCTTTTGGTGATAGGGTTTGATCTGTTTTTCTCTACACAATTGTTTTTGCTTGAGGACTTTGCCAGGTGTAGGCTTCGTAGGTGTGTTCGCTGCCATCAGTAACCCCGAACTTATGTTGTGGATTCTGTTTCGAAGTGTGCACTGTTCGAAGGTTTTATTCTGACATACTTCGACTGTTTTATGAAGCATACTTCGACAGGTTTCGAAGTTAGCCTCGAAGCTTGTCTCTCTGATTGGCTTTGCTCGGAGTGTGTTACTGAGTGTTTTCGCCTGTTGTCATTTCTGTTGTTGTGGGTCCCACTCAATTTGTGCTTTCGGAGGCTGTGATTAGAAGTGTGTTTCTAGGCTTCGGTTTCTTGTGCGAGAGCACCAGAGGACTTCGATTCGAAGTTAGTCTGTGTTTCAAAGGTCACTACTCTGGTAGTCATACCTCGATTAATCTAACTTCGAAGGTTGCGCTGCAGGCTTCAATTTTTCTCTGCTAAGCTTCAAAGTTGATTTTTGACTGTGTTAAGCTTCGCTGCTTCGACGTGTGCTTTTCGAAGCAAGCTTCGGTTGCCTCACACTTCGCACCAAAGCATGCTTCGCGGTTAGCTATACTCTTCACCGAACTAGCCTCGACTCCTTCAACCTTCGACACGTCCACTACACCCTTCGACAAAGGACTTCGAAGCAGGCTTCGACGTTGCAGGCATTGACGTTGCAGGCTTCAATCGACAACCCTAGACTCCATCAACCTTTGCACATCTACCTCGAAGCAGGCTTCGACACTGCATACCTCGAAGCAGGCTTCGCCATCTACAGGATTCACATTATACAGGCTTCGTCAAGTTTCAAATAGGAGACAAACTTTGCACAGTAATCTTCCATCTCCTTATGCATGCACTCAGATTAATTGATGTGATGGTTTATTTCTGTGAACCTTGATCTGCCCATGTTTTAATTGCCTTGCTATTCTGCCTATTAGCACTGTGTTGGTGTTTCTTTGTCTAGGACATCGGTCGTTTATAGGCTAGATACTTTTAGGGTTTGACAATATGCTCGAAGTTTTCTGCTAAGTCTTTTGAGGTGCGTTGGGTGTTGGGAGCAGGCCATTGATTCGAAAGAATTTTTAGGCACCCATTCACCCCCCTCTGGTCGCTACTTTCGGTCCTACAGAGAGGGGTGAATGGGCGCCTAAAAATTTCTTGCTAAACTATGACTTAAACCCAACATCCAAACGAACTTAACCAGACAAATAATATTAGCAAAGCAAATTTCAGGAAATAAAGTTTTCTAGCCTAAAAATGACCGGTGTCCTAATTAAAATGATATTAAAGATAAACTAAATAGAAATACTGCAGTAAATAAAAACACCTAGATATATCACGAAATATTTATATTGTAGTCTAGAAATAAAATACTAATCAAATGAATAAAACATGGATCATTCAAAAATTAATTCAGAAAAAAAACCTAAAATATTGCACGTAAAAAACGAGAATAAAAATATTACTGCGACTAATAATATTTTTTTATATGAGCAGATTAAAAATCACTTAAATAAATAATACGATATAAGTATTAAAAATTTAACAGATAAAAAATTAACTACGAGATTAATTTAATTTTTTTTTATGCTAACACTAATAAAATATAGCAGATAAACTTAACTACGAAATAACAAACAGATTTAATCTAACTAAAAATAGGAGATAACAAAACTTACCTGCATCGAAGGAAAAAATTCCCGCGTCGCCGGCCGAAACAACCTTCGTCGTGCACCTGCTGCCTCGGGAAACGCGCACGAGGAGAAAGTAATTGAAGCCTTCCGCCGCGCCGCCGTGGAGCCAGAGAAAATGCTGCGCGCGCTGTTGCAACGCGTGGAGAAGAGGTGTCGTGCTGTCAATTCCCACACCGTGGAAATCCCGTCGTGAATTCCCGTGCAGAAACCTGTCGAATCCCCTGGCCGATCTCTAGGCTAGCTTTTCTGCTGTGAATTTTTTTTGCGTCCTCGGCTGCACCGCCAGGGAAAAACTTCACGCTAAGCTCTCTGCTGCTGTTGTCACGCGCCAACACGGCTGCTGCATGCGATGAAAAAGCAGCTGTCGTAGCCACGCGTAGCCTGATTTTCCCTGCGGCTTCACGTCACACACGATGTTGTTGCTCAAAATCCCGTGCCGCTGCAGCCTCCCGCCGCAGCCTAGAGGCTGGCGATCCCCATGACCAAAGCCGCCGCGCTAAAAAAAACGCCGCACGCCTGAAACTCTGCGCACAACGCCGGTCGGAGAAAAGAGGGATGCTCAAAAAAGTTCACGGCCGCGATGCAGATCGAACACCAGAAGAAAAATAATAGATCAAAAAACTGATGGGTGGACTGTAGATTAATTCAGGAAAACAGTCACCCCATCCCTAAGGGGGTAAGGGCCTATTTATAGGCGACTCCTAATACATGAAAAGACTAACTTACCCCTAGGGTAAATTACACTAACTCTAAAATAAAATCCGAAATTACTAAAATACCCTTAGAAAAATCAACTGACTCAAATAAAAATATTCTAGACTTAAAAACTAAATATTAATATCCGAAAAACAAAATAATCATCGGTTGTCAGTTTTGCACCGAAACTGACAAAGCGTCCACCGTCTTCACACCGGGTACCCGGATTGGGCCGACCCGATCTCGTAGCTTCCTCAGCCTGGCAATCGCTCGCCGCCCATGTACTTGAGTCAAACCCGGTCAACAGACCAGTGGATCCTCTGCCACTCCTAGCCCATGTACTCAGATTAGGCCAGCCTGACTCCACGGCTCCTCTCCCCGGCTGTCGCTCACTGCCCGTGTACCTGAGTCACACGCGCCTCAGACACGACAAGTCTTCATGTCTCTTATTTGACTTCCGTTGACAATCACTCATCACATCTGGAGTATAAAACCCATGTTTTTCAACATGGTTTCTCACTGTGGCCCGAAGTCCCCGTGCGGAGGGTCCGGCCATTGTGGCCCGAAACCATCACGAGGAGGGCTCGGCCACTATGGTCCGAAGCCACCCTCTGAACGCCTTGGACCCTTCGGTTGACTTAGTTTTTAGCGCGGGGACCTGCTTCCTTGGCTTTTCTTTGATCTTGTTCAACAGCATCTTGTATGTTACCTTCAGCCTCCTGTGAGCCTTAGCCGAAGGGATGTTAACGTTCTCTTTCCACACTACTACCTCGGGGTTCGTTGGTATGAGTGGGCGTGAGCGCGGCTCTCCAACAATTACATCCTTCCCTTTAGTTGACTCGGCATGTTCTGGCCGAATCAATACCTTCTTCTCGCCGAGGTCGACGGCGTTGACGGGAAAAGGATCTTTGTCCAGCTTCATCTTTGGATTGTGGTCTATTTTCAATCGTCCTTCTTCTATGGCCGATTGAACCTGCCATCGAAAAACATTGCAGTCGTTAGTATTATGTGAATGTGAATCATGCCACTTACAGTATGGATGTTTCTTCAACTCATCGGCAGAGGGAATGACTTGACCTTTAGGCAACCTGAGAAGCTGGTTCTTTAAGAGAAAATCAAATATTTTATCACACTTAGTTATATCAAATGATTACTTAGCTTCACTAGGCCGATTCTTTGTGGGAGACAGCCACAATTCGGAACAAGTGAAAGGTTTACGCTTAGTGTTCCAAACCCATTCGGTCGCGTACATGTCGGTCGAATCCTCCTCTTCTGATTCCTCCTCGTCGGAGCGTTCCATGACGTGGATTTTAGCCCCAGGCTTGTTAAACGTTTTAACAAACTTTTTATCTTTGGCTCGGCCTTCCTGGACCAGAGCCTGCTGCAGGACTTGGCTAACCTATAAAAAGTTCTGGTTGTCTAATCTTTCTTTAATCTCGGAACGTAACCCATTAAAAGCTAGTTTCGCCAAATCCCTTTCTGTAATACCAAGGCTGAAACATCGGTTTCTAGTATCCCTAAAACGCTTGATGTACTCGGAGGCGCTCTCTTTAGACTTCTGCCTAACCGATATCAAGTGTGAAAGCCTAAGTTCTGTCTTGCCTGTGTAAAAGTAATCATGGAATTTTCGTTCCAAATCATCCCACGTCTGAACGGAGTTCGGCGGGAGTGCCAAAAACCAAGTGAAAGCGGTGTCGGATAGCAAGAGAGAAAATAGTCTAATTTTTAGAGCTTCTATCCCGCTAGCTTCTCCACACTGTGCTAAAAACTGACTAACATGCTCTAGTGTGGTTTTGCTACCCTCACCATCGAACTTAGTGAATTCGGGGATTCTATAGCCGCGGGGGTAGGGTATCGTATCGAAATGATCGGGATATGGCTTACGGTAAACCCTAACCCGACCCTTAGGCATGAAGTTGGCGCATTCCCTAAATAGTGCGCGGATTTGCTCCTCTAGGTCATCTTGGCCTGCTGCCTGTGCACGTCTCTCGTGCGGGGGCGTGAGACGTGGCGGGGTGTCGTCGTGTCAGCCATGGGCCTCTTCCCTACGCGCTAGTTGTACGACGTGCTCAATCCCAGGTGCTTGTGCATGTGGTGCGGGCAGGGCTGGTACCGGTGTAGGTGGTGGTGGTGCGTGGTATGTAGTGTTAGTTTAGACATAAGCATAATGACTAGTCTCAGCCATGTGTGTTGAGGCCGGAGACGTAATGGTCTTGCCAGTGCTACCGTCAGTTCTGTTGTACACATGATTTACCGGAGGTACACTAGCAATAGGGACTGGTGGTACGACCTCAGTAAAGCCGAACCTTCTAAGATTTGCCTCTACCTAGGAGCTAACTGCTGAATCTAAACGGTTGGCTAGCGAAGCGCTAACGGCATGATCTACTGATGTGACTATTTTCTGCTCAATCTCTAAAGAGGATAAACGAGGCAACATGGGTGTTACCTGGGTCTGAGCAAGGTCGGGGCGATGATGTCGCGCTTGATGAAGCCTACGCGTGTCTTGACGTAGACCCCAAACATCATGTCTTGGAGCGCCTTTAACTTTGCCTCGATCTTTGCTCGGTCTTCTGCTGGAATATCTTCAAGAGTAGGTGTTAAGATGTTGCGGTTGTCGATATCAACGCCTCCTATGGTGTCCATCGGTGGTATAGACGTAGTAGTCGTTGTAGATGTACCGGTGGCCGATGTAGACGTACACATCATGTTGGCGTAGCTTTTCCCAACGGAGTCGCCAAAAAGTGTATTGACACAAAAACGTGCCCCGCACTTGGGTTAGTTTGATGATCCAAAAGTGTGCGGATACTTAGGGATAAGTCTAAGCATAACACAACACCAACGTCACGTTCCGACTACCCTTAGCCGTGGTAAGGGGGGTGGAGGCGCCAGGCAATCAGATCACATAAAATAATCCAATTAGCCAAAAGAAATATATTAAATAGAATAAATCAGCAAATCGGTTGGTGCCTATCTGCTTTGAAGTATGGTGCGAAGAGGGTCACCGAAGTATACCTTCGGCGTTTGATGCGAAGTGTCCCGCCGAAGAGTACCTTCGACATTCAGACTGATTTGTTCGAAGATGGACTTCGAACGGATCTGGACACGACAATCACCTTCGAACAACGGGGTTCGGCGTGATGTCTCCGATACGGTAAGATACAAAGTAATGACTCGGGCGCAATGCGCAAGCGTGACTTCGTTTGGAGCGGAGTACGAGCGTGGCGAAGCCTATCGTGACAAAGTGTGCTGGCGAAGTGTGCGGTCGAAGCAGTAATCTCGCCGAAGGGTGTTCTGGCAACCTCCAAAACCGATATCTCAGGTCCGGACACCTTCGACAAAGTAGCTCCGAACGTAGGTAAACTACAACAGATAAGATTCGAAGTACTAATTCGACCTGAGGACCGAATTCTGCTAAGTGTTGCACTAGTAGCGAAGATAGCAATCTGTTACGCAGATTAGCGGATACTTCACAGGCGAAGTAACAAGGCGATAGCAATCTGTTACGTAGATTAACGAATACTTCACAAGCGAAGTAACAAGGATTACCACTATTCCGAAGTTGTCGTCGGAGGGCTTCCAAGCAAACCCACGAAGAGTATAGAAAAGTAAAGATAAAGTAAATGTGATTCAAACCTAGGGCTTTGTAGTTTATTTGTGTTGGGGGGTCTCTGAACTGGCTTCGCCTCTATATTTATAAGGGCTAAACCTCTGATCTAATCTGCTATCATTCGGCTGAATAGAGATAAAAACTTAGCCGGAATCGTGTCCAACTCTATCTCTGCCGAAGTGGGTCTTCGGCCAGGCCCATCGAAGCCTGCTCCTCGGGCCGAAGCTTCGGTGGTGTGGGCCTCCGAAGGCTTCCTATCCGAAGGTCGTGGGCTGGCTGGAAGCTTCCTGAGCCCATAGCCTAATGGTCCTTCGGCCCTATAGGGCTTCGGCCTGACCCGGGACATGTGTATTTTCGGCCCAAATTACCAAAATTGACATTTTGACAATCTTAGCTATTGATGCCATTTTTGCTATCAACAGTATGGTAGCGCATCACTCTTTTATTTATTGCCATCTTCTGGACCTTCCTTCCTAGCTGGTTCGGACTAAAAAATAAAGACGCATTGTTTTGGTGTTTGCAATCTTCTCGGATAGAATTTCGAGGTGTAGTTGGATCTATTGGAAAGAGGACATCTCAAGCTTTCCAAAAAGTCCAAGATCATTCAAATTGGAGCTTTCATATAAAAGTTATGCACGTTTGAATCTAGTATTGTCCCTACAGTCTAAGTCCGAGTCCAAAACATGTATAGAACTTTATCTCCCCTTTCTCTGGCCGCAAAAGTAACGTCCCAAACTTGTATATTATCTTTGGATGACTTTGACTTGGTCCCCAATCAACTTCCATTATGTTCCATGTCCTTGATGTGCTTTCAACGTATTGCTTGATCCATATAAGAATTTATGTAATGAAAAGCAAAGCTATCTTATGGTGTAGCATCCTTAGCTCAAATATATAAAATGTAAATCTAATATAGAATGCATGCACGTGAGGTTGTTTATTGTAAAACATAAGTATGGTCATATATTAGCCGGTGATGTCCTTATCACCTCCATTTGCACTGATTTGCATGACCTATCTGTACAGGATCATATGAAGGACTTAGGGTTTGCCGAATGTTTGTTAGTGACATTCGACAAAGTTGCATGTTTTTTGAGTTGTTATCACATCGTCAACACCTGCGTCAACACCTGCTGCATTCTATTTTTTTTTCAAATAGTTTGTCGAGTGTCTAGATATTTTTCCAAGTGTGTATGTGTGGGGTACTTGGCAAACCCCAATATTCGCCGATTGTTAATAGTTTGCCGAGTGTGTTTTTAACAACACTCAACAAAGCCATGTTTACCGAGTGTCTAAGGAAATGCACTCGACAAATCCTACAACACTTAGCAAACTCACTTTTCTGTAGTGACATACTAGTTTTAGGATGATCACATTGCACTTGCCGTTTCTCACCGGTGAGTGCTAATACATGGAATATCTCTCACTTCACATATCACAGATGTAAATGTAAATACTATCTGTAAATCTCGAACACAGATGATCAAACGGATGAAAAAATCTTGTGGACATGGCTAGGCTAGCGGGCGTCTAACCCGTCGAACTTTAAGAGTTTTAATTACCCCTTATTAAGAAATCAACTCAAACGATTTTATTACTCTTATTATTCTACTTTAGAAAGTCTAAAACGACTTATAAATGAATCGGTGGAAGTAACCTAGTAATATAGAGTTCAAGGTGACACTATATAGATTAATCCCATTGGAGTTCAAGCTAAGGTGTCCGTTACGGGAGGACATGCAAATTTTAGGATGGGGGTTGGGAAACGAAGGCACATTACTGCTATTGTAGGGGCTTAACTGTTAGTTAGACCGAACGGCCCAAGTTACATTGACGCGTTACATATTTTTGACGAGGGGCTCTGACCTTGACACTGTTCTAAACTGTTTGGAATTCATATATTTTTCATCATCTTTGCATAAATTTGGGTAGACAATGTCTAGCTCAAATTACATTACAAGAGCAAAACTAGATCAACAGCAAATTTCAAAACTGCACTCCATTTCACCACATTTCCCCCCTCAAACTGTGAAACCGTGAATTGCTACAACTTTACGAAATGTGGTGAATTCGGGTATAAAAAGTGTGATGAATTACTATGCTTCTACTACTTTCCTAATTTATTATATATATATATATATAGCGATTTAAATTTATGTATTCAAGAAATCAACTAGTCCCTTATTATTCTGTTTAAAAAATGTGAGTAATTTATTTATAAAAATTTACTATTTATTTGAAAATAGCAAACATATAAAAAATATTTAGAAATTTTAAAACAAGAAAGAAATAATTGAAAATATTAAACTTATATATATAATATTAATCAAAAAAATATTTTACGCTTGGGTATGAGAGATTTACTATTTTAGCACTCCAAAGAAGTGGCTTCATGTTTTTAACGTTTGGACCTACTCTTATTGACTCAGACAATCCTACATACCAACCTCAAAAATACTATTATAATAAAATATATCTTTGAAGTGACAGGATAGTAAAGCTTAAGTCGGGGAGTCTTGGGTCGCATCCTGGTGGAAAAAACGCATAGATTCCACGCCCATCTTGCCTACAAAATTACAAGCAAGTGACCACAGCACTGAGGTGTTTTTATACTTAGGCCCTCATTTTCTCTCAGAATTAGGTGTAAATCTCATTTTTCTCTCCTCGGCTCCTCGCCACCTCACTCCGCCGCTATATATCCACATGCCTCCCGGAGACACAGGAGAGTGCGCAGAGCGAGACGGGTTGCCCTCCCCAACCGCCGCCGCCAGCGCCGCTTCCCTCACATCGCGCGCCCGTGGCAACGTAGTGTTAGGGTTTTTGGCGGCCACCGCGATGGCGATCCTCTCGGAGCTTGCGACCGAAGTGTTCATCCCCATCACCGCCGTCATCGGCATCGCCTTCGCCGTCGTGCAGTGGGTGCTCGTCTCGAGAGTGAAGCTCTCGCCGGCCGCCGCCGTGGCCGGCGGAGGCAAGAACGGCGGGTACGGGGACTACCTCATCGAGGAGGAGGAGGGCCTCAACGACCACAACGTCGTCGTCAAGTGCGCCGAGATCCAGAAGGCCATCTCCGAAGGTGAGCAGCTGGAGGCATCTTTCTCAGATCTAGGGTCATTTCTTGGTTCGGTTAGATCTGCGCGTTTCGCGGCCATTTTGGAGGAGAAGCTGCGGCGTTCGCTTTTTTTTTTTGTGGAGGTTATACTTAAACTTCATCTCGTATTTGGCGTATAATTTTGTCGATGAGTGCGACCTTTCAAGGGGTCAATGGTATGAGCAGCTCGGTTGATTTTAACGATGATCTGAAGGAAACTTCCAAGTTTTAACCAAAGTGAACTCCTCGAATATTTCTGCACTCGATAGAAATCGTGAAAAAAAAAGTTAAAGCTGAACTGCTGGAGTGATGTTAACAACTGGAGCTTTTATGCGGTAGAAGCGAAATCTTTACGTTGGAGCTTTTGGTTCCATTGTGGGGCTGCCAAATAAGTGACGCTTTTTGTCCAAATATGTACTTTTCTTATATTTTGTAGTCACTCCTGGTTTGTCCCAAATCTGCAATTTTTCTAGTGGGGGCTCGACGGCTCGTCCTGTGTTGTAGTGTTGTTTGTTAGAATTTTT
Organism: Zizania palustris; assembly: GCA_019279435.1. Lineage (NCBI taxonomy): Eukaryota > Viridiplantae > Streptophyta > Magnoliopsida > Poales > Poaceae > Zizania > Zizania palustris. Next base: position 117,462,513 of record JAAALK010000283.1, read on the forward strand.
CTTTATGCGACTAAGTGAGGCTTCAGAATTCAGATCTGCATACTGTATTCAGAATTCAGATACGTGTAGTTGGTGCTAAATCTAGGCTTCAGTGGAGAGTTCTTTCAATGCTCCTGTGTCTGGTGGCTCGGTGCTGTAGGAAAGGTGTAGCTTTCAGTAGCACAGATTTTGTAGTGGAAGGCGTGTGACGGATCTGTCAAAGTCGAAAAGTTGATCTAGTCAGTATTAGGCTGACTTAAGTTTACATTAATGTAAACCTGAACTCCAATGTTCTGGTGCCCGGTAGATCTAATCTGGAAAAGCCGTGTTCTTTATAAGGATATCTGACATCTGTCATCACGTGTCACTTATCACATGGCCTATGAATTTGCCACCTTGATCAGTATGTATGGCGTAATGCACTTCAGATACATGTCCCACTTGTGTGGTTTGTTTATGTGTGTCACCAATCTTGGATCATGCCCTTTTTTCTTTGATTGGGATGGGGACACAAGAAGAGCTACTCCTAGAAATATCTCCTAGTATTTGGACATGGGGCTTATTACTTCTGAATGTAAAATATGCTGATGTCAGAAAGGTAAAATTGGGCCAAAATCAATGATGGCGTTCAGTCTCATGCCATTTGCAGGGTCGAACGAACAGATAATTTTGTATTATTTGTAGTTTCTATGTGCATTTGCGCAATCCAGAATGTGCATTGTCTAATGTAATGGAACTCTGCTTCTATTGGCATTTTGTTATGTTAAGTACTATGATTGATATGTGATAATTGTCATCTTTTATGAGCAGGAGCAACATCATTTCTTTACACCGAGTACCAATATGTTGGTATCTTCATGTCAATCTTTGCTGTTGTGATCTTCCTCTTCCTTGGTTCGGTTGAGGGATTCAGTACAAAGAGCCAGCCCTGCACGTACAGCAAGGACAAGTACTGCAAACCTGCCCTTTTCAATGCGCTCTTTAGCACTGTGGCATTTTTGCTTGGGGCTATCACCTCTTTGGTCTCAGGTTTCCTTGGAATGAAGATTGCCACATATGCCAATGCCAGAACTACTCTGGAAGCCAGGAAGGGTGTTGGGAAGGCATTTATCACTGCTTTCCGCTCTGGTGCTGTTATGGGCTTTTTGCTTGCATCAAGTGGTCTTGTGGTTCTTTACATTGCCATTAATGCATTTAAGTTGTATTATGGTGATGACTGGGAGGGTCTTTTTGAGTCTATCACTGGTTATGGCCTTGGTGGATCTTCCATGGCTCTCTTTGGAAGGGTCGGTGGAGGTATCTATACTAAGGCTGCTGATGTGGGTGCTGACCTTGTTGGCAAGGTTGAGAGGAACATTCCTGAAGATGATCCTAGGAATCCTGCTGTGAGTTTTCTTCTCTTTGTTTGGCTAATAGCTTTTAGGGAAGTTAAGAGGATGATCTTGGCAGTCATGCAGTGGATAATATTGTTGACAGACACTCCCCCTCTGAACTCCCTAATCTTGTTTCACAGGTGATTGCTGACAATGTCGGTGATAATGTTGGTGATATTGCTGGAATGGGATCAGATCTCTTTGGGTCATATGCTGAATCATCCTGTGCTGCTCTTGTTGTTGCATCTATCTCATCTTTTGGAATCAACCATGATTTCACTGGGATGTGCTTCCCATTGCTTGTCAGCTCTGTTGGCATCATCGTCTGCTTGATCACCACTCTCTTTGCAACTGATTTCTTTGAAATCAAGGCAGTAAAAGAAATCGAACCTGCTCTAAAGAAACAGCTCATTATCTCCACTGCTTTGATGACTGTTGGCATTGCAATAATCACCTGGTTGGCCCTTCCAGCGAAGTTCACTATCTTCAATTTCGGTGCTCAGAAGGAAGTGACCAACTGGTAAACTACTTGTCTATCTTTGTTTTGTTTGTGAAATGTTCTCTTTCTGATTAATTTTCTGTGGCTTCACAGGGGTTTGTTCTTCTGTGTTGCAATTGGTTTGTGGGCTGGTTTGATTATTGGTTTTGTGACTGAGTACTATACTAGCAATGCTTACAGGTGAGATACCCTAAGTTTCCAATTATTCTTTGCTTTCACCATTTTTACATTGCATACATGTTCTAATCCCCACATGTTTCTTCTCAGGTAAGATACCCTAAGTTTCCAATTATTCTTTGCTTTCACCATGTTTACACTGCATACATGTTCTAATCCCTACAAGTTTCTTCTCTTTGGCAGCCCTGTGCAAGATGTTGCAGATTCCTGCCGAACTGGTGCTGCCACTAATGTCATATTTGGTCTTGCTCTGGGATACAAATCAGTTATCATCCCAATTTTTGCTATTGCTGTCAGCATCTATGTCAGTTTCTCTATTGCTGCAATGTATGGCATTGCAGTTGCTGCTCTTGGCATGCTAAGCACCATAGCAACTGGCCTTGCTATTGATGCTTATGGTCCTATTAGTGATAATGCTGGTGGAATTGCTGAGATGGCTGGTATGAGCCACAGAATCCGTGAGAGAACTGATGCACTTGATGCAGCTGGCAACACAACTGCTGCGATTGGAAAGGTACAGTCATGTGTTTTGCTGTTAATGAACATGCCCGGTCTATTAGATTAGTTAGAAATTGGGCATTAGAACTAGTGGGTTCTTAGGAAGAATCTATATGTTGGTTCCATAATTTTGATCAATCCATGTTCTTTTGTAGGGTTTCGCCATTGGATCAGCTGCTCTGGTGTCCCTTGCACTTTTTGGTGCCTTTGTCAGCAGAGCTGGAGTGAAGGTTGTTGATGTCCTGTCTCCAAAGGTCTTCATTGGTTTGATTGTTGGAGCCATGCTTCCATACTGGTTCTCTGCCATGACCATGAAGAGTGTTGGAAGTGCTGCCCTCAAGATGGTTGAGGAGGTTCGAAGGCAATTCAATACCATACCTGGGCTGATGGAGGGAACTGGCAAGCCTGACTATGCTACCTGTGTCAAGATCTCCACTGATGCTTCCATCAAGGAGATGATTCCTCCTGGTGCTTTGGTGATGCTCACCCCCCTCATTGTTGGAACTCTCTTTGGTGTGGAGACTCTTTCTGGTGTTCTGGCTGGTGCTCTTGTTTCTGGAGTACAGGTGTGCATTGCCCTTCTCTCTTTCACACACACACATGGCCATGCTTTCTCGTGCACATAATGTTCTTTTGTCAGTTTGCTAGTTCAATGAATTTATGATCATACTCTTCTACAGATTGCCATCTCAGCCTCCAACACTGGTGGTGCATGGGATAATGCAAAGAAGTACATTGAGGTAAATGTTCAGAAATCCTGATTTATCATGTTTCGATATCCATCTTGAGCCTAACTTTATATCGACTCCCCCCTGTGTGTTTCAGGCTGGTGCCAGTGAGCATGCGAGGACCCTTGGTCCCAAGGGATCAGACTGCCACAAGGCCGCTGTTATCGGCGACACCATTGGAGACCCCCTCAAGGACACATCAGGCCCATCACTCAACATCCTCATCAAGCTCATGGCGGTTGAGTCGCTTGTGTTTGCGCCTTTCTTTGCCACACACGGAGGTCTGCTGTTCAAGTACTTCTAAGGACATAATACCAAAGGCAGCAGTTCTAAGATATGAACATCACGAATAACACCTGCCAGTCAGCATCTTGTGCTTGGCATTGTCACCGTGCCTTGTTTTTTGGTCACATGTTGTTTCAGATTGCTGTAGTCTTTTCTTTGCCCTCTTGGAGGTGTTACGTTAGCCTTACACTTAGCTTCTTAGAAGAGACAGAGTCCAGATGTCCTCCCATCTCTGGTGTGTGTCCGCCGATTTTCCTCGTCCCATGATGACAACGATAATTGTGAACTCTTAAACAATGATATCATTATTGTTGCATGCTAGTTGAGCAACTCTAGTGGGGTCTACTAAGTACTTAAATTCATTTTTGAGACTGCGAGAAAAAAATTGAAACTCATTTTAGAGTCTGAGAAAAATCGGTCTCACATCGAGGTCCTGTAGGGTTTTTATTTGGCGCTAAGAAATAAGAGGATTTTTAACGTTTTGTTTGGGAAGCACAGTTCGTTATGTGGATTTCAGCCTATTTTGGTTCATAGATTTAATGTCATTTCGGCCTATTCCTAAGGATATTTTAGTCCATGGATTTAATGTCATTTTGGTCCATTCCGTTGGGATATCTTGGAATTAATGTTATGTGGATCTCGGGTGGCCTTTTGAATGTCCGAAGGGCTGAAAATTTCACATGCCATTCGTTCCCTAACCCTATCGTTCTACCGGGACAAAAAAACTCCTTGCATGACCAAGATTTCTCCCCATTTTCTCCTCGCGCAGCCCCCGCACAGCACGACTGTGCCTAGGTTTTCCATGGCCGACGACTGTAAGGAGGAGCCAGCGCTGGAGAGGGTGGGGGCAGCCGCGAATACCTCCTCTCCCTTGCTTCTCTCCCTTGCTTCTTCTGCCTGCTCCTCGTCACCACCTCACTCATGCTCGTCACTGTCGTGTCATACGTCGTTGGCGGCGGCGGAGGAGGGGAGTCGCTAGGGTGTGTTTGCTCGGGAGGACCTACGGCATTGCCGTCGGCATGCTTCGCGCCAAGCTCCGTCCGGACGGGCCCGTCTCCGGCGTCGTTGCCCTGGTTGGGCAGCTCTGCTCCTTCATCCTCGGGCCCGCTGACGTCGCCGCCATCCTTCACGTAGGCGAGATCATGAGTGAGTTGTGCGACATTGGCAATTCTTGCCTTGTTCTAGAAGAGAAATGCATGTTGTTAAAGCACAACAACGAGCTCGCACCTGAGCTCCCATGGCAGAACGCTATTGATGGCAAAATCTCCTCGGATCAAGTGGATCTTGAAGAGACCAAGGACGTCATTGAGAAGAAAAAAGCGGTTCTTGAGGATCTGAAGGAGCTAAATTCTCCAATTTTTTCTCCAGATGATTCTTCAGCTAGTGACACATCTATGAAAAAATGCATGAGCAGAACTGCTAGTGACACATCTCCTGAACCAGAACTACAAGATCAAGAGTACATTGATGTGGAACCTGTAAAAGAATTGCAGGATCAAGACAAATTTTTGCAACATGAAGAACAGAAAGAACAAGACTGCATCGACGCCACAGAAAAATAATTGCAAGAACAAGATTACAGTCGTGTGCAGCCTGAAGAAGGTTTGATGCTTAATGCCTCTTGTTCTAGCCAACGCCAATGGCCGGGATTCCCATCCCTGTCTCCCAAATAGTATGTCATGTGCATGTAAAAAATCCCTATTGGGATTATTTTCTCTGTGGTTTTGTGCGCTTGTTGTCGTGTGAGCAGACTTTTTACTTATTTAAATTTGAATATTTGTATTTACATTTGAAAAATTGAATATTTAAATACAATAAATGATTACAATCACATGACATAAAAATGAGCTACTGTAGTGTTGTTTTTTAATCGTGGAAATTAAACTGCTAAGGGCTGGTTTGGGAGCCCACAATCTCGACCTATTCCTTCAAAATCCCGGCCCATCCCCAGAGAATAGGCCGGGATTGTGGGCTCCCAAACCAGCCCTAAATGACACTCTCCAAACCACAAAGAACCACTATAATGTATTTATTTGCAGTTAACACTAAAAAATGCCATCGGACTGAAAGTGCATTCACTCACCAACAACTAAACATCACTAAGCAACCTCACTGATCTAGATTTCGAAGGGAAAATGTTTTATTGTCATTATTTGCACACTTACATGCAAGGTGTTGGTCCTTCACCTTCAGGTTCAAGTTTCCTCCATTCATATGGCTTAGTTGTGGTACCAAGGGCTCACACATCAGCCAGGGGCCACTTCCGTGAAACATTTATGCATTCTTAGTATCAATATCAGTTAGGATGGAGCAATCAGCAATGTCTAAGTATCTATAATCTAGGTTTGATCGGCACATAATCAATTTCATACCATCATTTTCCCTAATTGTCAATAGGAAACGCTGCCCTATCAAGGCCATCACATGTCCATATTGAGGACCAGGTCTACATATAGGACATACTAATGCTTAGCAGGGATAGCAATAAAAGTATATTCTAAATTCAAATCAATGTAGAGTAACAACCACCTGTGCCATCGCGTTCATTGTTGTGTGAAAACCAGAACATGAAGGTCTTCTGCAGATAAACAAGTAGGGGCTATTCCACTCTACATTACCACAAAAGAAATTAGAGCAGTCCAATGCTAGCCTGCCAATAAAACTGATATATCTACTACTCCGTGGAAAAAATAAAATACCTGAATGACCATGGTTCCAACAGCAATCGCTACATGTGCTGCTCTTGGTGAAGGAGGCTCACCAAGTGGAGTAGGCCTGACAATGTTGTACCGTGGTCAATCAAAGATACATGACTAACAAGTGCAGGTAACAACTACTCTGTGAGTGAGCCTAAAAAACAAGCAGAATACTTCACATCAGAAGCAAGCATGGTGATCCACACAAATAATTGAACATTAGCTACTCACCAATAGAGAACATATAAGTAGTTTTACATCACAACTACAACTGTTGTGGCAAGTGGGCAACGACGACGACGAACACTGTTATTCTGCGGTGTCAATGTCCTCCTCCACCTCTGCTCGCGTTTCCCTCCGACTCCGACGATGGCCTCGCCTGTCCTTTTGAGGCTAGCCCGCCGCCGGCCCCATGTCTGGCCCTCTTCTGGCTCTGCCAGAGCTGGATAGGGACCCCGCTCTTGCTCACCTCGTCTCTTCCTGGGACTTCTCTCCCGGGCAGGAATTCCAACGTCACGTGCTGCGCCGTTTTGGCTCTCCCGTCCACTTCCCTCACTCTTCTCCTTCAGGCTCCTTCCTTCTTCTGGCGGTCTTCCGCCGCTTTACGTTCCGGTTAACTGAGGACTCGGTGGGGTTTGCGCTCCATGCTTGCCTTGGTGGAGTCCCTGCTGGTTTCCATGTCCGTTTTGTCCGGGAGAGGCACTTTAGGGTTTCGGTTTCTTGCAAGTCGCTGGGCCTTTTCATCTCTCGGTTTAGGCACTTTCGTTCCTCCTGCTTTGAGGTCAGCCTCTTCCTTTGGCGGGATGGTGGTGCCAATTGGCCTCTTGAGTTTGCTAGATGGCGTCGTGAAGAAGCTGCGAGCTGGACCGTCTCCTGCCCCCGCCGGGCACGTGCCTCCCGGGGGCCACCTCCCTCGTCCTCTGGCCGTCGTTCTGCCCTCCGGCGCTCCAAGCGTGTCTCCTTCGTCGACGCACCGCAAGTCGTTCTCTTCAACTCCGTTGTTCCGGTTCATGCTTCCCTGCTTCCCGGCCCAGCCTCGGCCCCCACACTTTCAAATTCAAATCCCGCCTTGGCTTGGCACTCCACCTCGGTTTTCGCCACTTCTTTCCTGGTTGGCTCGATTCAGGTACCTATCTCTCCCTCCTCGGCAAGATCTTTTCCTTGCTCGCAGAGCCCTCCCTTCTTTGCTGGGCCCCTTTGGCAGCACGCCCCTTAATTGCAGTGTGTCCTCTCCGGTCGCTTCAAGTCTCGGGCGTCGTCGATCCGACTACTCCGCCATGCTCTGCCCCATCCCTACCAGACGCATTTTCAAGCGCCTACTTTCTGCCCTTTTGCCTGGCAGCCACAGAAAGGCTTCGGTCACTCACGTCACCTCGGAGGCTACCCTCATTTATGGCGGGCACAATTCTCCGTCAAAGCATCATGACACCCGCAACCCTAGGGGTCCGTATGCCTTCTCGACTCTACACCCGTTGCTGCCTGCTAACAATCCTTCCCTCTTCCCTGACGAGCAACTCTCGCTTGCCATTGTCCCTTTCTCTCCGCCTTCCACCAGTCTGCACTCCTATTGCCCTCTTCCGATGGCCAACTTTCCTGTCGATCCGCTCCCCTATGTCGCTCGGGGACGCGCTCTCTCGGATGGCGGTGGCCCGCTCCGGCGGCGCCGCGGTACGGTGTCCCTCTCGGGGCAGGTGGTCAAGCGCAACGAGGATGTCGCCGTAGCTACTGCCGGTGCCCACCTTTCTTCCCAAGAGCAGCAAGATCTTCTCCCACTCATCTATAACCACATCACTCAGGTACTCCAATATCACGTTCACCGCTACAGCATCTACCCCATTGGAGTTGGCATTTTTAAATTGGGAAGTATTTTTCAACGTGACTGCCTAGTAGCTTCCGCTCCTTACTGGATAGGGGATAGGCTGATCAATTTTGTCAATCATGACGAAGCCCCGAACCACAGAAATTCGCCTGCTGCTCGTATTGGATGGGTCATGTTCTTGGCTTATCCCTTAGATTTTAAAGAATTTTCTTTTCTGGAGCAAGTAGTGGCATCTTTTGGCAAACTTCTTTATTGGCATTCAGAGGACCCCAGTTTGGCGCGAGTAATGCTTAAGGTCCTTTATGATAACACAACCGAGGTTCCTCGCAGCATCACCATCAAATCATGTCACTCTATGGACGGGGCTGGGAGGTCCTGGACCTTCCCTGTTTATTTGCTGCAAAATGATTTCGCTGACAGGTTCCCCCTAGACGAAGATGTTCTGCCGCCCAATGGAGGTAACCCACACCCGTTCAATGGGGATATTCTCCCTGGTGAACCAGAATGGGTGCAGCATTGGGCGGATGAGCAAATGCTACAGGGCGCTTTTCCCGCTGACCTGGCTCCTGATGAGCACCCGCACATGGTCCATGTCCTGAACATGCCGGTTGATGCTGTCGATGCCTGGGAGGCGTGGCCTGCACCTCCCTCCCCGGCACCTGATGCCGATCAGCAGCAACAAGCAATCAGTATGGAGGTCTCTAACCAGCAAACCAGTGACTCCGTCGTGAACTCTAAGGCCACTCATTCGCCACCAGTCAGCCCCGAACGAAACTTTCCACTGCCACAGATTACTGCGGTGTTCAAACGTCGCGCTCGTCAGTCTGCTTCCGCAACTCAGCTGTCCTCTGCTGCAAGTGCCTCCGCTCTTGGCCTCCGTCGCAGCACCAGACTCCGTAACAAACAGAGAGGTTTTAGGGTTTCTTTTTCTCGCAAGCAATGCCCTAACTCTCCAGTGCAGGGTCCTTCATCGGCCAACCCTGCAAGTCCTGAGCTCCCGGCTAACCCGACCGTCGAGGATTTCGCTCAGGCTTCGGTGGCAGGTATGGCTCATGCACCCTTATCTATTGAGCAGATTCAACATTGTGCAACTCACTATTGTGGTTTACTTGCAGCACAAGTAACGGAGGATGAACTTCGGCGGGACCCACGGAGGTAGCCCAGATCGTCCCAGTTACGGACAACTCAATGATTGCCAATGCAGATGCCTAAGCTCAACCTCAGGCTCGGTGACCGCACAGTCATGTCTCAGATGTTGCGGCTTCTCTTGGATTGGTGGATTACTACATCTTTTGCTCATTTTGGCTTTCAGTGGACTGTTGTTAAAACTCTAAGTTCGTTCGGTTTTATTACCTTCTGTTGTAAGATGACTATTTCCTACTTAGGTTTGACGGTACTCTTATCATATGCTTCTGACCTCCGCCCACGCTTGGCTTTGGAGCGCTTTACTTTCACTCAACGTTACCGACATGTCTAATTGTCACAAGTGGAATATTCTCAGTTGGAACATTCGTGGGCTCAATTCCGCCAGAAAGCAATCGGCCGTTCGCTCAATTCTTAGTGACAAGAGTTTCTATATCTTTTGCATTCAAGAAACCAAGCTCGCAGACCTCGACCACTCGACTGTCCGAAAATTTGCCCCCAAGCGTTTTGACAAATTCGCCTTTCACCCCGCCTCAGGCGCCTCTGGCGGTTTGGTTGTCGGTTGGATGAGCTCCCGCTTCTTGGGAGATATTTCCTCTCACAGTTCTTTTCATATCACCATAGCTTTCACCTCCATGTCTAACGGCCACCGTTGGTTTCTCACTTCAGTCTATGGCCCTTGTCATGAGCCCGGGAAATCTCTTTTCATTGACTGGTTATCAAACCTTGACCTTTCAAGCGGGCAGAAGGATTGGATGATTTTGGGAGACTTTAATCTCTTCCGTTTCCCACATAACAGGAATAAACCAATGGTAAATTATTCCTTTTGTCACAAATTCAATGATTGCATTAATCTCCAAGGCCTTCTCGATGTGCCTCTTTCCGGCAGGCAATACACGTGGAGCAATATGCAGACTGATCCCCTCCTTATTCAACTCGACTGGTGCCTCATCTCCACCTGCTGGCATAGCACCTTTCCAGGCACTTCATTTATGGCGCTCGACAGGTTCACCTCGGATCACGTTCCTTGCTCTGTCCAGATCACTAAGGCTATCCCCAGACCGTTCTTATTTCGGTTCGAAAATGTTTGGTTATCCAAGTCGGGCTTCTGTGATGTTGTCAAATTTAGTTGGTCTCGGCACACTAATATATCGGACCCGGCCAGGCGTATCGCTTCCAAGCTCACTACCTTACAGCAGAACCTTAGAAAATGGAGCAAGAAGATTGGGAGGTTCGAGGCTAAACTTAAGGCCTGCCATACAATCCTTGGTGCTTTGGACTACTTTGAGGAATTCCGCCCCCTGAGCACTCCAGAATACAATTTCAGAAAAATTCTTAAAGGTCAAATTGAATTTTTACTTTTGGACAAGCAGACCTATTGGAAGCAACGTTTTACCTCTCGATGGATCCAATTGGGGGATGAAAATACAAGATTTTTTCATGCTGCAGCCACTGACCGCTCTAGACGCAACACCATCACTTCCCTAACTCTGGACAATGGGACTGTTGTTTTTTCCCAAGAAGATAAAGCTGACGCCGTGTTGGACGCTTTTTTCACTCGGCTTGGAACGTCAGCTTTTACCCGAGAAGACTTTGGCTTTCCCATGCATTGGAGGCAAATTCCAAGCCCAGAACAATTGCTTCTTCCTTTCTCGGCCCATGATATTGACTCAATAATTCGTTCGATGCCGCCGGATAAAGCTCCTGGGCCGGACGACTTCAATGGTCGCTTTTACAAAACTTGCTGGCCTATCATTCGACACGACTTTCACAGTCTTTGCGCTCATTTTTTCGACGGGAATTGCTCTCTCCGACCTCTAAACAACTCCTTCATCACTCTTATCCCTAAAAAGGACTCGCCTTCTCATATCACGGACTTCAGGCCAATCTCTCTGGTAAATTTTGCTATTAAACTTATCACTAAGCTTATGGCCAACAGGTTACAGCCAATTCTACGCTCCGTTCTTCACGTCAACCAATATGGCTTTATCAAAGGAAGATCCATTCGGGATTGCCTAGCTTAGACCCTTGAGTTCACTCACGTCTGCCATCATTCAAAGGATCCAGTGGTCATATTCAAATTGGACTTTGAGAAAGCTTTTGATCTGGTCGAGCACTCGGCCATATTCTTCATGCTGTCCTCTCTAGGCTTCCCCCGACAATGGGTTTAATGGATTCGTTCCATCCTCGTCTTCGCTCACTCGGCAGTTCTTCTCAACGGTACTGCCGGAAAATTTTTGACTGTAAGCGTGGCGTCCGGCAGGGGGATCCTCTATCGCCACTTATCTTCATTTTAGTTGGCGAGCTTCTTCAATACATCTGTAACTCTACCTGCTCCCGTAATATTCTGGCAGCACCGGCTTGTCACCATGGGCACGATTTTCTGGTAATTCAATATGCAGATGACACAATTATCTTTGTCAAAGCCTCCCAGTAGAACATCTTCCGCCTCAAAGTCCTGTTAAGCACCTATGCCAGTTTCACGGGGCTTAAGATCAACTTCTCCAAGTCCTGCATGGTTCCTCTTAACCTGCCAGATCCTGAAGCTGCCATCCTAGCTGATACTTTTGGCTGTCCGGTCGGATCCTTTCCGCTCCCCTATCTTGGGCTCCCCCTTGGGATCACCCGGCCCAGATTTCGGGACTTCTCATCTCTCATCTCAAGAATTGAGCGTCGCCTGGCTGCAACCACTCTATGGCTCTCTCCGGCTGGTAAACTTCAAGTTGTGAACCCAGTTCTGTCGGCCATGCCCACCTACACTATGTGCATGTACAAAATCCCGGCAAAAGTCATCCATGTCATCGACGCGGCTCGTCGTCGCTGTCTCTGGCGCCGGTACAACACCACTATGGCCTCTACTCCTCTGGTTCGGTGGTCTACTGTCTGCCAACCAAAACTCTGTGGTGGTCTTGGCGTGATTAATCTGATGGCACACAACAATGCCCTAATGATGAAGCAATTGGATAAGTTCTATAACAAACATGATGCCCCTTGGGTCGCATTGGTCTGGCGGCATTATCTTTCCTCTGCAGCTCCCCCTCATTTGGCGCCAAAAAAAGGCTCGGCCTGGTGGAGGGGGATTCTCAGCCTGCTCCCTCTTTTCAGAGCTATTGCCAAACCTCACCCTGCGGTGGGTGATTCCATCTCTCTCTCTGGTACGACCTCTGGACTGACCAACCCTTGCATACTACCCTTCCCCATTTGTTTTCCTTTGCCAAACAAAAGAAAATCTCCATCCACCGCTTTCGTGCCCACCCTAGCCTAGACCAGCTCTTCTACCTCCCGCTATTTGATGAGGCCGCCTTAGAACTCACTCAGCTCTTGTCGGCACTTCATCTAATTACTACGCACCCCGGCCCCCTTGATTCCTGGAATTACATTTGGGGCCATGGTCAGTTCGCTCCTCGCATTCTTTACGCCTCGACTTTCTGCCATTCCAACCCGCCTCCGATCTTCGCTTGGCTCTGGGGCTGCCGTTGCACTAACAGGCTTAAGTTCTTCTATTGGCTTCTGCTCCACAACAGATTGAACACAACAGATCTCCTTGCCCGTAAACACCCTCTCCCGATTGGCAGCAATCTCGATTGTTCTCTTTGCCCATCCCAACTTCCCGAATCCTGTTATCACCTTTTCTTCTCCTGTGACTTTGGCTCCACTTGCTGGGGTAAGATTGGAATTCATTGGCGGTCAGGCGCTCACCCGATTCAAGTAGTCATGGCCTCCTGGGTTGACTACGACTGGCCCTTCTTCATGGAAGTTATCGTCGTTGGTGCCTGGAGCATTTGGATCTGTCGCAATAATCGGGTGTTTCGTCGTACACAGACTACTATTGACACGTGGTTTTCCCTCTTCAAGACAACGCTACTTTCTCAAGCCCACCGATGTAGCACTGTTATGCGAAACTCTATAGTTCACTGGCTGTCCTCGCTGTAATCTAACTCCCTCTCTATTCTTCTTCTTGTACTCTGTATCTCTCTTGTGCCCCTCTTGTTCTTGCCTCCTTTGTTCTCTTGTACTTGCTTTTTTTAATGAAACCTTCCAAGGTAGGAGCCTCTCCTGCCGGTTTCCCTCAAAAAAAAAACTGTTGCGGCAAGTAGATTGTATTTCTGCCAGCGAACTATTTGAACCAAATACAAGGGAAGGTCAATTCAAGATCTCCATCATGTGGTTACCTCTTCCATTTGGATTCCCTTGGGAGCCATCTACAAAATGAGAATTGAGAAATAAATGATTAGAAAGTAGGACCAATAGGCATTGCACATAACTGATAGTGTTATGCTCTCAAAAGGGACGAACTTTCAATTTTACATCATTGATCAAAACACAATTTTACATCATTGATCAAAACCTCAAGGCCACATATAATTTTGTCTTCCACGATATCATCCATCAGGTCTTTCACTTTACTAATTCCTAAGTAAGATGAATGTGATGTCAGACTACTTAATCAATATCTTTTGGATGCCATAAGCTACATACTTAAAAATCTAACAAGCAACTACTAAAGAAGACTGGCTCTTATTGGAAATCAAGTGAGCATACTTTTATATCTGACGAAAAGTTTGTTACTGTTTTCTGGAAACCTCTTTTCTTCAGCTAAAAGTTCATCCACCTGAGTAGTATTTTTTCAGGAGACAAGCTCATAAGCTCCTCTATTTCCTGCAGTAATCACAAGTATTTGAATTTGGGTTATTGCCATATGGCACATAATAGGTCACCCGTGTATTAGAATGAATAAGAATTATGAACTACCTTGTTGTCTTCTACCAATTGATCCAATTGCGGTGTGCTCTTCAAGTTTACATGGAAAAATAACAGCACTTGAGCTCTTGTGCTCAACGGAATAGTAACAGAAAATAAGAACATTAGCCAAAAGTTGTTTCTGGTAGTCATTATGTTAGCATACTCAGTGGGATACATGGAAAACTAATAACACTTGAGCTCTTGTGCTCAATGAAATAGTAACAGAAAGCAAGAACATACCTTAATTATTTGAGATATCAAACCCAAGATAAGATGAGGCTGCAAACACATAAGAGAGTTCTTATAAGATCACTTAACGACTTATATGAATGCCTGAATATATAGATGAAATGAAAGCAGGTATAATCAATGAAATGCATGAAGAAGAAGACATCAAATACAAATAGTGAAAGTGAAACAGATGAGGCAGAAGGAACTGTATTTACAAGAACATGTAGGTAATGTCTAAAATAATTACAAAAAACAAAAAGGCATATGCCATTTCTGAAGCAAACAACAGAATTCAAGAAAGTAAACCTATGGCGCAACACAAATTTATCCTTGCATCCTAAGTGACTCTTTTGTTGTATTATACTATTATTCAATCACAGAAAAAATAGATGGGCACAAGATCAACCAAACCAACCATATGTCATCATTCAAACTTTTACAGGAACTATCGTGTCATGGTGTCCCAGTGACAACCACTAGGAAGTATTGACACATAACTAAAGTAAAGATAACTAGCATAGAATGCTTCACAGTCAGTCCTGGACATCACATGGACGTCACTCTAACTCTAGTGTGTCCAACATTCTCTTCTTGAATGCATGTGCATACACACAGCTAAAAGGGAACAAACTGAAACATCTATCTTTACTCTGAATCTCGTACTATCGTAAATACGTAAACTGATAAAATCATGGAAAAAACAGCTAGAGTAAGTCCTACCCTTCCCTCAGCGAGGTCCTGCGTGCCAATATTTATGACAGGGTGGCCGATGGCCTTGGCAGAATTGAGGCAATTGAGAAGCTTCTTGGTGTTGATGGCGCACTCATCGATCATCCCCGGCACAGCCAAGTTGATGAGCTTACTGAATAAAAAAGCGGAGACAAAAAGAAGGGAAAGTAATCAGATCAGAGGACAATTCACTGGATCAAGTAGATAGATCAGGAGCACACCATAGGAACACACCATCCTTAGTGAGGTGGAAGATGTGTTCGGTGGCCGGATCGATGGGGAGCACGTTCTTGAGGAATGGATCCTCGGCGAGATAGGTGTTGATGTGGTCGACATAGGACGCCTTCTTAGACTTGCTGATGGTGTGAAGCAGAGTGGTTGTTGCAGCCGTGAGGAACGTGGTGGCCGAGAAGGAGGATCGTGCGATGCAGCCTTCTTCTCAGTGCCTGCATCCTTGAGCCGCAACTGCATCTCGGAGTAGACACTGAGGAAGAGCTTGAAGTTGACACCCCAATGCGGCATGTCGTTTGTGCAAGGGACAACCTTGAGCATGAAGGTTAGCAGAGTGTCTCCTCAGAGGCAAACGGGGAGTTGCCCCCACCTGCCAGAACGGAGGTTCTCACCAGTACCGGCAACAAGCACACCCTCACAGATACGACAGCCGAGGAAAAGGAGGCGAGGGAATAGAGAGGGTGGCGAGATATGCGAGGGAGTTGGATGACAGGGAGCTGCTGCTGCTGCCACAGGGGAGGACCGAGAGGGCAGTCGCGTAGGGAGTCGGGGGCCGACAGATGCGAGAAGGGCGACAGTGGGTGCGTGCGGCGAGTACGAGACTAGTGCTGGGAATTGGGCCGTGCCGTGCCGGCACGGCCCGGCCCTTTCGTGCTTCGGGCTAAAATGTTTCGGGCCGATACGGCCCAAAATTATTTCGGGCCGTGCCGTGCTGGCCCAAACAACAAAAACTCAGCCCAGCACGGCCCTTAAGCACGGCGTGCCTTCTTCGGGCCGGGCCGGCCCAAGCACGGCCCAACTTTGGCAAAAGCATGCTTATTGCATGAGCTACAGAAATGTTTAGTTTACCAGAGAGAAAGTTGCATCATTTTTTAGACTGAGCAGAATGCTTTACTTTATCAACCAGCAGCAAATACAGGCAACCGAGGCTGCAATGCACATTCACCACAGATCAACACAAAAAACTCATGGGAAAAATAGACTGAGCTAATCAAGAACTTTGGAAGATCAACATACACCACAGATCAACACAATGCACATTCACCACAGATCAACACAATTGCCATTTAAACATACAACACAGATCAACACAAATACACAATGTCCATTTAAACAAAATGCACATACGCCACTGATCAACACAATGCCCATTTAAACACAATGCACATTCACCACATAAACCACAGATCAACACTACACATACAATTTGAGGGAAACTAAATATATATTCATCGGTCTGCCTCGTTAAAAACCTTACACCTCATTAAGAGGCCCCCTCTGTAAGGAAAAGAGTACAGACCGGCAAAATAAAGTCCACAGTCACTTAAACAATCTCTTAAAGTCCATAGCTTACTAAAATTTAAAAAAATAAGAACTAATGCCTAATCGATGTCCACATCTGCAGCAGCAAATACTATCTCTGGATCCTCAAGTTGATGTTGCCTCCGCTCTTCAGCTCTTTTCCAATCTTTAAGGCAAGTGATTGCCTCCACCGTCGCAGGTGCAAGAGAAGATCTCCGTTCTTCAATAATTCTTCCAACTGTGCTAAAGGTTGCTTCAGAGGAGACTGTTGAGACAGGAATAACAAGAATATCTCTTGCAAAACGAGACAAAACAGGAAAACTATACTGGTGGTCCCTCCACCACTCAAGTAACTTTACCTTCTCACCCTTTAGTGCACGATCATTGCCTGCAAAGTTAGTGGACAGATAGTGATTCAATTCAGCATTAGGATTCCACCTTTGAGTAGTTGATGCGTTAACATGCTCTTTCCCCCTCGCTTTCTTCCATAAGTGAGCTGTAAGAGATGTATCTGAAGTATCTGCATCAGTCTCAGTACAATGTGATTCTATCTCGCTTTCACCATATTTTTTGTAATAATAGCCAAAAACTTTGAACAAGTCATCTTTTGCATGATTAAAAGCATCTGAAAAATCCATCTCTAATGCATCACCTATTCCCTCCAATGCAGTTTGTAAACCATCCAGTTTCTTACGTGGATCAAAAATGGTTGCAAAACAGTACACATGGGATATTTGCTCAAAGTATTTGAGAAATTTTACCTCCATTGGAGCAACAACAGTGTTTAGAAGGCTATGAGATCTGTACTTAGAAAACGATTCAGCCATTAGCCAAATATAATCAATAACTAAACAAGATGTAGGATAATATACACCTGATAGCACATTTGTAGCTGCATAAAATGGCATTAAAAAGCCTCTAAATTGACTCACAATCAACCAATCAGCATTAGTCAGTACAAACTCATGATCTTTAGCATTAGCATTCACAAAGACAGTAATTAGTTCTTCATAACCTTCTAAACTTTTAAGCATAAGGTAGGTTGAATTCCATCTTATCTTCATATCAAGACCAAATTTTCTTTGTCTCATATCATTAGCCCTACAATACTCAGCAAATTTAGCAATCATTTGAGGTGTGCTTGTAATGAAACGAATCGCAGCACGGATATTATTTAGGAACTTATTGACCACTGTTATACCATCTTGAACAACTAGATTTATAATGTGGCACACACACCTCTGATGTATAATATAACCCTCTATGTATGACTGTAGTTGAGGAGTTAGAATATCAATAGCAGTTGTATTTGCAGAGGCATTGTCAAGAGTTATAGAGAGAATCTTATCGTCTATCTCAAAATCATGAACTACCTCAAGAATTTGGCAGGCAATTGCATCTCCAGTATGTGATTCATCCATCATTCTAAAACCTATTACTCTCTTGTTTAAAGTATAGGAATCATCCAAGTAGTGGGCAACAACAGAAACATAACAAGTTCTTTGATGCGATGAAGTCCAAATATCCGAAGTTAAAGCAAAAGAAAACTGAACCTTTTTAAACAATTCTTTAAGAGCAGCAAGTTTCTTCTTGTATAATGAAATCAAATCAGATTTTGTAGTTCTTCTAGTGACAGGTTCATATTGTGGGCAGAAAGCACGTTGGATTAAGTTTTTAAAATTTTGGCTCTCACCCAACATAATCGGTAAATCTTCAGAGACAATAAAACTAGCTATTTCATCACGCGCTACCTGAGGGTTGTAAACCCATGTAGTTACTGTACCATCAGCAGCAAAATTGAGATGGGTTTGCGTACCTCCTCGAGTCTGCCCTAGCTTTGCCAAACAAGCCTTGTAGTGTCGATTCAAATGTCCTGTGCCACCCCCTGAACCTGCACTCAACTCACGTTTACAATAGTTACATACAGCAAAATAATGTACTACACCATCCTCAATGACTTTCTTCTTAGTCATATGTTTCCAACACGATGCCCTGGAATTGTACTTTCCATCGGATGATGGTGGTACTGGTTCATCTTCACTAACATTCATATGACCAGCAGCCACACCATCACCCACTGGGGAGGAGAAATTGGCGACATGGGAAGCATCTTCAATGACATTATGTTCACCGTCGATATCATGGTCATCCATGCCGAAATCTCCCATGCTTGGGGAGAGTTGGCGAGGATTGATAACTACATCAACGCTAGTAGGATTTTCTTCATTGGCTTTGGCCCTAGAATTGGATGCTAGCACAGGAGGTCTCCTCATAGCTAATCTTTTCTTCCCCGTCATATACTCATTCACTCACCACCTCACAGAGTAACAACTCACAAGAATACAAGATTTAAGGCTATCAGGCACTCGGCTCATCTCATCCTCTTATAGTCTTATAGACCAACAGATAGTACAGTACTATAATAGCATTGCATTTTATCATAGCATCAACACAGGAAATGGAAATCGAAGCATCAATACTGTAAAATGAGAAAATGGGAATCGAAGCATCAATACCGAGCACCCGTTCATCTTCTGTGTCCGCCGGACTTTGGCTCTTCGCCTCCACCCTGCAATCCAGCCTCTGCGACTGCGCGTATGCTGCGGTGGCGCGAGAGCCGGCGAGGCGACGAGCTGACGCCGCATTGTCGCCTCGGAATGAAGCTTGAGAGGAGTGAATGCCGTCTACCATCTAGGGTTCGTCGCCTGGGCTAGGAGACTGGAGACCGGCGGCTAGGGCTCGTCGTCTGGGAGGCTAGGAGGCTGGGAGACCGACGGGCGATGGCTAGGGCTCATCGGCTCGTCGCTTGGGAGGCTGGGACTGGGAGACCTGCGGGCGGCGGCTAGGGTTTGTCGCTGGGAAGCCTGTGAGTCGGGGTCGGGAGTTGGGGTCGAGGTCTCGGGGAGACGGGGAATCGGCGATTTGGCTGATTGGGGAATGGGAATGGCCGAGTGGGGAGTCTTTGACTTTGAGTGTTGGCCTATTGGGCTGCTGGCGCTGCCGTGCCATTCGGGCTGGCGTGCCTTTCGGGCTTTTCCGTGCCGGGCCGGCCCAAGCACGGCCCAAGTGTGCGGGCCGTGCCGGGGGCACGACGGGCTATAAACTGAGGCACGGCCCAGCCCTTCCTTCGGGCCGTGCTGGCACGGCCCAAATAATTGCGTGCTGGGCCGTGCTTTGGGCCACCTTTTTCGGGCCGTGCTCGGGCCGGCCCCTATGGCACGGCCCAAATTCCCAGCACTATACGAGACCAGAGGTCACTACGCCTGCGTGCGTCACTGCATGGGGGAGGAGATGGTTGTGCACTGCGTGCGTGGGGAGGCGGTTGCCGCGCTTCGCGTGCGTGCGGAGCGGAGCTGCGCACTGCGCCCTAGTTGGCTGGGTGGGAGCTGCAGACAGACGACCGGTGAGAGATAATGTGTGAGGAAACGGTAGAAAATAAAAATAGGGTTCTATTTTGAGAATCATGGTTAGAGTTTCTCAAATCAAAAGTATGAGTATTGATTTGAGGGCTACTGCTAGTATTATTTTTAGTGATGGTAAATCTCTTCAGTTTACCAAACCCGGCTTTCAATTCCATCGTCATTTTCCATTTGAGATTTCGAACATACTACTGTTGCTATGGTATCGTGCAAGTAATGGAAATGTTACCCTTGTTTTCCTCTGCAACATGGAATTTATAAATTTTCATGGATGTGGCAAACAAATTTGACTAGGAAAAAGTAAAACTACAGGTACATTGAACTTTTCATTGTCGTCGTGCATTCTCAAACTGCTGGAGTTTATTGCCTAAAAACAAGTAGAACTCTAGTTACATTCAATTTCTCATTCTGTTGATACTCACATCCAGAATTCCACTTGTCTTCTCACAATTTTTGCATCCGAACAAAAGTGAGGATTGAACATGGAAAATAGATTTTCTCTTTCAATTTCATCATACTAGTCAGAAGTCTGTGCTTTGCAACATAATCTTATTTTATAATAGAGTTTTTGCGCAAAATTTATGTTTCTACATGATTTTTCAAAAATCTAAGGGTTTTTAGTTCCGCACAAAATACATAAATTAAAAGACTGAAATATAAATACAGTTTTCTTTTCTTTTTCTTGTTTTTATTTTTATTTTTTATTCTTTTTCCTTTTTTCTTCTTTTTTTTTCTTTTTCTTCTTTTTCCTCTTTTCTTCTTTCTTTCTCAGTGCGCGCACATGCAGGGACGGTTGCACTATTGCACAGGTGTTGGAACGACGGATCGGACCAGCAGGTTTTCTTGGTGGAAATGAGAGTAATGTATTCAATGCTCCTTGAGCCCGTGTCTTGCAACTACAGTTGAGGGGTATTTATAAGGTGCCCCGTCCAGAGGGCCAAGCGCCTCTGGACCACCAACGGATACACGGTCAACCGTCGGTCGACAATACAGACAAAACGGGCTATACATAGTACAGACAGGAAGATTCGACTCTGGCAACGTATCAGCCGTGTCGGGCGCTGCCTACGCCACCTGACACGGTTCACAGGATCACGATCCTGTCCCCCGGTGTACTTGTCCAGTCCTTTTCCCACCAACACTCCCCTTGGGTTCGCTACTGCGGACCGAGGGAGGACCTCCGGCAATCCCCCCTCGGAGGGCAGCCTACGGCATGCTTCTCCCGGAGGGTGTCTCCCGGTGTCCTTCTGCCGGAGGGAGGCCTCCGACATCCTTCACCCGGAGGGTGGCCTCCGGCATTCTTCTCTCGGAGGGTGGCCTCCGGCGTCCTTCTGCCGGGGGGTGGCCTCCGGCGTCCTTCTGCTGGGGGGTGGCCTCCGTCTCTAGGCTTCGGACCCCCTGTTTGTGGGCCCCCCTTCAGCCATCGGGATTATCTCCCCCAACAGTAGCCCCTCGCTTCTTTCCTCTCAGGAGCCCTGCATTAAGAGAGGGTGTAAGCGCATATGATAATTCTGATAACCTTCGTAAGGGCGTAACTTACATTGAGGTGCCGAGTCTGGCCGCAGCGCGGCCCTCTTTGACGGACACGGAGAAGCTCCGAAGCAGGGAGGCGCGACTGGACCCGGAGGCTGAGGGCCGCTCTGAATCCTCTCTCCGACGGGTCGAGAGGAGTTTGGTCGGGCTCGCGGGATGCACGCGCACCTTGACCGGGGGCCTCTGGCCCCGAGGGGGGCGGCCCGGCGCCGCCGGGAGCAGTTAATGCGTGCGCAAACGACATCAGGGAGGCGAACCGTCAGGGAGCCGACGCGCCCCGATGCGCCGGTTGGTCTTAAATGCGGTACCATGCAACCGCCACGTTCACACGCCGATCGAATCGGAAGAGGGACCGACGGCCTTGCGCTTAAATATAGCCCGCCGAGCGGCCTCCTCCCCCTTCTTCATCTTGTTGCGCTCATTCTAGCCACTTCAGCCACCATTCGTCTCGCTTCCAGAGCTCTAGGCCCCCTCTCGTTTCCTTGAGCAATGGTGAGGAGCGCCATCCCGGCAATGGCAATGGATCCGCGCTTCTTGCAATGCCAGATGGCGGCGGCGGCGGTGGCGACAGCGACGGACTCGTCGGAGGCGCGCGGCGCGCGCGAGCTCCGCCCTACCTCAGAGCGGTTTCGGGAGCAGACCCTGGAGCTCGGGCCGTCCGCGTGCACAGAGGTGTCGATCGAGCAAGCAACCAGGGCCCGCCTTGGCCCTGAGACGCCGGCGAGGAAGCCTGGTCGAGAGACGGCCCCGCAGCCGCGAGAAGGCGAGGTCGTCATTTTTGAAGCTTTCTTCAACGCGGGGCTAGGGTTCCCCACTTTGGATCTCCTCGCCGGGGTGCTGGACGCGTTCCACCTGGAGCTCCCGCAGTTATCTCCCAACGTCGTGGCCCGCCTCGCCATTTTCGAGTGGGCCATGCGCGCTGAAGGCTGCGAAGGGAGGGCGGAAGTCTTCGCGGAGATGCACGAAGCCCTCTGCCAGCCGAAGAAGAAAGGAGGCCAGATACTGGCCTTCGGGAGCATCAACTTCTAGCTCCGAAGGAAGTACACGGACTCCTTCCCGGCGAAGGCCACCAACGAAAGGTGGTACTCGAAGTGGGTGAACCGGTGGTTTTACGTCCGCGTGGGGCTCAGCTCCGGCCTCGCCGGAATCTCGTGCCATATTTGGTTCCGGAGGGAAGCGTGCATCGAGACCAATGCTGGGTCGATCTCTGCGAGGGTCTAGCTTCTTCAGATCGTCGCCCGCCAAATGAGTATGCGGGACTTGGCGGAGGAGTTCGTGGCCCTCTAGATCCCTTCGCTGAAGGAGGAGTGGTCGGCGTCGCTCCGGAGCAGCCGAGATGAGTCGATGCCAGCGGAGCTCGACCACCGGCTTGGTGAGTGTCCGCTTCCGTCATTTTTGTTCCTGTCTTTCGTGCTCGAAGGGTGCTCCGGCCCTGATGATCGAATGCAGGATCGCTCGTCGCCCGAACCCCCGAGGAGGTGGCCCATTTGACGGAAAGGATTCTCGGAGTCCCTACCACAGCCGAGCGCACCCGGCGAATGGAGTTGGTGGGCTCTTGGGAGCGCTCCAACAGGGTGTGGGGGGCGCTCGAGCTCTCGCCCCCGCCCCTTCCGGAGGGCGAGGTCCTCTGGGACGTTTCGAAGAGGAAGGTAAACGACGCCGATGGTGGCCTCTCTCCGCACCGTCCCAAGAAGAAGAAGACAGTGAAGGGGCCAAGGCAACTATCTCCGGGACGCTCTTCCGCCTCCCACTCCGAGTGCGGGGATTCTAGTGACGGGGCCCAGTCGGAGTCGGGAGACCCCTTGATAATTCCGGACCCGACCCCGTCGGTTCGGCCAGGTGCTAGAAGGAGCGAAGACGCTCCCCCTCGCTCAGGGCCGACGAAGCCTGCGCCCAGGGCTAGGCAGGAGGCGCCTGTCATCGGAGCGACGCCGCGTCCCGAGACCGCTCCCTCGCGCGGACCGGTTTCGGAGGGAGGCTCTGTCGGCTCCCACGGGAGTAGGGCTACGGACAGCTTGGACCGCGGGGGGCTGGTCGACCCACTCGGCGCCATCGAGAAGAGCGCCGACATAGAGGCCGAGCTCGCCGCGGCGGCGGCGAGCTCCCCGGTGAATTCCATCGACATCCTCTTCTACCGCCCGAGCCCGTCGGAGCCCATCCAGCCTCCGGAGGGCCCTACCGACGCTGCGGACGAAGGTACAATAGCTTATCCATACTTCCTCAAATGTTAGGGCCTTCTCGACCTTAGCTCTTGCTCGCCTGCGCAGGCACATCGGCCCGAGGCGTTGAACCAGTCGCCCCATTCCCCGATGACGCTCCGGACGCGAGGTCCGGAGCCCCTATCGATGCGAGGGGGGCCCTGGGTCAGCAGGGCGAGACGGAGTCCGGAAACTCCGAAAAGGCCCCTCCAAAAGCCGTCGAAGACGTTGAGGTCCGGCTTTAGCCCCTCCTGATCGTCGAGGCGCGCGCGGCACCGTGCCCCTCCTGCGCCCCTTCTTGGCGGACGGCGAGGACTTCGCGTCCAGGGTGGCCCCGGTCCATGATTATTATTTGCGGCTGCGCGAGGCCCCGGTGATAGACGAACTGGGGCTATCAGACGGCCTGGACCTCAGGAGGGCCATCGAGACGGCAGCGGGCCAGGTACCTTCTTTGAGTGTATTTGATGGATCCTTAGCTCTTCTTCTAACCATCTTCTTTGCACGCAGGTGGTTGCATTGGCGCAGGGGTAGCTGATTGCTCTGCTCTCCGAACGCCAACGCCACGAGGCGGACGCCGCGGAACTCGCGGCCCGGGTGGCTACCGCGGAGAGGCTAGCTCGCGAACGGTCATCGGAGGTCGAGGCCCTCCGGCTCCGGGCAGCAAGGGTCAAAGCGCTCGAGGCCCGAGTGGCGGAGATGGACTCCCTCAAGGCCCGCGTCGCGGAGTTGGAGGGGCTCCGCGCTCGGGCCGCCCGAGCTGACGAGCTGGAAGCAGAGATTGACGCCCTCTGAGCCCGAGCTGCCGAAGCGGAGGGGCTTTGATCCCGGGCTACGGAAGCGGAGCAGCTCGAAGGGGAGGTGTCCCGGCTCCGGACCCAAGCCTCGGAGGCGGCAGCTAAGGTCGAAGCCCTCGAGACCCGGGTGGCCCAGATGGAGCGGGTCGAGGTGGACCTCAACGCCCGGAATGGGGAGGTGACCGAGGCGCTTGCCGAGGCCAGGAAGACGGCGGCTGACGCCGCAGAGTCCCTCCGGAAGGTGCTGGCGCGCTACGGCACTGGCTGCGGCACGTTTGACATCGCCCGGGAGCCCCTGGTCCGTCGGGTGAAGTTCATCCAGGCCGCCATCCGGCAAATACACCTTACCATGGCGCAATACGGCGAGGTGTCCGCTCGGGTGGCCGCTTATGGGATCCTTCGGCATCTCGAGGCATCTGGGCTTCCGCTTCCTTCATCTTCGAGCCTGCATCCGGTCGCCTTCGTGGGGGATCACCTCCGGACGCTGAGCCTTGCGCTGAACCAGTCCTAGAGGGTGCTCAAGGCGGTCTGGCAGACCGAGGGTCCTGAAGCGATCAAGGCTTGGCTGGAGGAGGCGCTCCGCACACATGGTCCTTCGGCTCCCTCGAAGCCTTCGGCCTCGGCCCGTTCGCCGGACCCGAAGGTGTAGCTTCTTCAAAGTCTATCGTTGTCTTAGCCTGTAATAGCTTAGGAAACTTAATCATATATTAATAAAGAGTACTTTCTGGGGCTCACTCAGGGTGTCCGTGGTTGCGACTGTGACGTCGAAGTGCTTGATTTTGACGACGCCCTTCGACATCGATGGGCTATCTTCGAGGCTCTGAGAGCGAACCGGCCTGCGCGCTTCGTTCTTCCCCGTAGTAGTGATGGGCGCGCGGACCCCGACGTCCTCCGAGGGGTTCTGAACCATGTCAAGGAAGAAGAAAGAGGGCCCCGCTCCCTGTCTTCGTCTCCCGAACCGGTTGACTGGTCTGATGCGGAAGCTGGTTTGGACGAAGTGCCCCCCGGGGGGGCGATCTGCGTAGCTGGGCCCAACTTCAAGAAGACCAGAGGGCGTTTCGCGCCCAGAAGAAGGAGGAGGAGCGAAGGAGGAGGAAGGAGAGGTCCGCGCGAACCGCGCCCGGGCCTTCGACCGAAGCGTGTTCTGGCTCAGGTGGCCCCTCCGACCGAGGGGGCCTTCGGTTCTTGCTTGGCTTGGATGAGAACATCTCTTGATTCCCTTTTTTCTATCTTTGATTTGTAACAAACACTGTACGCCCTCCATGTTTCCAATATGTGCGGTTAAAGTCTTTTGCCTTGCTCCTTCCCTTCCCCCTTGTTGAAGTCCTTCGCCTTGCTCCTTCCCTTCCCCCCTCCTTAGCGGGTAGTCGGTTTGCCGGCTGGGCGCTAACCAGCTAGGAGGAAGGCGCGGTGAATGCATCTCGCGGACGAGGGCGGCATACTTCGTACGGGACCTAGGAATCCGAGTGCAAGGGTGCGTCGAACCGGAGTTCAGAACTCAATATCGAGGGTGCTTCGGGGCGAGGCTCGGAACCTGGTAGTGAGGGTGCTTCGAGCCGGAGCTCGGAACCCGATAGTGAGGGTGCGTCGAGCCGGAGCTCGAAACCCGATAGTGAGGGTGCGTCGAGCCGGAGCTCGGAACCCGATAGTGAGGGTGCGTCGAGCCGGAGCTCGGAACCCGATAGTGAGGGTGCGTCGAGCCAGAACTCAGAACCCGATGGTGAGGGTGCGTCGAGCCAGAGCTCGGAATCCGATAGGGGGGGTGCGTCGAGCCGGAGCTCGGAACCCGATAGTGAGGGTGTGTCGAGCCAGAGCTCGGAACCCGACAGTGAGGGTGCGTCGAGCCGGAGCTCAGAACCCGATAGCGAGGGTGCGTCGAGCCGGAGCTCGGAACCCGATAGGGGGGGTGCGTCGAGCCGGAGCTCGGAACCCGATAGTGAGGGTGCGTCGAGCCGGAGCTCGGAACCCGATAGTGAGGGTGCGTCGAGCCGGAGCTCAGAACCCGATAGCGAGGGTGCGTCGAGCCGGAGCTTGGAACCCGGTAATGAGGGTGCGTCGAGCCGGAGCTCGGAACCCGGATGCTTCGGTGAAGCGAGATTATTAGAGTCGTTACGCGTTTCGTTCAGGGCGAAAACACTTGTCTGGTGACTTTATTACGTAATTTGGATACAAAAGCGGGTACTATCGGCCGCTATTGGAATGTACGGATGATACTACAGAAAATAATGCTTCAGGTGCTTCGCGTGCCAAGTATGCTTCAGCTCCTCGCCTTCTAGGGTGGCGAGCCGATAGGAGCCTGGTCTCCCAGACCTTGTTACAATATACGGCCCTTCCCATTTGTTGCCCAACTTGGTGGGAGTGACCACCGTGCGAAGGACGAGGTGCCCTGGTTGGAACTCAGTGCGCT
This sequence comes from Zizania palustris, assembly GCA_019279435.1. NCBI lineage: Eukaryota > Viridiplantae > Streptophyta > Magnoliopsida > Poales > Poaceae > Zizania > Zizania palustris. The sequence continues at coordinate 117,489,297 of JAAALK010000283.1, forward strand.
TGACCCTGGGGTCGTACCATGCCTTGGTCTCCTTCTGATACTGAGAGAGGTTGACGATGGCTCGGAGCCGTGTCTCTTCGGCCAGGTCGAGGGAGACGTTGCGCTCGTCGTTGGCCTCGGGCGCTGTGACGCGTAGCGAACCGGCTCGGAGCTCCGTTGGGGTCATTGCTTCGTCGCCGAACAAGAGGTGGAATGGAGTGAAGCCGGTGGCCCGGGAAGTGGTTGTCCGGATGGACCACAAGATCTTCGGGAGCTCGTCGGGCCATAACCCTTTGGCTAAGCCGACGATGTGTTTATTGAGGCCTGAGAGGATGTGCCCATTAGCTCGCTCCACGGCCCCGTTAGACTGGGGATGCCGCACGGCGGCGAAGCAGAGCTGGACTCCCAATTCGTCGCAGAATGCCCGGAAAGTTCCAGCGTCGAACTGCGTTCCGTTGTCCAATGTGAGCTGCCTGGGTACTCCGAAACGGCACACGATGTTCTGCCAGAAGAATTTCTGGACGCTTCGAGATGTGATGGAGGTCAATGGCTCCGCTTCGACCCACTTGGAGAAATACTCGACGGCGACAACGGCAAAGCGCAGGTTTCCTTTCGCTCTAGGGAGTGGCCCAACGAGGTCCATGCCCCAGCGGGCCAGAGGCCACACAGGGGGGATGGGTAGCAGGCTTGCTGGAGGTCGGTGACTGCGCCGCCCCATCCACTGACAACCTTGGCAGGTGCGGACGAGTTCTTCGGCGTCGGCAACGATAGTGGGCCAGTATACGCCTTGCCGGAGAGCCTTGCCTGTGAGGGCCCGTGGTGCCAGGTGGATCCCGCACAACCCCGCGTGGATTTCTCGGAGCATGGCAACTCCGTCCGAGTGTGAGATGCAGCGGAGTAACGGGGAGCATACTCCGGACTTGTATAGAATGCCATTGATAACCTCGAATGACCTCGCACGGAGCTGGAGGCGAGCTTGGCCTGGGCTAGGACGATCATCTTCGCTGCCTGCGAGCGTGCGCAGGATGGGCTCCCGCCAATCGGTATCGACCGTACACAGGACTGGAGCTGGCTGGGGTGGCGGCGGGGGCTCGTCCGAGGGGGCCTCGCTGCGAGGGGGCGCCGAAGGTTGGGTGATTTCCTCGAAAAAAGCCCCTGGCGGCAAGGCTTGAGCTCCTACCCCGACTTTGGCGAGGGCGTCAGCTTGGCTGTTTTCGGCTCGCGGGATGTTTTGGACGGATATACCCTTGAAGGATGCCTCGAACTTGCGGATGGAGTCAAGGTAGGAGGAAAGGTCTGGATGCTTAGCCCAGAAACTCTTGTCGATGTGCCCGGCGACTACTTGGGAATCGGTCTTGACGACCACATGCGCGGCTCCCAGCGTGTGCGCCTTGCGGAGACCCAAGAGGACCCCTTCGTATTCGGCGATATTGTTCGTGGCCTTGAAGCTTAGCCGAGCAGAATACAGGGCCTGCTGGCCGGATGGGGAGACGATGACTGCTCCGGCCCCAGCCCCTGAAGCCTGGTAAGCACCGTCCGAAAAGACGGTCCAAACCCCCTCGCTTGCTTCGACGCCTGCGGGCTCGGGGCCATCGTCCACTCCGCGACAAAGTCGGCGAGGATTTGGGACTTGATGGCTGTCCGGGCGACGAAGGAGATCCCGAACGGGGCCAATTCCACTTCCCACTTTCCGATGCGGCCGGTGGCGTCCTTGTTTCGGAACATGTCGCCTAGCGGGTAGGCGATCGGGATGACGACATCGTGAGCCAGGAAGTAGTGTCGGAGCTTCCGGGAGGCCATGACGAGGGCGTAGGCCACCTTTTCGAGCTCGGAGTACCTAGCCTTGGCTCCGGCGAGGGCTTCGGAAATGAAGTAGACGGGGCGTTGGATCAGCCTCCCACCGAGTTCCTCCTCTTGGACTAAAGCCGCACTCGCTGCATTGCCGAAGGCAGCGAGGTAGACCAATAAAGGGCTGTCGGCCTGGGGTGTGGCGAGGGCCACGAGGCCGGAGAGATATTCCTTGATTTGCTGGAAACAGTCCTGACACTCGGGGGTCCACTCGAAATGCTTAGAACCTCAGAGCGCCTTGAAGATGGGCAAACTTCGCTCTGCTGATTTTGCCAAAAATCGCCCGAGGGCCGCCAACCGCCCGGCCAGCTTTTGTGCTTGCTTCAGGTTCTGAGGGGGGAGGCATGTTCTGCAACGCCTGAACTTGCGTTGGACTGGCTTCGATGCCCCGGCTGGAAACGAGGTACCCAAGCAGCTTCCCTGCGCGTGCTCCGAAGACACATTTGTCCAGATTGAGCCGGATTCCACACCGCCAGAGGCTGTCGAAGGTCTCAGCTATGTCCGAGCCGTGGTGGCTCTTGGTGGCGCTTTTGATGACGATGTCGTCCATGTATGCTTCCACATTGCGCCCTAACTGATGGCCCAGGGCTTTGGAGATTAGTCTTGAAAAGGTGGCCCCGACATTGCGAAGGCCGAAGGGCATCCGGAGGTAGCAGAATACTCTGGCTGGGGTGACAAAACTTGTTTTCACCTGGTCCTCGGGCCTTAGCCAGATCTGGTGGTATCCGGAATAAGCGTCGAGGAAACTGAGGAGTTCTGCTCCGGCGGTGGAGTCAACGAGTTGGTCAATGCGAGGTAGGGGGTAGGGGTCACGGGGGCAAACTTTATTCAGAGAAGTAAAGTCGATACACATGCGCCACTTGCTAGATGTTTTCTTCTGGACAAACACTGGGTTAGACAACCAGTCGGTATGACTCACTTCCCGGATGACCCCTGCTCGAAGCAGCTTCTCCGTCTCAGCCTTGGCGAGCTCGGCCCATTCGGTGGAAAATCTCCGGAGCCCCTGGCGAACCGGCCGTGCCTTCGGGTCGACGGCCAGCGAGTGCTCGATGATCGAGCGGTCGACGCCAGTAATGTCTTCGTCGGACCATGCGAAGATGTCGAGGTTGCCATGGATGATGGCTTCGAGCTGTGCTGATACCTCCGGTTCCAGACCCCCTCCGAACTTGATCGGGTACTCATTTCCTCCTTGGGTCAAGGTCTTGGTGATGATTTCCCCTTCCGGGAGAGGCTTAGCGAGGCGACCCTTCTGCCCGAGGTCCCCGCTTCTTGTGAGGCCGGCTCCTTCGGCGCCTTCGCGGACACTGTGAATCTGCCCCGGCTCCAACGGCGCTGAATGGCCGTACTCGACCCGGCGGGCTGCGGCCTGGTCACCCAGGACCGACAACACCCACCAGGAGTCGGCATCTTGAGGCAGAGGTAGTTGTGGTGGGCGATGGCTCCGAAGCGATTGAGTATCCCCCTTCCGAAGATAGCGTTGTAGGCGTACGGAGCATCGACTACGTCGAACAGGATCTCTTCACGGCGCTGGAGGCGGGAGTCGCCGAAGGTCACCTCCAGCAGGACCTGGAGCAGGGCGTCGAGCGGGGGGCCTGCGAAGCCTTGGAGCGGGCGCGAAGCTGGCAGTAGGTGCTTGCACGACAGGCACAGTTGATCGAAGGCCTGCACGAAGATGATGTCAGTGGAACTCCCCCCGTCGACCAGTATGCGATGCACCTCAGCTCCGGTGATGTCTGCTGAAATGACGAGGGGGTCGGCATGCGGGAATTTGACTCCGGAGGCATCTTCAGCGGTGAAGGTGATGGGGACATGAGACCACTCCGGGAGGGTCGAGGGGTCGGACGTGCCGATATGTCCGACCTCCCGAACGTAGTCTCGGCGCTACCGCTTGGAAAGAGCCCCCAGGGCTCCCCCTCCGGATATGGGGAGGACCACTCGCTTCCCTCGATCCGGGGCACCCTCGAGCTTGGGGGCCAGGACCCCGCCGAACTCCGAGACCGGGGTCAAGGCTTCTGGCTCCTCGCGGTGCCCAACTACCTGGACCGCTTCTGGGCGAAGGGTAGGGACCCCCTGTCGGTGGAGCCGCGACTGGCATTGCGCTCGAGGTAGTCGCTGCGAAGGGCGAGTATGGTCCGGCAGGAGTCGGTGTCGTGGCTCCGGTTCTCGCCGTGGACGCTGCAGTAGAAGGCTTCTCCGGAAGGCGCTCGGGGCGGAGGCTTGGTTCCGACTGGGCGGCTTCCGCCGGGCGTGTGCAGATGCTTGGCGGGGCTCGGGGGGTAATGCTGAGGACTTCCCCCCGAAGGTGCTTTCGGCCCCGTCGAGAGTCCCGATGGACGGAATCCTGCCGACCGGGCTCCTGGCGGCGGAAGTCAGAAGCGTGGCGCGCGCCCCGGCTGGGGTCCGGGGGGGCTTCATATGTCCTGGCACTCGGGGCCCGGACGGGGACTATCATCGCTTGCCAGTGCATCTGGCCCTCTTCGGACCGGGCGTACTCCTCGAAGTACGTCATGAGTTGTGCCACCGAAGAGATGGGCTTCCGGTGGAGTTTGTCGAGGAGGCCTGGATGGGTGACGCCTTCTCGAGCCGCATCGATGACGGAGGAAGCCGAGAGCCCCTTGATATGGGCCTTGGTGTGTGCGAAGCGCTGGGAGTACTGCCGCAAAGTTTCCTCGGGCTGCTGCTTCACTTGGAAGAGGCTCCCGGTGGACATGGGGGCCACGAAGGTCCCCTGGAAATTGTTGACGAACTTCTTCCTCAGCTGCTCCCACGAATGAATGGTCCCGGGTCGGAGCGACCAGAACCACCGGAGGGCGATCCCTTCGAGCGCTAGGGGGAAGCATTTAGCCATGGTGTCCCGGCTCCCCCCGGACGCTTCTATTGCCAGGGCGTAGGAACGGGAGAACTCCCCAGGGTCGGAGTCCCCGGAGTACTTGGGAAGCTTGGCGGCATGAAACTTCGAGCCGAAGCGCACCCTCTAAAGATCCGGATGCAAGGGGGATTCCTCGTCATACGACGTGTTCTCTTCGTCCGCTGGATCTTCGTCATCGCTCAGCGCCACGGCCATAGCTTTCGTGGCGCGGAGGGGCTCTGGAGGGCGGAGCGATGCCTCCTGGCGCCACAAGGCTAGTTCTGCCTTCAGCCGAGCGTTCTCGGTGGCCAGGGCGTCGGCTTGGCTCCCGCTTCCTCCTGAGGTGGTGTCGGGGTCCCGTGAGCGGGCGTAGTCGGTCCGAAGGGACACCACCGGGGGTCCGCTTGGAGCGTGCTGCTCCGAAGGTTCCTCCAGCAACCCCGCCAGGTTGACGGAGGTCGGCTCAGGTATGCCGGTAGGGCCTCCGGCCTCGGGTGTCCCTTCCGGTGCCTGGGTTGGCTCCAGGGAGGGCGCCCCGACCGGCGCAACGGCAAGGACCGAAGGGCCGGGGTCGGGGATCGCGGAGGGCTCGACCCCGGTGGTGCGAGCTGACCGGCGTGGGGAACTGTGCTTGCTCCCTTTCAACTTGACATGCTTTGGTGAGTGTGTGTAGAGGACGCTAGCTTCTTGGACTAAGGTCCCCACGGACGGCGCCAACTGTTGGAACGACGGATCGGACCAGCAGGTTTTCTTGGTGGAAATGAGAGTAATGTATTCAATGCTCCTTGAGCCCGTGTCTTGCAACTACAGTTGAGGGGTATTTATAAGGCGCCCCGTCCAGAGGGCCAAGCGCCTCTGGACCACCAACGGATACACGGTCAACCGTCGGTCGACAGTACAGACAAAACGAGCTATACATAGTACAGACAGGAAGATTCGACTCTGACAACGTATCAGCCGTGTCGGGCGCTGCCTACGCCGCCCGACACGATTCACAGGATCGCGATCCTGTCCCCCGGTGTACTTGTCCAGTCCTTTTCCCGCCAGCACTCCCCTTGGGTTCGCTACTGTGGACCGAGGGAGGACCTCCGGCAATCCCCCCTCGGAGGGCAGCCTCCGGCATGCTTCTCCCGGAGGGTGGCTCCCGGTGTCCTTCTGCCGGAGGGAGGCCTCCGACATCCTTCTCTCGGAGGGTGGCCTCCGGCGTCCTTCTGCCGGGGGGTGGCCTCCGGCGTCCTTCAGCAGGAGGGTGGCCTCCGGCGTCCTTCTGCTGGGGGGTGGCCTCCGTCTCTAGGCTTCGGACCCCCTGTTTGTGGGCCCCCTTCAGCCATCGGGATTATCTCCCCCAACAATAGGGGTGCACATCGCGCTCCGCTATGTGTGCGGGCGGTTGCATGCGGCCCGAGTCAGGGCACCGGTTTTTATAAGGTATAAGTTTTGATTGGTTTTTATAGGAAGTGGGAAGGCACGTACGAAGCTTGTGGACGGAGGACACGGAAAACTAGCCGCTTTATAATAGTAGAGATTATTTTTTCCCAATCTTACACAATTGAAAAGAAAAAATTATAAACTTTCAGACTTGCAACTTCCATCTTTTGATGCATAAGCTTATCAACCCATCCTCAATTCACCTTTCCTATAACAACATTAACAATTTCACCAAATTACCCCAAACCAATCTTGATCTAATCTAACTTCAGGCATGAGCGGAGAAATTGGGTATGTGAGTAAACACAATGGAGTAAGGAGACATAGCTATTGGTTGTTCTCATCCACTTTGACAGGTTTAGTCTAGGGATGTTCCCATTTGCATCAATAACTGTTAGGATCGGCCTGCACTATGAGAGGTGTAGGCCCAATCAGAGACCCAACTAGGGGCTAGATTTATTCACTTAATTTAGCTATTTTCTGTTTATATAAAAATTGCAAATTAAATTATTATATTAGATTAGACCGCTATTAGAGTTATAATGAGAAAACCAAGTGAGGTTTGCACTGTTGTTTTATCTTGATGATGAGTAATTGACAAGATTATTTGTTTGATCTGTCTGGTTGGATGAGTAATGGTATGGGTTGTATGGAGTTGCGTGTTTTGCTTATCTCATGTGTGTAGGGTTGAAATGCTTGTCAACTGTCGATGGCGGGTGATCAGGGTTAGGCAGGGAGCCTGATGCCAGATGCTCAAGGAAGTTAGGGGAAGTTGAAGGTGATCTCAAGCGTACACATGGAGATGAGGCAAGACATGAATGAACTGATGATCGAGACAACGTGTTGACCAAGTCAGCGAAAGGGAGGCCAGTGTAAGTGACAAGGCGGCTCGAGGGATCGAGAGCAGGAGAGACTTACTGGCAGTCGAGTTCACAGACGAGTGACACATGTCAAATATTTGGAAGGCTTTATCAGTTTCAGCTGAAAACCGTTGTATCAGAGAATGTTTTTAAATTTCAAGAAATAGGAGTTTATTTTTTCTGTTTAGTCGTCTAAATTAAGTGTAATCTTTTAGTATTTTTCTAAATTTTTAATTCTGGAAAAATACTAAAAGAATATGTTAAATGATGTAATAAATTAAGTGTAAACTTTTGTGTATTTTCAGAATTATTAATTCTAAAAATACACTAGGGAATTTAGGTAATTTCTTGGTAATTAAACCTTAATGGTATTTTGGGAAATACCTTGATAGGCTTGCCTATATAAAGGACCCCATGCCTAGGGGTTTAGGAGACTTTTTGGCTGAAATCTTTTGGGGCTGAGAATTCTATCCTAAAATTTATTTTCCTTACTTTCTCTGCTGTTTTGGTTGTCTATCTGTGTGCACCGTTCATCGCTGTAAATAATCCCAACGCGATTTTGCCAGATTAGCTACAGGGGCTTCAAGCAACTAGGAGTGCCGCCGCCAGTGCTTTCTTGATTCACTGATGCTGCACAGGCCAGAGTGTAAGCGCACACAAGGTTTATTTTGCTTCTGATTTTTCTTGTTGGTTGAGATTCATGCAAAGAGACATTCTGGGATGTTTTCCCGGTGCTGTGCGGAACGTAGCAAGTCTGCACCGGTGAAGATGCCAGCCTTCTTCCTTCTCTGTTTGTTTTTGCTTGCGGACTGTTTTCCTTCTGGATTGTGATTTCTGCATCTCTGCCATGGAATTCCAATTGTTTTTGCATCTCCAATATGTTCATCTTTTAGTCCCGGACTTGCTGCAGAAGAGTTGATGTGCTTAAGTTTTTAATGCACTACAAGAAAATCTATGTCTATTATCCAGCACAAGAAAGTTTGAGCATAAATTTTTGGGAATTTTTGGCTGTACACTTTAGGGTTTTTGAGGGCTAAAATCTCATAAAGGAATTCAATATTCAGAAGGTTCTTTTTATTTTCCGTGTCTTTACAAATGTGAGTATCACCAAGTATTTTACAAGTTGTTGTTTAGTGTCTTTGGGCTAATAACCTTGAACCCACCTCAGATTGAAACCGAGGATCCACCTCGGCTGGATGTCGGAGTGACGCCGGTGGCCGAAGAGGAGGTGGTGGTCCGAACTGAGCCCGCAGGGGTTCAGGGAGTGGAGCTAGAGGGCTCCGATTTGCCAGTGACTGGAGTAGTGGTGACGGAGGTAAGGGCCTCTACGTCTGCTACTCCAGCCCAAACTTCGAGGGAGGACATCGAGGAGTACCTCAAAATGTACGAGTATCTGGGCATCCCGTATTCCTCCCTCAAAATCTAGATGGAGGTAAGCCTTTGGTATTTACTTCTTGATTCATCATACCTGAAATAATTTCATTGTATTGGCAATATCTTTTAGATAATTGACAAATACCTTATGTTTGTAGATGCCTCGGGGAGAAACATGGCTCCGGCCCAAGATGGAGCCTTGGCGGAGGACTTGGCTCCAACTGGGGATGAGGCTCCAGTAGAAGAGGCTTTAGCTGAAGGGGTCACTCTTGCGGAGGGGTCCACTCCGACGGAAGAGGTGGCTCCGGCAGTTCCTGCAATGGGAAGAGGTAAAGGCAAGTCTTGGCCTAGGCCTCTCCCTTCCTTGGTGACGACGCCATCGACGAACGATCCTTCGGTGGATGCTTTGGAAGAGGATCCTGCCGAAGATGATCGGAGGGCCCTGTCCTGGCTCCCGCTATTAGCTTCGTTCTTGGAGCAGTGGGCAGGGCTTCAGTCTCTCCTGTAGCCCTTCCGTGAAAAGAGCCAAGAGGTTGGGAAATCTGAGCTGGTCTCCGCATTGAGCGAAGCAAGAGGATCAGAGCTAGACATAGCCCTCGAAAGGGCTACCCTCTAGGTATGCGAGGGACATAGTGTACATTTAATTCATTGTAATTACACCATGCTTACTTTGCTTTTTGCAGCAATTTGTTCTTGCTAGAGCGGTGGCAACTTCCAACGAGCTCGAGTTTAATCGGCTCAAAAGGAAGGTTACATCGCTCTAGAGGGCCCTTAAGGGCTCCGAAGATAAGTCCCTGCAATTGGAGGAAGAACTCCTCGAAGAGCAGAGGGAGAAGGCCATTGCGGAGGAAGCGCTCCGAATGGAGCAGCATGCTCATGCTGGCCTGGCGTCTTCAATTAAAGAGGTCCAAGCGGAGCGAATGGTGTTGAGAGCTGAAGTTGACAAGCTTCGAGCAGCAGAGGTGACTTCCGGGGCTGAACTTGTGCGGCTCCGAGAGGCGCTTCAGCAAGCGGTGTATCAGAAGAATTATTTATTGATGAAGATAGTTGAGCTCTCCGCCATCGCCACCGAGAAGACAAAGGCTGAGGCGAGGTACATCGAGGTGGCTGATCAAACCATGGACACCCTCCGAGTTGTTCTAGAATATTTTGGAATGGTCTTCCCATCTTCCTCAACTGCGGCGAACAAACCTCTTGACCGTAAGCTCAAGATGATCCAGGCGGCGGCCAAGATGATGAAGGGCTCTGGTACTCGCTATGGAGAAATCTCCGGGCAAGTAACCAGGATTAGAGTCTTTCATCATCTCGAAGCCATCGGGGTCTCCATTGCTACGGCGAAGGGTTCGACGGCTACAAGCTTGGCTGACGAAGGCTTGCTGCGACCATCTCTGGACGTTGCTTTGGCTTGGGAAGCCTTTTGGGCGACCAGGAAAGTAGATAACAAAGCTGCGGTTAAGGCATGGATTGACGAAGCCCGTCGGCAGAGGCAAGAACATATGAGGCCTTCGGCTCCACCTCTGGACCCAAAGGTCTAGCCTCTTAGGGCGCTTTGTTATGTAAAAAAGACTTTGTAATGTTCTTTTGTTTCAATGAAAGAAAAGTCTTTGCTTGGATGTGTAGAAGCCATGGTTGACTCAAAATTGGACACGAAGTTGGAGGCGATGTTTAGGAGATTCGGCTTTTCCGAGGCCGTTTCTCCCACTCCAATAGCTAGTGTACCCCTTGTTCACTGTGTATATAGTAGAACCGATGGGAGTACTAGAAAGGTTGTCACGTCCTCAGCCAAACCATCCATGGCTGAGGTCCTGAATGACCCTATCGGTCAGACTGGCCTTTGGGTCGGTCAGACCGACATGTGCCAAATTACTCAGGCGACAACGGTCGGTTTGACCGGCCATCAGGCCGATCCGACCGACCATTATGCCCTCGGTCAGATCGGTCCTATGGCCGGTCATATCGCTCCTGCCACATATTATGAACCGCCGCAGCTTGTGCCTGCACTGCCTCTCCCCACGCTGCCCACACCTCCTGCTCCCGCACACCCGAATAGGCCCGATCACGCCCCGTATCATTAGCCACCATGAGAGGAGGAGCCACAAGGCCGACACCATGATATACCACCATGTGTCGTGCCCCCACACGAGAGACACACACAGGCAGGAGGCTTAGACGACCTTGACAAGCGGATTCATGCACTATTTAGAGAGGTTGCGGGATGGACACCTAGAGGACGGGGTAGGGTTTATCAAAAGTCGTACCCTAATTACTTCGATACCATCCCGTACCCGTGGGGCTTTAGGGTGCCCGAGTTTACAAAATTTGACGGTGAAGGTAGTAAAACCACCCTAGAGAACATAGGTCAGTTCTTAGCGCAGTGTGGCGAAGCTAGTGGGTCGGATGCTTTGAAGCTTAGGTTGTTTTCTCTATCGCTTTCCGGCACCAATTTCACTTGGTTTTGGCGTTACCACCGAACTCTATCCAGACTTGGGCCTAGTTGGAGCAGAAGTTCCATGACTATTTCTATACTAGGGAGATCAGGCTTATACTGTCACACTTGTCATCGGTTAGATAGAAGACTAACGAGAGTGTCTCCGAGTACGTTAAGCATTTTAGGGGCACTAGAAACCATTGTTTTACCTTGAACATTTCTGATAGAGACTTGGCCGACCTAGATTTTAACGGTCTTCACTCCGAACATAAGGAGAAACTTGACGGCTAGGATTTCTTCGATGTTAGTCAAGTGCTACAAAAGGCTCTGGTTCAGGAAAGCCGAGCCAAAAGTAGAAGATTCACCAAGACATTTAACAAGCCTAAGGCTGAGGTGCACGTCATGGAACACTCCGATGAGGAATCATCAGAGAGCGAGGACAACTTGGCCGATATTGCACTGAGTTACGTTTGTCTCCGATTAAGATTCGGCCCAGCGAGGTGAAGTATTCTTTTGATGTGATCAAGTGCGATAAGATATTTGATTTTTTGTTGAAGAACAAACTCATCAGGTTACCGAAGGGTCACATCATTTCGACGGCCGACGACTTGAAGAAACGGGCTTATTGTAAGTGGCATGATTCTTATTCCCATTCTACTAATGATTGTAATGTTTTTTGGCAAGTTCAATCGGCCATAGAAGAAGGACGGTTGAAATTGCATACAAGTCCCAAGATGAAGCTCGACCAGGACCCTTTCCCTATGAACACTATTGATCTCTATGGTAAGAAGGTGCTGATTCGGCCCGAGCAGGCCGAGTCCACTAAAGGGAAGGAGGTCATGATCAAGGAATCGTGCCCAAACACGCTCGTGCCGAAAAAACCGGAGGTAGGAGTGTGGAAGTTGAACACCAACGCATCATCTTTAGTTGCGAATCGCAAGAAGCCAAAGGTGACATATGACATGCTCTCCAAAAGCACCAGAAGAGGGCCGAGAAGGCGAGCGCTCGGCCAGGACCTCCAGCGAGGATGGGCCCTCCTCGGAAGAGTGGGTTCGGCCCACGATGGCCAAGGCCATTGGAGCCACCTTTCCCTCCGCCACCATACCATCTGTCGATGGCACAGTGGCCACCTTGCTACTTTTTGCCTCCTAGGTATCCTGCGCCAAATTATATTGCTCCATTTGTGCCACCTGGATTTTATAACATGCAGGGCTAGGTGAGCACTCCAAGCGGCGACGTCTTCTCCAGACTATCCGTCACACCACGAGGACGTCCAGAGGCACACTTTGAAGCTATCATCGTCAAGGTGGGGTCCTAGGACGTTCCAATCCCTAAAGGGACCTTTGAGGATCAAGGCGAAGGCGAACCGCCAAGGCCACCCGAGGAGATGGCCGGTATGACCGCAGCCTTAGGGCCGGTCAGACTACCCTTGTCACTTCGGTCTGACCAGCCTACTGTGACCGGTCTGACCGGCCCTTCATAGGAGACCGACACCAATCGGTCAGACCGACCCCCCATGGCTGGTTTGACCGACAAGGCCCAGTCAGACCAGCCTAGTAAGGCTGGTATGACCGATAGGAAGCAGGAATGAAACCCCACCAAGGGCAAAACTACTGAGGCTGATTCGAACAATTGTCATTCAGCCAAAAACTCCAGGAGCAAAGTTGTAGCACCCGACACTAAGTCGTTGTCGTCGTGGGCACCACCCGGTATGACCAAGTCCCAGTAGAGGTGGCTACAATGTCTCCGATCCTAGGAGATGCGCGAGAATAAGGCAGAGGATGAGCGATACGCCGTGTTTGAGGAGATCCATCCCTGACCAGTAGCGAGACAGGTTTGGAAGCTGAAGTTGGTTGCCGTGGACAACCTAGTTTCTACTCCGAGCGACGACGAGGACGATTTGATGGACGACTACACACCCGTCTCTGAGGGACCCCTCCTCAGGCGATGGATGTAAATGTCGTCATGCTGCCCACTGAATTCGCTCTTCCACAGGACGAGGCCGAGGTTGCTCAGCTGAACCTCGGCCCATTGAAGGCTATTTTCGAGAAGCCCAAGGATACGACTCGTCACTTGAAGCCTCTCTATGTCAAGGGGCACATTGATAGGAAGCCGATCTCGAGGATGCTTGTAGATGGAGGCGCCACCGTCAACCTGATGTCGTACTCTCTATTGAAGAAAATCAATAATAATGAAGATGACTTGATGAGGACTGCCTTGACGCTCAACAACTTCAACGGTGAGAGCTCCAAGGCCAAGGACATACTTTCTCTAGAGCTGACGGTGGGAAACAATACGTTGTCGATGGCATTCTTCGTCGTCGATGTGCAAGGTAACTATAGTGTGCTACTTGGGCATGACTGGATTCACACAAATTGTTGTATTTCGTCTACTTTGCATCAGTGCTTGATTCAGTGGGACGGCGATGATGTGGAGGTTGTACTAGACGACACTTCGGCCCAGGTTGCTTTGGTCGTTGTGTCTATTGACGTCGTCCATGATAAGGTAGAGTGTTTGTCAGGCAGAGATCTCTCGGATTATGACTTTGTTAGCGTGTCCGAGGGGCATTTTGTTCCCATGTCTATAAAGCTGGCTAGTGTAGCACAGCTATCTCTAAACTAGTAGTCATGTCTAGTACGACTAATCTTGATTGGCTAAAGTCTTGTGTGGAGCAATATCAGTCTTCTAAAGATGGTATTGCTGAAGCTATTGAAGATTTTAGCGAAGTAGAAAAGTTAGGTTAAGGTTTTGTGTCGGCCGATCCTCTAGAAGAGGTCAATATAGGCGATGGTAGTATTTCAAGGCGGACTTTTGTAAACAAAAATTTGTAGGCTAATGAAAAGGCCGAAGTAATAAAGTTGCTTCGGTCGTATGTCGATTATTTCACCTAGGAGTATAGCGAGATGCCCAGACTTAGCCGTGATCTTGTGGAGCATCGGCTGTCTATCAAAACCAGCTTTAGGTCTTATAAACATCCCCCTCGTCGCTTTAATTCGGTCGTGTATGACTAAGTTAAAGAAAAGATAGAGCGATTGATTAAGGCTGAGTTTATTAGGCCATGTAGGTATGTTGAATGGGTCGCTAACATTGTGCCTGTAGAAAAGAAAGGAAGTGGTAAGATTCGTGTGTGTATTGATTTTAGGGACTTGAACAAGGCCACTCCGAAGGATGAGTACCCCATGCCAATAGCCGACATGCTGATCAACGATGCTTTAGGACACAAGGTACTTAGTTTTCTTGATGGCAACATTGGTTATAATCAGATCTTTATGGCTGAAGAGGACATCTACAAGATAGCCTTTCGATGCCCTGGTTTTTTCGGCTTGTTTGAGTGGTTGTTATGACTTTTGGTTTAAAGAATGTGGGCGCTACATATCAACGTGCTATGAACTTGATCTTTCACGACTTGCTAGGAGTTATGCTAGAGATCTACATAGATGACATTATAGTCAAATCAGATGCCATGGAAAACCATTTAGCCGATTTGAGAGTTTCTTGGGATTCATGATCCATGAAAGAGGTATCGAGATTGATCCTAAGAGACTTGAGAAGATTAAAAACTTTGAAGCGCCGACATGCAAGAGAGATGTGCAAAAGTTGCTAGGCAAGGTTAATTATTTGTGTCGTTTTATATCTAACTTATCTAGCAAGATTGATGCTTTTGTCCCCCTACTTTGGCTAAGGAACAAAGCCAATTTCACTTGGGGGGAAAATCAGCAACACGCTTTTGAGAAGATCAAAGAGTGCTTGTCGTCATCGCCTGTGGTTAGAGCGCCAAAAGTCGGGATTCCGTTTTGGCTATATGTTGCTGCAGAAGATAGCGTGATAGGAGTTGTGCTAACTCAGGAAGTGGAGGGGAAAGAGTACATCATCACTTTCTTGAGTCACCACCTATTGGATGCCGAGATGAGGTATGTGTTTTTAGAACGTTTATGTTTGTCGCTTTATTATGCATACACCAAACTTTGGCACTATCTTCTATCTAGCACATGTATTGTTACTTATCAAACTGATGTCATAAAGTACATGTTGCAAAAGCCGATTCTAAGTGGGAGAATCGGAAAGTGGGCTTATGCTTTGATTGAGTATGATTTGGCTTATGAACCCCTAAAATCTATGAAAGGCCAAGTCATCGCTAATTTTATAGTTGATCACCATGTAGACGTCAATTGGAGTAGTGATGCTGCTTTAATTGAGGTAATACTATGGAGACTTTACTTTGATGGTTCGGCTTGCAAAAATGGCCAAGGTGTTGGATTTGTGCTTCATATCACCTAATGGTATGAGTTTTGAAACCTCGGCTCGATTAGAATTTCCTTGTACTAATAATCAAGACGAATATGAAGCTTTGTTGTTAGGACTTGAATTGTTAAGCTCTATGGGTATTAAATATGTTCATGCATATGGTGATTCGCTATTAGTAGTCCAACAAGTACCTAACTTGCTCAGTGTTTTAGTGGTCTGCTAAATAGCTACTTGGATAAATGTCTAGACATAATTGCTACTCTTGATGATTCTAAGATTTCACATGTGTCTAGAGAAGCCAATTCAATAGCAAATGACTTGGCTCAACAAGCATATGGTTACCAAAATAAAAAATGGAGATTTTTCGCACAAGAAAAATCGATGCTTGACTTTAATTTACCATGTGAGTCAAAGCATTTTGGTCTGACCGACCTGATATGGCCAGTCCGACCGCAGGTGTATTATCAGTCTAACCGCCTTGTGCTGGATGACTGAAAACGGTTGGTCTGATCGACTCCCTATGGCCGGTCTGATCGACCCACATCAGGAAAGTTTAGGACACGGGGGACAAGCCAAGGTTTGTAATTTAAACGCCAATTCAAACAAGGATTTGGCGAGTACTTCAGAAAGTCATGGGGATGATTGGAGGACTCCAATTATTCAATATTTGATAGATCCTAGCAAGCGAGTTGATCGGAAAGTTCGGCGGCAAGCATTTAAATTTGTGCTACTTGACGATGAGTTGTATCGCCGAACTATTGACGGAGTGCTTTTGAGATGTTTGAATGTCAATAAATCTAGGCTTGTTGTGGGTGAAGTACATGAAGGTTTGTGCGGTACTCATCAGTCGGCCCATAAAATGAGTTGGATGCTCAAAAGAGCGGGTTTTTATTGGCCGACCATGACTGAGGACTATTTTAAGTATTATAGAGGATTTGAAGCTTGTCAAAGGTTTGGTAATATTCAGATGGCTCCTACATCTTTACTTAACCCTATTATCAACCCATGGCCATTCCGAGGTTGGGCCTTGGACTTCATCGGCCAAATCTATCCTTCCTCTTCAAAAGGGCATCGGCTCGTGTTGATGGCTACAGATTATTTCACCAAGTGGACCGAGACCGTGCCTCTCAAGAACATGACACAAAACGAGGTAATTGATTTCATCTTGAAGCACATTATACATAGATTTGGTATTCCTCAAACTCTTACTATAGATCAGGGTGCTTCATTTGTTTCTAAGGAAGTATATGATTTTGCCGAATCTTATGGTATAAAGTTGGTAAACTCTTCACCATACTATGCTCAGGCCAATGGTCAGGTCGAGTCTAGTAATAAAACCATGATTAAGCTCATTAAGAAAAAGATTGAAGAGTTTCCTAAAAAGTGGCATGAAGTTCTTTCTGAAGTGTTATGGGCCTGTAGAGTTGCAAAGCATGGTGCCACCAAGGTAAGTCCATATGAGTTGGTGTATGGACAAGAAGTCGTTTTACCCGTAGAGGTGAATCTTGGCTCTTTAAGATTACTTAAGCAAGATGGATTATCGGTCGATGAGTATGAAACTCTTTTGAAGGATAATTTAGAAGAGGTGACCGATAAGAGGTTAAGAGCTCTAGAAGCAATAGAAAGAGACAAAAGAAGAGTGGCTAGAGCTTATAACAAGAAGGTAAGAACAAAATCGTTTCAAGTTGGTGACTTGGTTTGGAAGATGATTTTGCCTTTAGGCACTAAGAGCCCAAAATTTGGCAAATAATCACCTAGTTGGGAAGGTCCATTTAGAATTGTTGAAATCTCTCCAGGTAATGCGTATTTGCTAGAGTCACTTCAAGGAGAGTGATTTCGTAGGACTTTGAATGGTAGGTATTTGAAAAAGTACTTCCCAAGTGTGTGGCAAAACGCTTGAAGTGTCGAAAGGCTGATATAAAGCATATCGCCCTTAGCTCATTGTGCTTTTGGCTCACTAAAGTTGGCCAAAACACAGGGGGGCATGTGTTGATAGCAAAAATGACATTAATGGTCAAGATTATCAAAATATAACTTTTTGGTAGTTTTACCGAAAATATGTTGAGACCTGGCATAGGCCGGTCCAACCGGCCATGTAGTCCCGGTCAGACCGGCCCAACCCGAGTTCGACTCCAAATGACTGATTTCGGGGTATTTTATTCCTAATTAATTTTGGACGACTTGAAACCCGTGTCTAACTCAAATTAGACTCCAGGAACTCATGACCCACCTCTATAAATAAAAGGCAAGGCCGATTCAAGGAAGCCCCCCTCCCAAAAACCCTAATAAATTCAATCTATTATCTACCTTGAATCGCATTTACTTTCTTTGCCCTAGTTTTAGCCTAGCACATACATCTTTGCTGGTTTGCGTTGTAAACCATCCGTCCGCCGCATTGTAATCATGGTAAGTCCTTGTCGGTTCACTTGTGAATCGTCTGTTTCATCCACGTAACGGATTTCTATCGGTTTTATCACTTTACATTGGTAATTCGGTCTCTTGGCCGAATTACTTTGATCTCTTAGTATTTTTTGCAATACTTCATCACTTTCATCCTCTCTGAGGAATTTGGTTGTGATCCATCCACGGGAAGACGGTCGTCGGAGCCCGGAGGCCACCTTCCAAGAGCAGTCGGTCCGACCGGCCCGTGCCGTGCCGTCATCTGATGTGTCGGCACGCTACGGTCCGACCGGTGGCATGAGGCCGGTTTGACCGGGCTTCGCAGAGGACTCCAAAAATCCCTCCGCACTGAAGGTATTTTGCGCCGGAGATCACTTTGCATCGGAGGTACCCCTCGCGTCGAGGTACCCTGACCCCTTCGGCCATCTACGGTCTGACCGGAGGTATAACCTCTGTCCGACCAATCGAAGGGTAGAGGACCCCTTCGCATCCATGCACCGAAGGCCCCCTTCGGCAAGGGCTTCGCACTGCCGGTCAGACCGGCCGTGCACCTTCGGTCTGACTGAATACCCCTGGCAGGTCTGACCGCCTAGTAGACTTCGGTCCAACTGACCCTGCTCTATATTACTTGTGTTTTTTGATTTGTGAAAAAACGGTATATTCACTATTAATCTATATTAGTTGAGAGTTATGTTTATTATAGTCACAGTATGTTTAATTTGTTATTTGATAACTATATAGTTGTAAATGTGTGCCTATAAATATCTATAACCGTATTCATATTCGTTCCATATTCGTATTTGCATTTTTCGTATTCATATTCGTTCCATATTCGTATTTGCATTTTTCGTATTCATGTACAGAGATTTCAAATCCGAAGAAATATGAAAAATGGTATGATATCACTAATATTTGTCCGTATCTAATTCGTTTTCATCCCTACCAACACTCCATTATTCCTCCACCCCAGCAACAAATTTCTATATTACTTTAAAGTAGACAGAAATGGTAAATTTATCACCACCACAATCGGTGGATTCTTATTGTCAATGAATATTATTTTATTATATTTTAAATTATTTTATCATTCGTATGATGTTATTTTAACATTGTATTTTTTGCATTTAACTCGTAGAAACAAAAAAACAAAATCAAAAACCCTTACCACGATAATCTTACTGGCCAGGCCTGTCGCCATTAGCCTCGACAACGTAGGTAACACTAGCCAAGGGAATCGCACCTCACCACAGAAAGACCGGAGTGGGCCCGTTAGGTGATGTGCAAATCTCGAAGTCCAACAAACGGTTCAGACAATCGACTTCAGGAAGAATCAAACGACTGATGAATAGAAAACCTGATTTTTCTTTTGTATCACTTGGATAGTTGGATTATGGATCACACTTGCATAACTACATAAAGCACCAAAACACTGTTCTCAATCTGCTCTGGTTAATTAAGGCTCAGGTATCAGAAATGTTTTCCATAGTGTATCGTTATTCAGTAACCCCATTGCCTTACTCTGCACCATGTAAGGTAGGTAGTTGTAGAGGCGGAGGCAGTTGAAAACAAGTATACTCAGTAATGGGCCAGTCTGCTTGGGTAACAATTACAAGTACGGAGGATTACAGGAGAAGAGTACATGAGCACTAGGTATGCAAATTAACACTATCCGCCGGAAGTAGATTGTCCATCAGTTCCATCAATTCATCGCATGTGGTGCCTAAAAGAACGGATTCAAGCTTGAGTGGTTCAAATAATTCAAATTCAAGTTGTGCCATCCAAGGCTAAAAGCTGAAGGAAGCTGGGCTCACCTTAGTGTTTCTTTTGTACCACGACGGACTTTGCAGCGGATCGTCGGGAGACCTAGGCGCTGGTGAGCCTCATAGCGGTGGCATCCAGAAAATCCTGAACATAAAGCAGAAGAATATTCAGCATAAAGGAAACAGTTTCATGTTTTGAAGTTTGGGATCATCGGACTACTAACCATAGTAGACTCCATCGACCTCCAGTACATCAATCTGCAATATTCAAGAATTGAACCTGTAAGCATAACTGAAAAGTAGTACTACAATATTGCAGTTGAAATTATTCAACACAAAATGCTGCTGTCATGGGAATGGGCCTAAAAGCCCAGGCCCACAACATAACCCAATATAGGACATGAACAGCACCACATGTTACTGTAGCAGAAATTTATAAATTATTAGTTTAGAGATATGATTAGACAAATAATATCCCTAAGAAAATATCTAGTTTGTTACCTTATTAGATACTACCACTATATATAAGCTAGAGGTTTCGAGAGAGATAGAGGAGATCAAATTAAACTCATACCTGATATTCAAGCCCTACCTTACCAGTGCATCTAATATAATTAAAATTGCAACAATACATTTAAAATTATGTCTAATATTATATTTAAAGCTCAATTAATAATCTATTTATATAAATCTGATCACCAATTAAAGCCCAATAGTATTTTGTATTTTTGTTGAAGACAAGATTTAGTAAAGCCTAGTCCTACTGGATGTCGCATGGTCAACAAAAGTCAAACGGGTCCAGTCAAAGATGGTCAAAGAAGTTCGTCCATATTGTTACAACATAACCGAATATGAGGTGGTCTCGATATATTGTATCTTATTCATGTTGTGTACCATTCATCTAAATAAAATATGCTCGGTGCGTTGAAGTGTTATTAATTTATCGTGATTAGCAACTGTCTTGGTTAGGTCCGATCTTGCAATTACAGTAATTTGATGGTATGAATACAGTGTTTGGCATGCTAAGTTTAGTTTCTATCGGTGTACAAGCCGATAGATTATCTTTGTTTCCACGCTATATTCCATCTGCGCCTGGGAGATACTCATCAGCCTTGATGCACAAGGACACCACCCTATCGGTCGATATTGTGTTCAGCCCGATAGCATGGGTGTCAGGGTGGGCCTGACATATGAGCGGCGCGCGCGGAAACACGTTGCGCTAGGCTCTTAGTCAGTTCAGCTGATTAGGTGGTTGTTAGTCTTATCTCCTGGGTGTTAGCTAAATAATAGGAGATTAGTTCAAGTTGTTAGCTAGCTTTGGTGGTTTATAAACCGAAGGCAAGGAGCAGTGTTTACAAATCGTCCGATTAGTCGCGATTAATCGGCCTGGTCGTTTTCTTGGCTCCGACTAGGTGCTCCGACCCGACTAGAGCGACCAGAAATCTGGTCGTCCGACTAGTCGTCGACTAGTCGCGACTAGTCGGCTGATTAGTGGCATTTTGGCGACCAGGAGAGAAGGGAAACCGACGGGGAAGGCAAGGGCCAGCCGAAAGAGAGGGCTGACGACGACCAGGAGGAGTGGGCCGGCGGCGACGTGCCTTGGAGTGGGAGGGGCCACTGGCGGCACCGGCGGGAGCATGAGGAGAAGGGGGCACCGACATGAGTGTGAGGAGGAGGCAACGCCCTACGAGATGGGCGGCGCCCTGTGAGGAGAAGGTGGCGCACAGGGTTCTGACTCTGGCGGCTGTGAGGGAGAGGAGAGATGTGAGGAATCTGTGGCGGCTGTGAGGGAGAGGGGAGATGTGAGGAGTGAAGCTAGGGTTTAGTTAATGGGCTTGGGCTTTTCAATTTTATTTTTGGGCTAATAAGTGATGGCTGGAAATTTGGCCCATACCTGGGTATTTATTGTCATATATATATATTATGTAAATTTCCTAAAATATATGGAATAATTAATAGACCGACCAAGATCGACTAATCGCGATTAATCGCAATTAGTTTTCTGGTCGGTACCATGGCGACTAGGTTCGACTAGGCGATTTGTAAACATTGGCAAGGAGTTAGGGAGTTTAGTTTTGGGATTTGTTTAGGCTAGCCTGCAGGCTCGACCGGGGAGTCTTCTACCTCACGTCGTGCAATGCCAAGACGGTGTCGTCGCGCCGCCGCGGCTCGGGATCTCGACCGGTCGATTCATCTAAATATAATCGTCGCCAAAGTGTTTGTCTGTACCTGTCATCTTCTGTAGTCGGTGACAACGCATTGCGTCGGGCTCTTAGTTGGTTCAGCTGATTAGATGGTTGTTAGTCTTATCTCCTGGGTGTTAGCTAAATAATAGGAGATTAGTTCATGTTGTTAGCTAGCTTTGGTGGTTTATAAACCAAAGGCAAGAAGTTAGGGAGTTCGGTTTTGGGAATTGTTTAGGCTTGCCTCCTAGATTGGCTAGGGAGTCTTCTGCCTCGGGTCGCGCAGCGCCAAGACGGCGCCGCCGCGGCTCAGGATCCCGGCCGACCGTTTCATCTAAATATAATCTTCGCCAAAGTGTTCGTCTGTACCTATCATCTTCTATAGCCGGTGACAACTTGGTATCAGATTCCAAGGTTGCTTCCGCCGCCACAATGAGTGGTTAGCCATGGCTGATGACAACTCAGGGAAGAAGGATGAAGATCCCATCACCACCATCCTCAATCGCGTGGGTGCCATTGAAGGCATGATGAGACTGCTAGTCCCCCTAGCCGATCAGGTGGCCGCCATGGAAACAACACTAACCGAACAAGGATAGCAGCAGCAGCTGTTGAGCGTGGGCCTCCTTCGCGTCGAGCACTGCCAAGGCGTAAGCCGAGCGCCACAGGCAGGCGGACGCCGCCCAATAGACAACCACGACGACGATGACGGGTTCCCAACAACCCACAATCTAGAGTTCCCTAAGTATGATGGCACAGGGGATCTGTTGTCGTGGTTGAATCGTTACGAGCGCTACTTCAGGGTCTGTCGAACACCAGAACACTAGCGAGCGGCATATGCATCCTTCTACCTCACGGACGATGCCCAACTCTAGAACCACTGGCTGGAACTCAACACGAGGGTACCTCTGTGGCTGCAATTCGTCACCCTAGTGAACAAGAGGTTCGGGCCACCGCTAACCGACAGCCCGATCGATGAGCTCGCCCTCCTTCGGCAGCACGGTTCGGTCGATGACTTCACGAAGCGTTTCCTGGCGCTATCATGCCGCGACACTGCCATCACTAAAGCACATCAAGTCCAGTTATTCATTGTCGGCCTCGGCAAGCCGCTGCGTATAGACGTCGCGCTGCATCGGCCCACGTCACTTGACGACGCCATGATGTTCGCCTGAGCCTTTGAATAGCGCAAAGTGTCACCACAGTCAACACCGCCTCCTTCCGTGGCCAATCGTCAACAAGGGCGGTCGACATTCTGCGCCCAACAGTCCTCATCACCTCTGCCCGGCCCCACTCCAGCAAGTTCAACAGCATCGATGGCCAAACCGGTGTCCAACATCTGATGCCTGTCACCGGTGGAGGTCTCCCAATGCAGTAAAGATGGG
Source organism: Zizania palustris (assembly GCA_019279435.1). Lineage (NCBI taxonomy): Eukaryota > Viridiplantae > Streptophyta > Magnoliopsida > Poales > Poaceae > Zizania > Zizania palustris. The sequence goes on from JAAALK010000283.1 coordinate 117,512,029, forward strand.
CAGTTCTTTCACTAGGATGAACCGTTCAGCGCCAGCCACAAGCTCGTCTGCAAGCAATTGTTCTGCATCGAGCTCATCGACGACGACGACTCCACAACGATGATCGAGGACAATCCCGACCCCACCATCAGTCTCCACGCCCTCACCGGGATTACTCCTCGGTCCGGCAGAACGATGCAACTCGTCGTCGACATCAAAGGGATCCGGACCACAGCACTCCTCGACTCGGGCTCCACGCACAACTTCATCGACATCGAGGCGCCCGAGCGAGTCGGCTTGACGTTCACACCACAAGGCGCCCTCCAAGTGGCGGTGGCCAACGGCGATCGCGTCACTAGCCCGGGATGCTACCGGCAGGATGGCCATGACGATCTACGACGAGCGCTTCAACATCGACTGCTACGGCCTTCCCCTCGAATCCTACGAGATGGTGCTCGGCGTCCAATGGCTCAAATCACTGGGACCCATTCTGTGGGATTTCAGCCGTCATCGCATCTCCTTCATCCGCAACGGCCATCAGGTTGCATGGTCAGCCATGGACACAACGCGCCCAGACAATGTCCTGTACTCGGCCAAGGGCAAATTGATGGAAGAACTCCTGCTCCGATATGAGGCCCTGTTCAAGGAACCGACCGAGCTCCCGCCTCACCGAAGTCGGAGTCACCAGATCCAACTGCTCCCAGCATCGCCGCTAGTCGTCGTTCGGCCATATTGGTACGCCCACGCGCAGAAGGCAGAACTAGAACGCCAGTGCGAGGATATGCTGCGGCAAGGGGTGATTCGCCCAAGCTCCTCGGCGTTCTCGGCCCCAGTGCTGCTGGTGAAGAAAGGGGACGGGTCCTGATGGTTCTGCGTCGACTGTCGCGCTTTGAACAACAACATCGTCAAGGATAAGTTCCCGATTCTAGTCGTCGAAGAGCTACTCGTTGAACTGCACGGCATTGTCTTCTTCACCAAGTTGGATCTACACTCGGAACCATCAAGTGCGGATGCACGAGGACAACGTGGAGAAGACATTCCAAACGCACCAAGGGGTATTCGAGTTCCTCGTCATGCCTTACAGATTGACGAACGCGCCGACGACTTTTCAAGCCTTGATGAACGACACCTTGCGGCCATTCCTCCGTCGGTTTGTACTTGTCTTTTTCGACAACATTCTCATCTACAACACATAGGATCAAAGCGGGGTGGATGAAATGGCGTCAAGCATCGGGAGTCCTATGTGACAAGAGAGTGCCACAGAAGTTGAAAGGCAAGTTCTACAGGACGGCGATTAGGCCTGCTATGTTATATGGGGCTGAGTGTTGGCCTACTAAGAGGCGGCATATCCAACAACTATGTGTCACAGAGATGCGTATGTTGCGTTGGATATGTGGGCACACAAGATTGGACCGAGTGAGAAACGATGACATACGCGATCGGCTAGGAGTAGCGCCAATTGAAGAAAAGCTTATGCAACACCGGTTGAGATGGTTTGGGCATGTCCACCGGAGACCCCCAGAGGCACCGGTGCACAGAGGTATCATAAGACGGGTCAATAATGTGAAGAGAGGTAGAGGGCGACCAAACTTGACATGGGAGGAGACAATCAAAAGGGACTTGAAGGAATGGAATATCCCAAAGGAGTTGTGTTTGGATAGAAGTGCTTGGAAAGAAGCTATCCACGTGCCCGAACCGTGATTAGGCTTTTTCCCTTTTAGTGCTCTTAAAAGCTTTTCCCCTCCCCTTTCTCTCTCTCTCTCTTTTTGGTGACTTCTTGTTGGGTTTCAACTCTAGCCTACCCCAACTTGCTTGGGACTAAAAGGCTTTGTTGATGTTGATGTTGATGTCTCATCTACAACACATCGTGGTCGGAGCATCTCCGCCACATCAACTTGGTGTTGGCTAAATTACAGGAGCGGCAATTGGTGGTCAAACGCTCGAAGTGCACCTTCGGCAAGCGCTCGGTGTCTTATCTTGGCCACGTTATCTCAGTAGCCGGCGTCGCCATGGACACACAGAAGGTCCGGGCGGTACTGGAGTAGCCCCTGCCACGTTCGGCCAAGGCGGTGCGGTCGTTCCTTGGTCTCGCCAGATACTACTGCCACTTCATCAAGGACTTCAACGCCATTGCACAACCCCTAACATGCTTGTTCCGCAAGGACAACTTTAGTTGGGGGTCGGAGGCAGAAGCATCGTTCAAGGCACTTCAACAAGCACTCACCACAGCACCAACATTGCCGTTGCCCGACTTCACCAAGGAGTTCATTGTCGAATGTGACGTGTCGGGCTCCGAAATTGGCAGGGTACTTCATCAAGGCGGCGAGCAAGTGGCTTTCTTCAGCAAGCTGCTCGCACTGCGGCACGCCAAGTTGGCCGCCTACGAGCGCGAGCTCATCGGTCTAGTCTAGGCCGTGCGGCATTGGCGACCGTACCTGTGGGGGCAGGCGTTCTTGATCCGTACGGATCATTTCAGTCTCAAGTTTCTGCTAGACCAGAGGTTGTCGACGATTCCTCAGCATTAATGGGCCAGCAAATTGATCGGCTTCGACTTCCGCATCGAGTACAAGTCGAGAACAAGCACCGTGGTGGCCGACGCCCTCTCCCACAGGGATTTCGAAGAACAGATGGAGGCCTCGGCGTTATCTGCTCCAAGCTTCACTCTTTTTGATGAATTGAGGCAAGACACGACCATCATCAGATTGAAACAGGAGGTCCAGGTGAGGGAACATGGCGGCAATTGTGGCGTCTTTGATGGTCTGGTGGTCATGAACGGCAAAATTCACGTGCCACCCACTTCACCGAGACATCCTGGCCAATGCTCATGGCCAGGGCCATGAGGGCACCGAGAAGACTCTTTACCGCCTCCGAGCAGACTTCCATGTACCCAGCGCACGCACGGTGGTCCGTGACTTCGTCCAAGCGTGTCTCGTTTGCCAGCGCAACAAGACGGAGCAGCTGCAGCCGGCCGAGTTGTTGCAGCCGTTGGCAGTGCCATTGGCGGTATGGGCGGATATTGCCATCGACTTCATCGAAGGGATGCCAAAGGTCAACGGCAAGTCGGTCATCCTCACCGTCGTCGACCGTTTCTCCAAGTACGCGCACTTCGTACCACTGGGACACCCATACACGACGACGGCGGTTGCACGCGCATTCTTCGACGCCATCGTCAAGTTATTCGGGGTGCCTAGTTCGATCATGAGCGACAGGGACCCCGTCTTTACATGACGGTTTTGGCTAGAGTTGTTCTCATTGGCCGATGTGTCGCTGCATTTCTCTTCAGCATTCCACCCGTAGTCGGACGGTCAATCGAAGGCGACGAACAAGATTATCATGATGTATCTCCGATGTCTATCCGGTGATCGACCCTGTGACTAGCTCAGGTGGCTGTCGTGGGCGGAGTACCGCTACAACTCTTCATTTCAGTCATCTCTCCACACTACGTCGTTCCGGGTGGACTATGGGCGAGATCCGCCGATGCTCAAAGCTTACTCGCCAGGGGAGGCGAGACTACCGACAGTCGAGGACCAGGTGAAGGAGCGCAATGAGTTCATGGCAGAGGTGCGCGAGCGCTTGGAGCAGGTGCAACAGTAGCACAAGGCATTCTACAATCGCAAACATCGACAACTGGAGTTCACAGCCGGTGAATGGACATGGTTGCGGCTTCTGCATAGGCCAATTGCATCCATGGATGTGAGGGGGTGTGGCAAGCTTGGGCCTAAGTATTATGGTCTGTTCCAAGTGACAGAGCGCATCGGGGAGGTGGCATATCGCCTGCAACTCCCTACGAAGGCGAAGCTCCGCGAAGCTCCACGGTGTCTTCCATGTTGGCCTTCTGAAGAAGTCCACTCGTGAGACTCCGACGGGGCCAGGCGAGTTGCCCCAGATAGGCCGATAGGATATTCAATCTGTTTCTCAAAGAAAAGCAAATCCAGTTGCCACCTAACCACGTGATACCACCCGTCGATAAATTGAAGAAATATTGTAAGTGGCACAACTCCCCGTCTCACCACACTAACGAATGCAAAGTGTTTAGCCAGCAGATTCAATCGACCATGGAGCAAGGCCGAATCAAGTTCATTGACAGGAAGAAGCTGATGAACATCGACACTAGTACAAAAGCTAGCATCTCTACCAATCCCTTTCCGAAGCCATGCCTCCTAAGCGAAGCAAAGGCACAGGTCCCCTCCGGAGGTCCCCTCGGACCTCTGGATTAGGATCTCCAGATACAGTGGAGGCCGCGAGACCCTCCACAGTCCCTCGACCTCCGACTCCCAAAGTGACCACTAACCCTCGAGCTTTCGGAGGTCCACCTGCAGCTCTGACCGTGCTCCGTACCGACTTCGTCAGCTCTCAAGACCCGGCGGCCTCCTCCGGAGGAAGTGAAAGCCATCCTGACAATATGGCCGCCGAGATGGCCTGACTTTAGGCGAAGGTATACCGTTGGAGGCAAGAAACTGCTGTTAGGTTTCGCCCACAAGCTAACCCTGAAGTTCCAGAGACGCCTCAAGGTGCAGACACCGTCCAACATCCCGAAGCCCCCGAGGCTCAGAGGGGCACTGAAAATGCCTCCTTCGACGAAGAATCCCCGCTGCAACCCGATCTTCAAAAGGTGCGCTTCGAGCCTAAGTTCCGAGCTTCAAAGCTGCACAAGTACTCCGGAGAAGCCGACCCCAGAGAGTTCGCCCGCTCTTATGCACTTGCAATAGAAGCCAGCGGAAGGATCCGAGACACGATGGCAAAGTGTTCCCCCCTTGCGCTCGAAAGGGTGGCTCTTCGGTGGTTTTGGTCCCTAAAGCCTGGAACGATCAAGTCATGGGAGCAGCTAAAGAAAAGGTTTGTAAGCAATTTTTAAGGGACCTTTGTGGCCCCAATGTCTACGGGGAGCCTTTTTCAGGTGAAGCAGCAGCCCAAAGAGACCCTTCGGCAATACTTCAAGCGGTTCGCCCACAACAAGTCTCAGATTAAGGGGTTGTCTACTTCATCTGTCATCGATGCGGAGCGTGAAGGCGTCACAAACCTGGGCCTCCTCAACAAACTCCACCGCAAAACCGTTTCTTCGGTGGCCTAGTTGATGGCATACTTCGAGGAGTATGCCAGGTCAAAGGAAGGACAAATTCGGAGGACCACTTCGTCTCCATCAACCTTCGTCCAAGAGGTGAAAATCGAGCCTGCAGCTCCGAGCCCACCTCGTGCGACCCCCTTCGAGCACCGACCGTACGATGCGCGGAAGAGGTGAAAGCATTCTCGTTCGCAGGTTCTTAACATCGCTTCCCCTCTTTTAAAGCCTCCTCCGAAGTTCCACCAGGGTCAAGGTAGTAAGGCAAGCAGTTCGAGACCACCTAGGAGGCCTGCTGGACAAGGACAGTCTTTCTGTGTTCCATACACGGGGAGAACCGGAGCCACAACACGTATACGTGTAAGTCCATACTCACCCTTCGCAACGAGTATCTCGAGAGGACCTCTAGTCGAGGCACTACAGACCGAACGCCTCCTGCGGCACGCCCGGAGCCCGTGCAGGCTGTCGGACGTGCGGACGGATTTGAAGCCCCTAGGAAGCCTCTAGTAGCCAACTTATTGCCACCACCAAAGCATGAAGACATCCAAGACCGTCAGAAGCGAGTGGTCCTGCCCATCTCCGAAGGGGGGACTCTGGGCAGCATGTCCAAAAGGCAGCGGAGGGAACATGTTCGCGAAGTATGACACATCGGGACCTCAGCATCTACAGCAGCCATGCCCAAGTGGTCCTATGTACCCATAACTTATTACTTGCGGAGTCTGAGGGGATTTCCCGAAGTCCCCCCTTCGGATTCTCTTCGAAGATGATAGGCCAATTGGCCATCAGAGGAGGGATGCGAAGGGCTATGAACTCCTCCGCCAAATCACGCATACTCATGTGTCGACATATGGCGCCCAGCAGTTGAAGGCGAACTTGAAGCTGGCTTGGGTCCGAAGTGATGTCCGCCTCCCTCCGTTACAAGATCTCCTCCAGAGGCCCCGCCAAGAAGGAGCTCACGCCCACCTCCACAAAAAACCAGTGGAGGATTCAGTCAAAGTACCATCGATGATTGATGGCCTTCGCTGGAAACCTGTCATGGAACTTCTTCTGGAGCTAAAAATTAATGCTCCCAAAGGCCACCAACATTTTCTCTCCATTAGGGTCGGAATGTGTCTTCGGCTAGCAGAAGGCTTCGTGCAAGGCTGCGAAGATCTCCGCTCTCCCCGCGCACCCTTCGACCCACAAGGCCCATTCGAATATGGCCAAGCGAGCGATGGTGTTCGGGGAAAGCTGAGGGAGCTTCACATGATACAACTCAAGCACCTCCGCTAGGAAACTTACGGAGGGGAGCCCGAGCCTAGCTTCGAATAAATCTTCGAAGAAAACGACCTCGCCCACCTGTGGCACTAGTATGACCTCCTTCCCCGAGACTCGTACCTTCACTTCAGGTCCCAACCGTCCAGATACTGCCTCGGCTATGGTTTTCTATGTGCAGGTCGACCGCCCCAAGTTGTATGATTGATCCAGGTATTTGGTTGAGGACGGTCGAAGGTTCCGAGGACCGGCGGGCCAAGGGTTCTCCGAGGTTCTTGCTGCCGCCGTCGCCGCCATTGCTTGCTACTGAGCCAATGTCGAGGCCGGCACGGGCACCTTAGAACTAGTTCTCGCCATCAATGGAGATCGGAGAGATTGAGGATGAAAATTGGAAAAGGGGAAGGTGAAATTGCGGAGAGCAGTAGGTTTCGTGCCTCGAAACCGCTGTTTCTCTCTCCTTTTATAGCATGTGGGGTCCCTTGCATCATACGCCATGCGGCGACGTTTGGATTGCTTCGTTTCAGGTTCAACGTCGTTATGACGTGTGGGGCCATCGCAGTGAAAACGTGGAACTGTCGTCTAATCTTGCGACTATTGGGCTCCCTAGAGAGTAACGACTCTTTATGGGTCCAACGGCCCCAAGAGCTAATGGCTGTTTTGGGCGACGATAGGTTGCCCGAGGCAGCCCTCTGGGTGCCTCTGGCCGGATCTTGGGTCCGGAGAGCTCCTAATCCCAAAGGCATTACTACAATGGTTGTAAGGACCTTCGATTTTTCTAAGTCCTGAGCATGAAAATATTTCTTGCGTATACTCCTCTCTTCATTATACAGATCATTTGGAGAGAAGTATTTGAGGGGCTACTGTTGGGGGGAAATACTTCATCCTCAGCATCATTCAAGATTTCTGTATCAACACTATGTGAAGATAAAAGGAAGCTGGAAGTCCTGAACTACGGAGGTCCTAATAGCCATCGAGGCTCTGCTACTTCCGGAGTGTTCCGAGACGGAGGGTTCAATAAAGGCTTCGGCCCGAGAGAGATTCCCGAAGGGCCTTCACCTGAAGGGGCACTGCCAGCAAGAACAAAAGATTACTTTCTCTCTGTTGACTTAGACTTTTACCCATTAAACCCTACATAGAATACTAAATAGTATTCAATAGGTCGGTTGTAACTACAGGGTAAAAAGGTATTTTCCTAATGTATCTTGCCTATAAATACCCCCCTTCTCACCATATAAGGGGCATCGAATATTCAGGTATTCAATACACACTTCGAACTGTCTCGAGCTATTGTCCTATTCGGAGGCTTGGAACAATCCTTAACAAACACTTCGTTTGTTAATCCTTCGAGTTTACTAAAACTTGTCAGCGTAATCCTTTACGCCAACACTTGTCGTCCAAGTAATCCACATTGTAACCAATTATGGATCATCCTTATCTTCTCTCTCCTTCATCGGCTCATGCATGTCCGTTCATATTATAACAATATGGATGGGCTTCTTTGACCACCATTGACAGGACCCCACTTTGACTTCTGTTAACTGTGCGGCTTCCCTGGTGGGTCTGAAGCATACTAAATCTTGGCGTCAACCATAGTTGTTATGGCGTCGCCATATCGTCGCCATATCATCGCCATATCGCCGTGGCGGAAAATTGCAATTCGCCACGCCACGCCATATCGCCCGAAGGCCTATGGCGAGCGCCACAGGAGCGTGGCGTCGCTATGGCGTCGCGTGGCGCCCGCCACGGCCGTGGCGCCCGACATACAGAAGGGAGAGAGAGGAGCATAGTTGTTACGGCGGCGCGGCGAGGCGAGGCGCCGGACCACCTTCACAACTTTTAGGCGAGTATGGCGTGCGGCGAGGCGACGCCATACTCACTTCACAGATTTTGTAGCAACATTATTATTACCAATATATGATGTTCATCAATCATAACAATTCACAATACTAATAGCAATAAGTGTTCATAGCAAGTCATACACAAATAACAAACAATAATAGCAACAACAATTGTTCATCACAATACTAATAGCAATAAGTGTTCATAGCAAGTCATACACAGATAACAAACAATAATAGCAACAACAATTGTTCATCACAATACTAATAGCAACAAGTGTTCATAGCAAGTGAACAATCTAACACTCTCATCTCTCATCATCATCAATCATCATCATCATCAAGGTTGAAATCACCCAAAGTGTTTTCTAAATTTTCTTCATTGCCCTCATGATTATCACTATGTGGAACTTCACCATAGTCATCAACATTTTCATCATCCATAATAAAATCATCATCTTCATTCTCATCATCATCTTCTTGGACCTCAACCTCATCCTCACTATCACGACGAGCCCTTGGACGACGTGAATAACCAATGACATTACCATCATGAGCTCTTCTAGGAAGATTGCGACCTTGTAGTCTTTGTGATGCACCCATAGCCTCATCAACATGTTCCCATGTAAGGTCGGTGATCTCTACACCACGATGACCTTGAACTACATCAGGTGATGGGTTCACCCATTCATTACCCCAATCAAAATCCTCCATAACTAAAGGCTCATAATTACGACCTTCTTGACGCCGCATTTGAAATCTAGTCTTCATCTTTTGGTTGTATTGAACATAAACCAAATCATTCAATCTTTTGTGTTCCAATCGGTTTCTTTTCTTGGTATGAATCTTTAATTGACAATTGAAACAAATAAATAACAAAGAGTTAATGTCAATCTAAAGTTAAAGGCACAAAATCTAAAGAGTTAACAATGAATGTTTCATCTTCACTTACAAACTCAAATGTGCTCCAGTTGCGCTCACAGCCTAAGGATGAGGCACATAGACTAGTGATTCTCTTTGCTATCCTTTGCAACTCTACGGCAAGACCACCATATGCACGCCACCAATCAACTACAAGATAGAAAGAATTAAATTTATGACTCCTAGAGATCAAAGTTGCCCAATTAAGTATTAAATTCAGAACATACCAGGACTTAGTATTGTTTGGTTATGGATGGCTGATTCACTTGAAAATTGATCTCCTCTTTTTTCCTCATATTCAATGGATTGCCTTTCAATCTTGCTTCGAAGATTAACATTGGGCACCATTTTTTTTACCACTTGGGTGAAACACCCTCTTAGCTCACCAATTAAGGTATCATCTCCACTCTTTTGGATGGCAAAAAATTTGCCTGGATTCAAAAAGAGAGCAGCCCCATGTAATTTTTGCTCCATTTGCTTTACCCAACGTGTATCAACAATTGTCATTATTTTTTTTAGCAATCTTGACTTGTTTTGGCTAGGAAAAGCCATCTTTATTTTCTCCTTTGCTTCAGTCATAAGTGCCATAACTTCTGGCATGGCTGGCTTCTCATCTCCATCAACGACTCTCAACACAACAAGCAAAGGTTGAGAGGCTCTAAGGCAATCCTCAACTGAATTCCAAAATTCTTTAGAGATGACAGTGTCACTCACACTTTTGCCCGCCTCTGTTGCAGCCAATTTGGACCTCATCCAATCTTCACCGGCAAATAGATGTCTTAATGCATCTCTGTGCTTAAGCAAGCTACGCAAAGTAAGAAAAGATGTGGCAAAACGAGTGGCTCCAGCTCTCACAAGGTCTTTCCCACCTGTCATTTCTCTCATTGCACTAAGAAGTTTCCATGCCTATAAATAAATGTAGTGATGCGTTTGGCACGTGAAATTGGCTTCTTGAATTCTTTTAGCTTTCCAATATCTTCCAACATAAGGTCCAAGCAATGTGCTGCACAAGGAGTCCAAAAGAGTGTTGGCATCCTCTCCATAAGTATCTTACCAGCTGCCTTGTAGTTTGCACCATTATCAGTAATAACTTGAACTACATGATCTTTTCCAATGTCATCAATTCTCTTATGAAGTAAATCTGCCAACATTCTTGCATCATGCACTTCAGCAGATGCATCCACAGACTCCAAAAAGAAGGTCCCCTCCGGACTATTGACAAGAAAATTAATCAAGTGGCGTCCCCTTCTATCTGTCCAACCATCTGACATGAGTGTGCACCCATATTGGCTCCAAGCCTCCATATGTTTCTCCTTAATCTTATCAATTTCTTTCACATTCTCCTCTAACAAAGGCACCCTTAACTCATGATAACTAGGAGGCTTATATCCAGAACCATATTGTGCTATGGATTCACACATGACCTCAAAGCTCCTACTATTAGCAGCATTAAAAGGAATTCCACACTCATAAAAGAATTTTGCTACATGCATGTTCACAACATGTCTTTCTTCTTTAGTTCTCATCTTTGACTCAATAGAAGCTTGAGCCGCAATGCCCTTGGTGTGCCGTTCTTGAACAATTTCTTCAGGACTTTTTCTAAGCATGTTCACAACCGACTTGTTTAGCTTCACCTTTGGTTGGGAAACCATGAAATTGAGGATGGATTGCTTTCTCTTGGTTGCTGTTCCAGAACTTGGAATAGTACTTGCTGGTCCAGAACTTTGGGCAGCAATGGAGGCAGCAGTGGAGGCAACGGAAGAGCCAGTAGCAGCTGATCCAATAACTCTAGCTACCTCAGCTACATCATCATCCCCAACATCATCTAACACAAGTGGTTGATACTTTTTGTTGGCATTCAAATAATCTTGTATCTCTTTTCTGATTAGTTCTGTAGTTTTGGCACACTTTACTACATCTCCATATCCACCAGCAAGGTGTTGTTTCAGCCTCTTAATTCCTCCAGATAATTTTCTATCACAAAGTGAACATTGCAATAGATCTCTGTTTCCAATTTCAGGCCAAAAAGAATACTTCCAACCTGGGTCCTTTGATTTTGCCTTTCTTTTTGGATCATTTTTGGGATCTAATGGTTCACTACCACTTGTTGGTGGCGCATCAACATTATTGTTACTCATGATTGCACAAATGTTCTAGCTACCTATATAGCACAACAAATAACAAGCATGGCAACCAGATCAAGCATAATCAGTAATCACAGAGGGGTGAGCAGAGCACGCACTGAGCTAGGGTTTCTTACTTTCTTTCACAGCTAGGGTTTTTTTCACAGAGGGCTCGGGCCAGCTGTTCACAGGCCGTGCGTGAACTGAGCCCAGCAGACCGCCGCCGCGCATGGCGTCGCCGCGAATCAATATGGCGTCCATACAGCGCCATATCCGCTTAGGCGGACGCCATATGGCTTGTGGCGGACGCCACACTCCACTGTGGCGAGGCGATCGCCGTGGCGTCCGCGGAATCCCGCCCCGACGCCTAATCGTCGCTTAGGCGACGCCTAAGCGACGCCATGACAACTATGGAGAGGAGAAAGCGAGCAGCACAGCGAGGCGCAACAAGGCTAGACGCGGCGCGGACGGGCCAGGCGTGGCACGGCCAAGCGCGACGAGCGGACGGCCAGGAGCGCCGGTGCGGAAGATGGCAGAGAGGAGGGAGAGGAATGCGGCGGCCGACGGCTGAGAGGGAGGTGAGAGAGAGAGAGAGGAGGGAGAGGAGTGCGGCGGCCGGTGGCTGAGAGGGAAGTGAGAGAGAGAGAGGGGGGAGGGGATTGTGTGGCGGCGGCTTGGAGGGAATGGGAGGCGGCTGGAGAGAAAGAGAGGTGAGAGAGAGAAAGGGAGGGGTTGAGAAAATTAGGGTTAGGAAATGGACTTTAGTTCAGACTGGGCTTTAAATGGGCTATTGGATCAAATTTATAAAACAGATTATTAAATGAAAATTTAAATATAATATTAGACATAATTTTATATATTTTATTGCAATTTTAATTATATATTTTTATTTTATAAGATATATAAATTAACATTATTGCAACTTGATATGAAATTGCTATTTTTATAATACTATATTACTATTCTTATTTGCAATTTAGTACTTATATATTGATATATTTTCTAAAATCCTTAAATTATATAAGCTATTTTTCTATATTAGTCGCCACGCCACGCGCCATAAGCGCTGTAAAGTTGTGAAGGTGCTAGGTCGCCGCGCATCGCCGCGTCGCCGTAACAACTATGGCGTCAACAGGAGTACAAGACGATAAGTTATCTTTGTTTCCACGTTATATTCCATCTGCGTCTGGGAGACACTCATCGGCCTTGATGCACAAGGACACCACCCTATCGACCGACAGTGTGTTTAGCCCGATAGCGTGGGCGTGGTCATTGGCCTTATAGCCGATAGGCGCGTTTATTAATGTTTATTTTATTCTCGCCACAATCATCGGCTCGATTATCGATCGGCGTTACTACTAACGTTATTCTCTATAATTCCGTATCAGTTGCAGCGTCAAACTGATTGGCACGCTCAGAACTTTTTTTCTAAGATTATAGAACCTGCACTGGAATTAAGCAGATCTCAACCCTAACTTCTTTCTCCTCTCTCACATCCCCGCTTCTAGCCGCTGCCACACCTCTTTCCCTTCCTCTCCTTGACTCCCTCTTTTCTCCCCCCTCTTCTGCACTAGTGCGCCCGGCCTCGCCGCTTGTCGCACGCACTAGGTTGTCCGGTGCCCAGCCTTGCCGCTCCACTCTACACCCGACCCCACCGCTCCATGTCATATCCCACCTCTCCTCACCGGATCCCACCTCTACTCGATCCTCTGCGTGCCTGCCACATACCTTCGGTGCTATGGCGTCATGCGGTGAATAGCCAAAAACCGCCATAGCGATATGGCGACGATATATCGTCGCCATAACAAGTATGCTCATATCAAGATTTAATTAGATGGCTGATGTGTCCATTATCTCAACAGAGAAAATAAGACCAAATGAAGTATATGTTTGGCTAATTAAAGATGAACTCACAAAAATCACAAGCAAGAAACTGCAACCCAGAACTCACATATTGCAACAAAAGGAGTTGATACTACAGTGCCTAAACAACAGAGGGAGAACTAATTAAATGCAAATGTCAGCTATGTTTCTTGAGTCACAAAGGGAGAAATGTGGTGTAACTAGCCCAATATTGCACATTGGACTCACAAAGATGATAATTATGTCATGGGTTGACTCCATGACGGGATAAACACCGCCGAGAGGATAGCCGAGCAACGATGGCTGCTAGGGACGAGAGGTAGGCTTAGGTTAGGGAGAAGAACGTTGCGACGAGAGATTAGATTAATTATTTATTCATTGATTGCTGCTCAATACCTTCATATTTATAGAGCTGACAAGACTTTATCTCTTTAACTAGATCTAATCTAATTTGCTATTTTGAAGAAATAACTAACATAATCTTTAATCCCTAACTGCTACAGTGCCCACAGGTACTGTTCGTGCTACAATACCCATGCGATATGTAGGCCTGGTAGCCCTGGCCCACAGCCCATGACAATTATATATGTGCTCCCTGTTAGACTAATATTAGCTCACAACATAGTATATGAGTGCAAATCCAAATTTCCATCTAGAAACTCTGGTGTGATTGATATGAACGATAACAATCTTGATGTGTCAACTAAGCCAAGAAAAGCCCATTCTAAAAGTAATATTGATTTCCCTGATCTTCTTCAATGTTATTAAGGCATCAGAGAGATAGAGAGTCATGCATTAAGTATCAATGGTCTAATGTGTCACACTTACAATGAAATGAGCATAAAGAACCTACCATAATTCTCTTATGCTGTAAAAATAATATGCACGTAAACAATATAAGATGAATGTTAATGTGTATAACTCAACTGGTCCTAGGCGATACATCAAGCAAAGAAAAGATCTCAAATCTATTTATTTTTCCATATGTACATGAGATTGGGATTTGGACTGAATTTTGACACAGATCCAATTCATGCAGAAAACATTACTTAAGTTCAATTGACCATCAGCAAAGGAAAACTCTACTTGATTTCACAAATTCTCATAATAGCGTATTGTTTGGGCTTCAGTGAATTAGAGGTGGATCAGGTACAGGTATGATCATGAAATAACCAAATGAATGTACTTATGTGGAAAAGAATCTGATAAAGGTAGAGAAACCCACAGGTACTTGGAGGCCAATTACACGGATACTGTCCATGAGTTCTTGCACCTTGGTTGGATCATTGGCACGTGTCCGCATCAATGGCCTCCTAATCTTGTCTAGTGGAATTTCAATCACCACAGGACCCTTCTTCTCTGTGTCACTTAGTGAGGATGAAACAGCTGCACCTACATCATGAAAAATTCAATCCAGTTCTACATTCAGCTTTTTGCAACTTCTTAGGTGAATCACTGAGAATCAATTCTCCCTTTTGTGAAGGCAACATGAATCAGCCAAAACGCAGATTCTCTGGTGAATCCCGCACCCCAAATTGCAAACTACCCATAGTTTTCCCAAAAAATTACTTGTCTGCCTTCAGGGTATACCCTCAGGCCCCCATGTCCCTCCTGTTTGCCCTAGTCACTGGCGTGCTGGAACACCCTCTCCTCCCAGATGCTTCGACCACTGCCCCCTACCCCTGACGCCACCAGTGCTGCCCAAAACCTTGGCTGCCGCTAGCGCCGCCTCCTCCCCCGCAGCGCCGTCCCTGCCTTAGTTGCCATAGAGTTTGGTCTGTTTTGTAGCTTTCTTTACTGAGCATGCTTATGATGATGAAGATTCATGGACTACAGGCACTACAGTAATCTTCATTACAACTTTTGTAGTCTACCAATGCACATGATTGTATAATTTGAAGTCAGATGAAAGAAAAATAACTTTATACAATATCAATATCGAGTTGGCATAATGTTTCACAATTTTCAGGGGTATCTTAATCTGACTATGAAAAATTACAAACTTGAAAGATGTAGATCATTCCCAGAGTTAGATTAAAATTTGTCGCTGTTTCAAGTATTGTATCTTGAATTGCCATGTACATTAAGCCAAATTAACTTGCCTGCAGCAACCTTGTTTCATTTTTTCAGCAAATACAAAACTTAATGTCTTACTGTATATCTTTAAAGTTCAATCTAGAAGTTCATACAACAAGTGAACAACAGTTAAAGAGGAATTTACTGGTTGAGGCAATCCTCCACTCAGTGCTTTTTATATGTTAATTACTACATTTTGTTAAAAAGATAATTCACTTTGCAAGTCAGCCTACCAGTTCTTTGGAGTCCTGTAATTGTGGATGCTTTTGTGTGAAGGTGTTGCTGTCAGCTGGTGTCTTTTGGGTGTTTTTCACTTCGGAGAATCCACCTGGGTTGGGTGGCATAATTTTTAAACTCCTGTTCTCAGGGAATTTAACTATTTGTCACTTTCTTTGTGAGCCACTCTTCAAATGCCACTCTATTCATCGCAATTAATTTTTTGCCACCCTTTAACATAGAGAAACTCATTTTTTGCCACTTTGCAACCTAAACATACCAACTCAATAGCCACATCATCGCCACGTCACCCTTTTTGCAGCCCCCTGAAGCCCCTGCAGCTCCAGCAGCCCCCACGCGCCCTCGCAGCCCCCCGAAGCCCGCCACTCCTGCAGCCTCCGCATGCCCTCGCAGAACCCCGAAGCCCCGCTGCTCCCGTGCGCCCCCATAGCTCCCCGAAGCCCCTGCGTGGCCCCACCGGCCCCGCGCCCCCGAAGCACCCCCCCCCCCAACCCCCGAAGCTAACACAGACCCCGCCGCCGGCCTTGCGCACCACCATTGCCGAGAGGGAGGAGTTGGGGAGAGAGAGGAGGATGAAGAAGGTGACGTGGCGATGATGTAGTTGATGAGTTGACATGTTTAGACTGCAAAGTGGCAAAAAATGAGTTTGTGTGTGTTAAAGGTGGCAAAAAATTAATTGTGATGAAGAGAGTGGCGTTTGAAGAGTGGCTCACGAAGAGAGTGGCAAATAGTTAAATTTATTCCATTTAAAAAACAAAACCTCGTCTTTGTCTTTCTAGCACACATGCAGACAGAATTCACAAACTATAAGGTGATTGTAACTTTTAAGCCTGTAGTTCCCATCCTGTATGTTCAGATTCATGATCTTAAAAATTCCAATCATACAATACAACCAAAATGGATCATGGATGCTTAAAGTGATTGCACCGAACCCAATCAAACTCACGCCTATATTAATTCTCTGGAGCTTAACCATGATTCCACTACTCTTGAAAATTGAAATGGGAAATTAGGGTAAACACATCCATAGACCCATCAAGAGTCTAGTTCTTGGTTCTGATTAGCCGGGTTGAGAGATTCCAACACGGGGAGTCCACTAAGACACACCACGGACAGCAGAAAGGGGAAAAACAAGAATCGCACCAGGCGCCTACCATTGGAGGACGAAGCGGAGAAGGCGAGGCCTCTGCTCCTCGCGCTCCTCCCCTGGTGGACGAGCGCGCTGGGTACGGCAGGGCCGCGGAGGAGGAACCTGGACGCCATGATCTTCGCCAAATCCAATCTCGAGATCAGCACCATTCTTGGCCGGAGCCCCTCACCACAGGTTCTTGATCTTCCGAGAGAGAGAACGTCTCCGACCATCGCATCGATCTGAGATTCTGAATCAGAATTTTTTGTTTCATTGTTTTCTATATTTACAACACTGTATTTTTATTTTTCACTTTAAAAAAACACATATTCGAGAGGACGTTTTTTTTTCCATTTTCTCACCCACCCGTCAGGCCGTGACCCGTAGGGAGTAGACGATTTTTCAGCTCTGGATCCGGGCTCACAAGCGGTAGCCGCTGTTCGATTGAAATTTTAAATTATGAAAAAAATAGGTGAATTAAGATGATACACAGTAAAATTAGGTTTTAAAAATATTGAAAACTATAAAGTAACTAAGTAAGATAAACAAAAATAAAAAATATTACCTCCATTAACTTTTAAATGGCGTTGTTTACTTTTATCTTAATATTTAGGGTGCGTTTGGTTCTGCTGTAAGCTATGAAAAAACTGTTGTGAGACGTCTGCTGTGAAAAAATTAGTGTGAGTTGTCTGTTGTGAAAAAGCTAAAAATCGTTCGGTTGAAAGTGTTGTGAACTGACTGTTTTTTATAACTTACATAATTTTTATTATTATAATATTCTATATATATATATAGGAAGCACTGATGCAACTAAATAATTGGAAAAAACATATTAGATAAATAAAAAAGTGCATAGTTCATCTCATAAAGTAACTGACAACCACATATTATCTTATAAAATTGTGTAATGCAATACAAACCATAATAATGTTAGATCAATCAAGACACCTTAAATTCATGTTATTTAATCTATACTAAAAATTAGAAAAGCAGGAAACAGAAAAGTATGGTCCAAGCTGCTTTCAAATTTGTATTAGAAAAAAAACTGTTTTTTACAGTTGAGACAGTTTTGGTAAATCCGTTTGGTTCAGCTTCTATTTTTTCACAGCAAAAGCAGATTTCAAAAGTAGAACCAAACGCGCCCTTAACCCTTCGTCTTATTTTTTTGAAATATCATTTATTTTGTTATAATTTATTTTATTATTGAATATATTTCAAGCATAACTTATATTTTTGCATATTTACATAAAATTTTTGAATAAGACAAATGGTTAAACTTGTAAAAAAATAATGACGTCATTTAAAAGTTAATAAATGAAGTATTATTTTAGGATGTCACTCAAGGCACTGACCATGGTACGATAACCAAGCGAAGAACAACAATAACTTTCTAAGGTTGACATTAATTGTTCAACGTTGTACACATCCTATAGTGGCATTACTTATGGTTATTGTTGACACAAAAATGTGCCCCCGTACTTGGGTCAGTTCGACTATCCAAAAGTGTGCGGATACTTAGGGACAAGCCTAAGCATAACACAACACTGACGTCGCGTTCCGACTACCCTTAATAGTGGCAAGGGGGTGGAGTCGCCAGGTAATTAGATCACAAGCAAATAATCCAATTAGCCGAAAAGAAATATATTAAATAAAGTAAACCAGCAAGCTGCACGGAGCCTAACTGATTCGAAGTGTACTGTGAGAAGGGGTTCACCGAAGGGTACCTTCGACGTCTGGTGCGAAGGGTCTCGCCGAAGGTAGTCTTCGGCATTCGGATTGATCTAGCCGAAGGCAGGCTTCGAACAGATCTCAACGCGAAATCACCTCCGAATAGCGGGGTTCGGTGCGAAGTCTCTGACATGACAAAATACTTCAACACAGCACACTAGTATGACTTCGTCCAGAGCGAAGTGTGGGCGTGGCGAAGCCTGATGCGACAAAGCCTACTGCAGAGCGCTCTGGCGTGCGGGACTTGGTCAAACTGACAACAGTGTGATGGTCCGGCACGGGTAGTCGAAGCAGAGGTTCCGCCGAAGGGTGTTTTGGTAACCTTCGGAACCAGCTTCCTGGCTCCGGACACCTCCGGCGAAGGGGCTCCGAGCGTGAAACCTACAGACAGAACAAAGATCAAGTGACAATTCGACCTAGAGACCGAATCTGCTAAGTGTTGTAGTAGAGGAACGAAGGTAGCAATCTGTTACGTAGATTAACGGATACTTCGCATGCGATAGCAATATGTTACGTAGATTAATGGGTACTTCACGAGCAAAGTAACAAGACTTACCACAGTTTCGTCGTGGCCGGCAGAGGGCTTCCAGACAAACCCACGAAGGTTGCAGAAAGGTAAATAAAAAGTAAAGGTACAATTCAAAGCTAGGGATTTGTGATTGATTTGTGTTGGGGGTTTAATGAACCTGCCTCACCCCTATATTTATAGGGGCTAGTCTTCTTATCTCTAAGATTAATCTAGTAGGATTCGGCCTAATCAAACTTAGGGATAAAATTAGCCAAAATCAGACTCAAACTCTATCTTCAAAACAGCCTGAAGTAGACCTTCGGCAAGGCCCGTCGAAGCCTGCTCCTCGGGCCGAAGCTTCGGTGAGGCAGGCCTCCAAAGGCCTTCAGGCCGAAGGTAGTAGGCCATTGGAAGGCTTACGAAGCCCAAGGCTCAATGGGTCTTCGACCCTGTAGGGTTTCGGCCTGATCCAGGACATGTGTATTTTCGGCCCAAATTACCAAAATTGATATTTTGACAATCTTTACCATTAATGTCATTTTTCGCTATAAACACATGCCCCCTGCCTTTTAGTGAATTAAATGAACTAAAAGCATAACGGGCTAAGGACGATACTTTCCATATCGGCCTTTCGACACTTTCAAGCGCTTTGCCACACACTTGGGAAGTACCTTTTCAAATATCTGTCATTCAAAGCTCTTCGAAAAAACTCTCCTTGTAAAGATTCCAACAAGTATGCATTACCTAGAGCGATTTCGGCTACTCTAAAAGGACCTTTCCAACTAGGTGACCATTTACCAAATTTGGGGCTTTTAGTGCCTAAGGGTAAAATCGTCTTCTAAACCAAGTCATCACCTTGAAACGATTTTGACCTAACTTTTTTATTGTAGGCTCTAGATATTCTTATCTTGTCCTTTTCTATGGCTTATAAAGCTCTTAACCTCTTATCGGTCACTTCCTCTAAATTGTATTTCAAAAGAGTTTCATATTCATCGACTGATAAGCCATCTTTCTTAAGAAATCTTAAAGAGCCAAGATCCACTTCTACTGGTAGAACGGCTTCTTGTCCATATACTAACTCATATGGACTAACTTTGGTAGCACCATACTTTGCAACTCTACAGGCCCATAGTGCTTCGGAAAGCACTTCATGCCACCTTTTAAGGAGCTCTTCAATCATATTCTTAATGAGTTTAATCACGGTTTTATTACTAGACTCAGCCTAATCATTGGCCTGAGCATAGTATGGTGAAGAGTTCATTAACTTAATACCATAAAATTTGGTAAAATCTCTCACTTCTTTAGCAACAAATGAAGTACCTTGATCCGTAGTGGGAGTTTGGGGAATACCGAATCTATGTATAATGTGCTTCAAGATGAAATTAGTTACCTCATTGTGAGTCATATTCTTGAGAGGCATGGCTTCAGTCCATTTAGTGAAGTAATTTGTCGCCATCAACATGAACTGATGTCCCTTTGAAGAGGGAGGATGAATTTGGCCGATGAAATTTAAACCCCAACGTCAGAACGACCATGGTTTGATAATAGGATTATGTAGTGATGCAGGAGCTAATTGGATATTACCAAATCTTTGACATGCTTCACACCCTCTATAGTACTTAAAATAGTCCTCAGTCATAGTTGGCCTGTAGAAACCTGCTTTTTGAGCATCCAACTCATTTTCTGGGCCAGTACCTTCATGGACTTCTCCTGTAGATACTTTGGATTGATCAGCATCTAAACAATTTAAGAGTACTCCATCAATAGTTCAACGATATAATACATCATCTAGCAACACAAATTTAAACGCCTGTCACCGAAATTTTCGATCAACCCTTTGATTGGGATTTCTTAAATACTGGATGATTAGGATTCTCCAATCATCCTTATAGACATCCAGAGGATTTTCTAACCCCTTTCCTAGAGTGATGTCTAAATTGTTAACTTTGGAGTGCCCCCCAAGCCTTTCCTGTTTCTGTCGAAGGTTGACTGGGTCGGCCGTGCGGAGCTGATCAAACCGAAGCCTCCCGCCGAAGGGGTCCGGTTCCCGAAGACTCCTGTTGTCTAGAAGGCTTCGACGCAAGGGCTCCGGTGTGCAGGACCCTTCGGCAAATGAAGTTCTCTGACACGAGGATCCCAGTACACTACACCCTTCGGTAATCGGAGAGGTCTGATCCGGAGGGCTCAGTAGGCCTTGCATTAGCCCGAAGTTTCTGGCTTCAGTAGTGAGTTCAAGCATTGGTCTTTTCTGTATAGAAAATTTTCCTCTCCTCACTTGATAGCCAGATGCTTGCTGAGCCAAATCATTTGCAATTGAGTTGGCTTCTCTTGACATGTGAGAAATTTAAAGTCGTTGAAAGTAGCAACTATGTCTAAACATCTATCCAAGTAACTATTTAGCAAGCCATTAAAACATTGAGCACTTTTAGCCACTTGTTGTACTACTAACAAAGAATCGTCGTATGCATGAACATGTTTAGCATCTATGGATTCTAGCAATTCAAGTCCTAGCAATAAAGCTTCATATTCAGCTTGGTTATTAGTAGAGGGAAATTCTAAACGGGCCGAGGTTTCAAAGTGCATTTCACTAAGTGATACGAGAACTACTCCGATACCTTGGCCATCCTTACAAGCTGAACCATCAAAATAAAGTTTCCATGGCACTACCTCAATTAGAGCAATATCGTCACCCCAATTGACGTCCACATAGTGATCAACTATAAAATTAGCGACAATTTGGCCTTTCATAGCCCTTAGAGGTTCATAACTCAAATCGTATTTAATCAAAGCGTAAGCCCACTTTTCGATTCTTCCACTTAAAATCGAGTTTTACAACATGTATTTTATGACATCGGTTTGGCAAGCGACAATACATGTAGTAGGAAGAAGATAGTGACGCAATTTGGTACACGCGTAATAAAGTGATAAACACAGACGCTCTACAAACATGTACCTGGTTTCGGTGTCCAACAGGCCGAGGCTCAAGAATGTGATGATGTACTCTTTTCCCTCCACCTCCTGGGTTAGCACGACCCCTATCACGCTATCTTCTGCAGCGATGTATAGCCGAAATGGAATTCTGGCTTTTAGCGCTTTCACTACGGGTGGTGATGACAAGCACTCTTTAATCTTTTCGAAGGTGCTTTGCTGACTTGCCCCCCAAGTGAACTCGTCTTCATTATTTAGCTAGAGTATAGGGACAAAAGCATTGATTTTGCTGGACAAGTTAGATATAAAGCGACGTAAATAATTCATCTTGCCTAGCAACTTTTGCACATATCTCTTGCATGTCCGCGCTGCGAAGTTTCTAATCTTTTCAAGCCTCTTAGGATCGATTTCAATCCCTCTTTCATGAATCATGAATCCTAAGAACTTTCCCGCCGACACGCCAAAAGCACATTTGAGTGGGTTCATCTTCAAGTCATATTGCCGCATCCTATCAAAGGTAACATTCAAATCGGCTAAGTGGTTTCCCACAGCGTTCGATTTGACTATGACATTATCTATGTATACTTCTAACATAACGCCTAGCAAGTCATGAAAGATCAAGTTCATAGCATGTTGATATGTAGCGCTAGCATTCTTTAAACTAAAAGTCATAATGACCCACTCAAACAAGCCGACAAAACCAGGGCATCGAAAGGTTGTCTTGTAGACGTCCTCTTGTAGGACCGAAAGTAGCGACCAGACGGGGGGTGAATGGGCGTCTTAAAAATTCTTTCGAATCAATAGACTGCTCCCAACACCCAACGCTCCTCAAAAGACTAAGCAACAAAGCGCAAACAGATTGCCTAAGTCTAAAAGTATCTAGCCTAGAAAAGTCTAGTGTTCTAGACAGAGAAAACACCAATACAGTGCTAATCAGGCAGATAAACAGAATGTTCAAATCATGGCAAATAAAACTTCTCAGCAGATGATCTAAGTATACATGAAAGGAGATGAGAAGTTACTGTTCAAATTTGTCTTCTGTTTGAAACTTGGCGAAGCCTGTTTCGCTGTGTCGAAGCCTGCTTCGCAGTGTCGAAGCCTGCTTCGCTGTGTCGAAGCCTGCTTCGGACTCCCTTTGTCGAAGTCTAGCGAAGGTTGTCAATGATGTGCCGAAGGTTTGTTGAGTCTATCCTAGTTCGAGTGTGGCAGAGAGCGAAGTATGCTTTGAAGCGAAGTATGACAGTATCGAAGCCTGCTTCGAACAGTGTACTTCGAAGCCTAAACTTCGAACAGAAAGCTTCGAACAAGGTTCACAGAAAATCAACCTTCGAAAGAGAAGCGAAGCCAAACACACAGTCGCAAAACCAAATCGAAGCCTACACTCTACCTTCGAGGCTAGCTTGATCGAGGTATGACCACCGGAGTGGTAACCATCGAACCAAGAACTAACTTCGACAGACAAGCTCCGAACCCACACACTGTGACCCTCAAAAATACAGTACCAGAAAGACCTCAGAAAAGCATACTCCGAGCGAAGTCTATCATAGAGACATGCTTCGAAGCTAACCTCGAAGTCTGTCGAAGTATTGACTTCGAAGACCTTAAGTCAGAGTATACCTTCGCAAGAACTGTCGAAGTATGCCAAGCTAACAGAAACTACGCACAGAACACACTTCGAAGCTTGATTCACAGTTCAAAATCGAAGTTGAACATTTTAGCAATGCCTTCGTAGGAGTCTGGCCGAAGCCTGCCTCTCAGAGCTGAAGGGCTTCGAACCAAAATGAAGGGGCTTCGCCAGAAACAGTCAGGGAAAAGCTAAGACCTGTCTACTCGATCAAAAAGGCTATGCAGTAAAAAGCAAGCTAGAGTACTAGTGTACTGTTGCTACAGGGAGTAGGTACTACTCATCTCAAGAACAGAAGCAACAGAGACATATTTTCTCAAGAAAAATAGCTACACACGTGAATCAAAGCAGTAAAAACAACTGCAGAAACGCTGCAACTCGAAGTGACAAGAGAAGAGAATAGAAGCTCATGGATTCATGAAGAACAGAAACTCACAGCAGTGCATGCAGGAATAAAAATGGCTTGCGCAAGAGCCTGGCAGCGCACAAACAGGAGAGATGACCTAAGGAATGATTAAAAAGTGATTTCTTAAAAGGGTCACCTAAACCTAGGGATTGAGGTCCTATTTATAGGCTGCCCAATTGATGGGGGAGTGGTCCCGATCTTCCGCTAGGTAAAGGATAAACTTGGGTTGGTGGAGAATCTCGATGTTGGCGATCCAAGGCTCCGGTCCGGCGGATCAAAACCTTGCAATCGTTACACCACTATCTCCGTTGGTTATCAACCACGCAGAACGCGATTGACCTCGCCACGAAGGCTAATTCCTGCAAGCGAACCCAAGAACACAAGCAAGAACAGGAAGGATACAAATCGAATGCCAAATCACAGACAAACGAAGATAAGGTGAGGTTTCACAAACGCCAATGCAGCAGCCAATCGGTCCGGTGCAAGAGGCGGGATCTAAACACAACAGTGTAGATGCAACAAAGCAAAACCTAACCCTAGAGGCGGCTGGCGTGAGAATATATAGGGCGGCGGCCTGTGGAAGGCGAACAGACACGGGCTGTGGACTAGAAGGCGAACAGACATGCACTATGGGCCAACACGGCCCAGTTCTGTCACGCAGGACGGTTTCGATCACACAGAACGACTCGAGACTCCAAATGATGTGAAACCAACGGCAAACGATCCGTCTTCTCCTCAGCTTTCCAAAAAGTCAAAGAACGCGCCAATCGGACTTCGTATGAGGAAGTTACGCCCATTTTTGTGCAGCGTTGTCGATGTAGTCCGAACCAGCGAAATCTTGAATTCAAACATCCGTGCGGCTCCGTCTTCAACTCTAATTCTTCTATTCCATCTCCCGTGTTCCTAAGCAACAAAATATCACTAGTATTCAGTAGCATCTTATCCAAACAAATATTAACATAGTTGCTAAGGAAAGAATTAACCTCATGGTTCAAGCGACGGACACGGGTGCATGTGATTGGTCCTTGTAATTGAATTGTAGGTGGAGGCTCCATGGGTGTATCATGTGAAGTGATGTCCTCATCACCAATAGCGAGGAATATTCCACCAGCCCCTTAGGATCTTTTACAAACACTGAAATAAAAGGAAAAGACTAAACTGCCCTTAGGATATTTTTACAGACTCGACTGACTAACTGTGGGCCTAGGGACAAAATAGTAAACTACTATTTAAAGATGACTTATCCGGAAGCTAAGCTTTCGTAGAGACTACAACTTCTCTTCTGGACAGTCCGATACAAGACCAGGGGTCGTCAGTTTTGCGCCGAAACTGACAAAGCCTCCACCGACTTTGCACCAGGTACCCGGATTGGGCCGGCCCGACTACGCAGCTCTCTCAGCCTGGCAATCGCTCACCGCCCGTGTACCTGAGTCAATCCTGGTCAACAGCTCAATGGGTTTTCTGCTGCTTCTGGCCCATGTACCCGGATTGGGCTAGCCCGGCTTCGCAGCTCTCTTAGCCCGACAGTTGCTCGCTGCCCGTGTACCTGAGTCACACGCGGCCCATGACACAACAGATCTCCTTTCTTTTTCTGTCCTCTTTGACTATCGTTGACAATGACTCATCACATCTGGATCCATGAGGCCCACGCTATTCAGCATGGCTCCTCAATCTCCCCCTTGATGAGTGCATTGTCAACACTTCACTTCTTCAGCTCTTCAGTATCTGTGAACACATGTGGAAACACAAAAACAAAGCACAAGAAAACAAAGAAGAAGAAAATAAAGTAAAAGTTTAACCCTAATGACCAAAAAGCCAAACAAAAACAAGAAGTGGTCATTATGGTTAACCAAAATGTGAAAAGAGTGCGATCTCAGAAAATCAACAAGGATATCAAGAGAGTAAGGACAACAGGACAAAAACTCCCCCTTAAACTCTTATCCCAAAATTTCTCCCCCTTGTTGACAAGTGAACTCATCAAGCCCTCTTAAAAAGACACATACTCCCCCTGAAACGCAACTCCCCCTCAAAATATGCAATGAATGCAACTGGGGTGCAAGTGGAGTGTAGAAAGCATGCTTCTCAAATATGATTGACTGCAAATATAACATCTAACAAGTAGAGCAAAAGTCATACTGTCTAAGACACATGGCATGATCAGTGCAACAGATGATATCTAAAGAAAGTCATTAGCTCGCATTTTCAGTTTTTGCAAACAAAAGTATCACCACATTTTCCAGTTAAACAAGCAAAGTAAAGCATGAGATGCAGAAGCTAACTGATATCTACCAAGATAAGCATTGTTCAAAACAAAATGCTTCAGCAAACTTGTTATCTTTTCAATGTTCAGGCTTTTTCATTTTTCTTTTTCATTTTTGCCAAGGGTTATTTGCATGTCAAACCTTATGCTAACCGACCAAGTCAAGCCTAGGCCAGAACTGGACCATCAGAAGCTTAAGACATTGGTCTTGGCATACACTACACTGTCCTAGTTCATACCAAAGTGCTATGGTAAGCAGTACAAAACAATGTAATGCGACAAAGCAAACCCACTTGGATCTTTTCAACTCAAGCATAAAAAGGCATGGAATTTTCATTCATTTTTTATTATTTTGATAGCACATTTTCCATGTTAAAGCAGATGTCCAAGTTGCATATCTGCATCTATTGTGAGGAACTAGCTACAAGGCATGTAACAGATAGCAAAAGCACTCAGCCTACACAAGCTAGTTACCAGAAGCAATGGTGATCAGTTTTCAAGTTTAAAGCGTAAAAGCCATGCATATGACAGATACCAGACATATCAAATGAACTGAAGCAAAGCATGATCATTGACAAGTAATCAAAAGCATGTACCAGTTAGAATAAGTAAAGCAGTTCAATCATATAACAGAAGCAGGCTTAAAGTGTGATATGTGAATATGCAAGATATGAACACACACAAAAAGACTCAAGAAAAGAATAAAGAAGAAAGAAAACTGATGCAAACTATCCTAGAAAGAATACACAACACCCAAATCCCCTCGTAAACGCTCAAAAGAAGACTGATCTAGGGGTTTGGTGAAAATGTCAGCCAATTGATGATGGGCATCAACATGAATAAGGTCAATGACACCTTTCTCATATTGATCCCGCAGAAAATGAAAGCGCACATCAATGTGTTTGGTTTTTGAATGGAGACAAGGGTTTTTCCCTACACTAATAGCACTGGTGCTGTCGCAAAACAAAGGAACTCTGGTAGGAAAGAACAACCCAAAATCTCGCAGAGTGGAAATCATCCAAACCAACTGTGAGCAGCAGCTAGCAGCTACATACTCAGCCTCAGTGGTCGAAAGAGCAACTCCAGATTGCTTTCGAGAAGACCAAGAGACAAGGGATGAACAAAGAAATTGGTAAGTACCGGAAGTCGACTTGCGATCCAACCGGCACCCACCAAAGTCAGCGTCCGAAAAGCCAGATAAATCAAGAGATGATGATGCTGAATAGAAAAGACCGAGATCAGGCGCATAAGTGAGATACCTGAAGATGTGCTTGACAGCCTGCCGATGAGACGCGCGTGGTGAAGACTAGAAACGCGCGCAAAGTCCCACGGCGAACTGTATGTCTGGTCTTGTCGCCGTCAAGTACAGCAGCGAACCGATCATCCCTCGAAACTCCCTCTCGTTGACCTTGACACCGCTCTCATCCTTGTCCAGACCCCCAGATATGCCCATCGGGGTCATCTGCGGCTTCAACTCTCCACCAAAGTCAAATTTTTTCAACATGTCACGAGTGTACTTACCTTGGTGGATGAAGGTGTCGTCATTGGTCTGCTTGATCTAGGGTCATAAGAAATACTTGATCTCACCCATGAGGCTCATCTCAAACTCCCTGTGCATCTGCTCAGAAAACTTGGACACAAGCTCATTAGTAGTACCGCCAAAGATAATATCGTCCACATAAATCTGAGCAACTAAGAAATCTGAAGCATCTCTGAGCAAGAAAAGAGTTTTATCCACCGAACCCATCACAAAGCCCTTCCCCAACAAAAACTGCTTCAACCGATCATACCAAGCCCTGGAGGCTTGTTTCAACCCGTATAAAGCCTTCTGCAACTTAAAAACGTGTCGAGGAAACTTAGGGTTCTCAAAACCGGGGGGCTGCCTAACATAAACCTCCTCCTCTATGTACCCGTTCAGAAAAGCACTCTTGACGTCCATTTGAAAAAGCTTAAAACCCTTTGAAGTGGCAAAAGCTAAGAGAATGCGAATGGACTCAAGACGGGCAACAGGGGCAAAGGTTTCTTCAAAATCAATACCCTCCTTCTGGAAAAAACCCTGGGAAACTAATCGAGCCTTGTTGCGCACCACAACCCCATCTTCACCTTGCTTGTTCTTGAACACCCACTTGGTGCCTATGGGGTTGCATCCTGGTGGCGGCTCAACTAGTGTCCAAACCCGATTACGGACAAAATTCTCAAGCTCTTCTTGCATAGCGTTAATCCAATTAGAATCAGAAAGAGCATGAGAAACATCTCTGGGCTCAAAAGATGCAACAAAAGCAGATTCGGCAAACACAGCAAGAGAGTTACCAGATGAACACAAAGTTCTCTTAGTCAAATCACCGATGATGAGCTCTGAGGGATGGTCACGCTGAACTGCTCGGATTCCCTAGTGATCTGAAGTCACCTCACCGGAGTCAGCAGTTGGCACCTCTGGACTCGATTGAGGGGGCTCGATCGAAGTGGAAGAAGTAATCAGAGGTCCGCCCTCGTCCTCAGTCGAAGTCTCAGAAGGTGTGGGCTCTGCAGGAGGTGCAGAAGGCCCACCCTCATCAGCAGCTGGAGTATCCTCATCTTCCTCGAAGATGGACTCTCCGAGCTCATCATCACCAGAAAGCTCAAAAGAAGGAGTCAAAGAAGGCAAGGACTCATCAAATGAAACCTCACAAGTCTCAACAAGCTGCTGGGAGTCGAGGTTCCAAACACGGAAGCCTCGAGAATGTAAAGCATAGCCAAGAAAAACTCCATCCCAGCAGTGAGACTCAAACTTGTCCAAATGCCCTCCCTTCTTGAGCACAAAGCACTTGCAGCCAAACGCTCGCAAGTGGCTCACTTTGGGTTGTCTGCCAAACCGCAATTCATATGAAGTCTTACCTAAGTAAGCTCTAAGAAAAATGCGGTTGGCCATATAGAAAGCCGTGTTCATGGCTTTAGCCCAAAAACGCCTAGGAGTCCTGTGCTCATCGAACATCGTCCTGGCCATCTCGACTAGCGTGCGGTTCTTTCGTTCCACAACGCCGTTCTGTGGGGGAGTGTAAGGAGAAGAAAACTGATGGTCCAGACCTTGATCACTATAGAAGCTGACGAATTGAGAGTTCTTGAACTCAGAGCCGTTGTCGGAGCGAATTGCTCCCATCCGATCATTGTTCTCATTCTTCAGCTTCAAAATCAGGTCATGAACAAACTGAAAAGTTTCATCCTTAGACTCCAAAAAGAAAACCCACGAGAATTGAGAAAAGTCGTCAACAATGACAAGCGCGTACCACTTCCCACCGACTGAGCATACCCGAGCTGGACCGATAGTGTCCAAATGTAATAGCTCGCCTGGATACGAAGTCATTACCTAAGTCACATGTGAGTGAGAAGCGACAACCATTTTCCCATGACGACAGGGATGGCAAACTAGATCCTTCTCCATTTTAAGCTTGGACAATCCTCGGATGAGGTCCATAGAGCTTAACCTGACTAGCAGATCAAAACTCAAATGACCTAACCTCTTATGCCACTTCCAGAGCTCAGAAGAAGATCCAGCAATCAAATAGCGAGAAGGGCCAAAAGAACTAGAGAAGTCAATTCGAAAAACTTTACCGAATGGTAAGATCTGGCAAATCAAAGACCCTCTAGAATCAAACACAGAAGAATTTCCCTTCTTAAAACGCACCTCCAAACCATCCTCAAGAAGTTGCGAAATAGAAATTAAATTAAAGTTCAAGTTTTAACCAAGGCAACATTCTTTAAAGAGAAATGTTCTGAAATGGAAATTGAGGCGATGCCACTTACTTTCCCTTGACCACTGTTCCCAGAAGTGATGTACTCTTTGGAGCTCGGGGGAGTGAGACTGGAGAACCATCTGCGATGTCCTGTCATGTGGCGAGAACATCCTGAGTCCATGATCCAAACGTCCTCCAGTCCTCGATCCTACACAATTAGTGGTTGTAAGGGGGAGCAAATGGTCCGGCACCAGGTTTAGTAAAAGAACTAATCCAGTGTCGAGCCATATGCTCAAAAGACGGAAAGCAAAAACCATCCGAAGAGTTTGGACCAAAACGTGGCTCAAAGCGCGGTCCTCAGTTCTGCCTAAAGCCTCGGCCATGAGGTCCAGGACCGTAGCCAAAATGACTTGGAGCTCTGCTGGAACGAACACCACCATCTGGAGCACGGGCATGAAAGCCGTCTCCTCTACCACCACCTACACGACGCGGCCTGGCCTCCAGCCTCTCCCCGCTTCGAGGAACACGCAGTCTACCACCCTGCTGGTAGAACTGCTCCTGACCACCACGAGCTCTCTCTGCTTTCTCAACCCGCTTCCTCCTGAAGCAAAACTCCGCAAGATGCCCGTCTCTCTGACAATACTCGCAATGGTAGGTGGGCTTCTTGGGATGTGGTTGAGGCTTAGGGTTCTTGGGCTTAGTGGTGTTTGGTGTTGTCTTCTTGGGTTGAGAGGGTCCAGGAAGAGAGTCAAGAGAAGTGTGGAGGTTTTTGGGCTTTGGACCCAGATGGGCTTCTTGGGTGGAGCTTTGGGCTGTTCTTGGATCACTCCATCCTTGGGCTGACTAGCCTGGAAAGACTCAATGGAGTGAGTCTTGGGATATCTCTGCTCAGGAGTCATTTTACTCCACTCCACTACCCGACTAATGGCACTCTCAAAGTCAGCCTTGGTGTAGGTGTAACCTACCCCAAACCTATCCTGCCTCTTGAACTGCTGGATCATCATGCCGAGTTGTGGCTCTCTGGCACTGATCCAACCCAGGATAGAATGGAGGTAAAAGTTCTCATTCTGAGAATCATCTAGCTCCTCTCTCAAGAAAGCTAGTACCTCCACCTGAGACAAGCAGGTCTCACACTCGCTATCTATCTGGACAGACTTTTCGGCTTTCAGCTTAATCAACTCAAGTCTAAGAGACAAGCAGTTCTCACAGACAGTGGGTGGAACTGACAATGTCTCAAGCTCTAGCCTAGTATGCGTTAGCTCAGCTCTCACTCTCTCCAAATCACCTAGATGCTCATTGCCCTTGGCTTTCAGCTCAGCTAAAATAGCAAGATGAGATGGGCAATCAGCACAGAGCACGACGACAGTGGCTTGAGCATCTTTCAGCTCCAGCTGAGCGCTTTCAAGCTAGGTGGCCAAAGCATCCCTCTCATCAACCATTTCTGTGTACCTGGACTTCAGAGTCAACAGGTCACACAGAAGCACCTCACACTTTGGGCACTCACTGCTATCACCCAAGCAAGGGGAAGAAGATAGACTCTCAATTCTGCCGTTGGCCATGACAAGCTCACTCTCTAACTCATCTATCCTCTTCTTAGCCCCCTAAGCAGTTTTTCCCGATATTTCAACTCTTGACAATTGCTCTCAAGTAAATCAATGATTTCACGTTCATAAGATGATACCTTTTCGTTGTCGTCATCGTCGGAGTCATCGGAGGAGCTCTTCTCTTCCTTATCCCCAAGAGCCATTGAGCAAAAGCTCTTGTGAGATCTTCGGCACTGATGTGAGCGGCTCTTTGGCCTGTCCCCGAAGGCCATGAAGCAAAGGCCCGCTGGATCGTCCTTGTCCTTCCCCTTCCTGATGATGATCTCCTCATCGCTTGAGCTCGATGAAGAGGAAGAAGACGTGGACCGCTTGGAGTAGCTCTTCTCCATCTCAGCGAAGAAGGATTTGTCGAACTTCTTGTTCTCTCGCCGGTAGTCCTTCAGGGCTTTTCTGAAGAATCTAGTCTTTGACTTGCCCTTGTTGAAGGAGGAGCTGTCGTGCTTGCTAGAGTCATGGAAGCCACCACCGGTGCCCTTCTTGTGGCCATTGCGCTTGGGGCAGTCGGTGATGAAGTGTCCTGGATCACCACACTCAAAGCACCCGGATTTTGTGCCGTGTCTCTTGAATATTCTTTTGTCATAAACACGACGCACCCGGTTGTTAAAAAGACACAGGTCATCATCTCCCAAAGACTCAAGCTGGTTCTTAGTGATAGACATCAAGGAGAACCCAACACAGCTCACAGAAGAAGGATCAACAGAAGGTGTGGCAAGAGCCAGAGACTTTGATCCAGAGCCAATGAGATTTGATCTCAACTGGATATCAACCTCGGTGGCCTTTAGCTTGCTAAACAACTCAGAAATGGTCAAGGTATCATAAGATGTGCTCTCAATGATAGAGGATACCTTGATCTCCCAGATCTTTGGGTCCAAGGTATGGAGAACCTTGAGCGCCTGCTCGTGATCTGAGACTAACTGAGAACCCTCAGCCTTGTTGTCCCGAAGCTTGTTTATGATCAATTGAAAACGACCAAACAACGCTTCAACAGATTCACCTCGCTTTTGTGTGAAATTTTCATATTCACGCCGGTAGGTCTGATAGAGCCGAGCCTTGACCTGGGCTGTTCCCTCATGGTGTGCCTTGAGGGTAGCCCAGATCTCTCTCGCAGTGGAGAGATGGCTCACACGCTCAAACTCAGTGGGACCTAAACCAGAAAACAAAATGTTCATAGCCTTACTATTGTTCAGATGCTGGGCAATGATACCAGGAGTGCCATGCTCAGTAACTGGCAATATAACAAACGTAGCGTGAACGCAAATATCCCAGATGTCCGAGCCTTGGCTCATAAGATAGGCTCGCATGCGAGTCTTCCAATAGTTATAGCCATAAGCTTCCAAGGACGGGACTTTGCCAGGAGACGTCATGCTCACTACTGGGGTTTAGAACCGGTTAAGGTATGGAAAAACCCTAACCAGGCTCTGATACCACTTGTAGGACCGAAAGTAGCGACCACGGGGGTGAATGGACGCCTTAAAAATTCTTTCGAATCAATGACCTGCTCCCAACACCCAACGCTCCTCAAAAGACTAAGCAACAAAGCGCGAACAGATTGCCTAAGTCTAAAAGTATCTAGCCTAGAAAAGTCTGGTGTTCTAGACAGAGAAAACACCAATACAGTGCTAATTAGGCAGATAAACAGAATTTTCAAATCATGGCAGATAAAACTTCTCAGCAGGTGATCTAAGTATACATGAAAGGAGATGAGAAGTTACTGTTCAAATTTGTCTCCTGTTCGAAACTTGGCGAAGCCTGCTTCGCAGTGTCGAAGTGTCGCGCCCCGATTTAATAAATCAGGACTTTATTGAAATTCCATAGAATATCAATAAAACAAGACGTTCATCACACGACCACGTACAATACGGGCAATCATTCACGGTTCGTAGACCGCATTAATACAAAAGTGAATAAAGATGAAGAGAAACTAATAAAACAAGGGTCCTAGATGAACGCCTCCTTCCAGTCTCGCCTTGACTGGGTCGCTACTCCAGACCTTCATCCTCCTCGTAGTAGACGGGCTCTGATGTTGTAAGTCAACGGGGTGAGTACAGATGTACTCAGCAAGCCACCGAATGCAAATATAATGCAAGGTAATAACAAGGGAGATAGTGGCTAATTTTGCGTAAGCAGCATAATTGTAAAGCTTTAAATGAGAGCAATTTATTAGTACGGAAAAGTAAACATGTGCATGTGTATCATCATCTTCTAACTCGAGGGGTACAGTCACCCCACCTCGCTCAACAGTCCTTACGTGCCATGAATAACTTGAACATTCAAACAATAGAAAACTAACTGCGAGTAGTCACACAACCCGCCCTTGACCGTGGGCTCGGCTTTTCGAAAAGATTAAATTACTCTGATCAGAGATGTACCACTGTACCCACAAGGCACGCACTCATCACCTACACCGAAGTGTAACGAGATGACCCATCACACGGGAACTCGTGCCAAAACCTTCCATATGGTTCCCTCCGACTCCACAACACCCTCTTATGGGTTTCGTATCGTGTCTCGACTTGTCGAGTGCTCACCATACCCCCCCTTGAGCCTTCTTTGGTACAAGTCGCCCGCAGGCTAGCCCCTTGTACCCCTCCACTATGGTGCATAGAGCCGAAGAGTTCCACACTTCCAGTTAGGACTTACCCATTAGACTTGTGGTTGGTACGGAAGTGCTTTGCAACAGATCCCGCAGACCGGTCCTTATAGTGCCCCGGGTGCGACAAACCAGTGCCCGAGCTTGCACCCGGAACCCACCATACTTATAACTTAGCCAACTCCAACAGAGTCCAGAGACGAGAATAACGGGGAAATTCATATACAGAATCCAGCTATCTACGACTCATTCTTTTTAACCTATAGCAGTTGTGCCGGTACATTGGGCACTAGCTAATATAGTATTTGTAGAGTGACAAGGAGTTAAGGCTCAATAAGCATGGCTTGGGTTTGCACACAAGGACAGGGATCTAATAAATATAAGTGTAAGGCTTGAATATTTGTCTAATGCAATATTAACCTATGGGTTATAGCGATAATTTATTAAAACATGGGCTCAATATGATCAACTGTTTCCACAGAGATGGTCGATGACTTGCCTTGATCAACAAATGGGGATGGAGGAACCTCTGGGTAGAACTCCTGCTCCTCGACGAACTCGTAGTCTTCTCGATACGGAAAAGTAAACAATACATTTAATAAACAGATAAAATCCACCAAATAAGCAATATTCATATTTGTGGGTGTTTTGAAGTAATATTTTAATATTCTAAAGTTTGGTATAAAACAGTAAAACTTATCTTTTTAGGATTTTTCCTAATTTATTTTCTGTATTTCAAATTTTAACCCTAAAGGGTTTTTATTCATTTATTTAATAAAAATATTTTGGGTAACAGTAACCTACTGTTTTTATGGCCTTAATGTGTAGAGAATATTATTCTAGATTTAACAAAATTTGAATGGTGAAATTTGGAGTTAAAATGAGCAAGATATGAATTTTTGAAGTTTAAACAATTTTCTGGAATTTTATTTAAACTAAAAACAGTCTCTGGTCCACGGTGAACCAGGTTCACCGTGAACCCGTGACTATGCGCGTGAGCCGGGGTGATCAGGACCGTAGGATCAAGATCTAACGGTCACTAGCGGAGCGGGGCGCTTAAGTGAGATTGGAGGGCTCAGATTGCCCGATACCGGTCAACATCGGTCAAAGCAATCTGGGCCCTCGATCTCGGGTTCTAATCGTGGCCGTTCAGTCCGGATCGAACGGCAGGGGTGCCGTCCGGCACGCGCGCGGCACGGGGGAAGCCGAGGGCTTCGTCCCCAGCGCCGGCCGAACAACGGCGAGCTCCCTCTGGCGACGTCGATGGCCGAAGGCCCTATTCTTTGCCAAAAATGGAATGAGGAGGGGATGGCGGTCACGTTCGTACCTTAAGTGGCGATGGTTGGCGACGGACGGCGACGACGGCGAGGGGTAGACGAAGAAGGCCTTCGGGGAGCTCGTCGGCGACGATGATCCGGCGGTCCTCTCGACCAGTGGAGTCGTGGCCGAGGCCGGGCGGGCCTCAGTGGTCACGCTGGTAGCGGTGGCTAGGGTGGCAGGGGTCCGAGGCAGCGGCGATTGCTCGCCGGAGGTGGAGCAGAGGGGAAATCCGAAAACGAGAAATGGGCGCGCTGGATGGCTATGGTTCGGGCTACGGGGGTGTGGATTGAGTGCGGTGAGGTTGGGGGGGTTCTTATAGGGGGTCGTCGGCGTCCAATTGGAAGGGAACCCGAGGGTTTCCTTTTCTCTCCGGCGAGCTTCCATGAGTGCGGGTACCTGCCATCCAAGGTGAAAACGCGTGGAGATAAGGGGAAAGCGATCGCCGGGATTTGGCAAGCTAAGGCGTGGGTCCAGATCGGCGATTGACGGCTGGCAGGGGCGAATTCGGCAGGGGGGCTCGTCGGCGATGGAAAGGGGGATCCCTTTCCATCGGGGAAGAAGCTTCCGACAGGTGGCCCCCACCTGTCGGCGGGCGAATGAAAAATGGAAACCCAGACAAGCGGGCCATGGTTGTCAGAGGGAGAGAGAGGAGTGGCGGAGGCTGACTGGTGGGTCCAGGCGGGGCGCGGGCGGGAGGAGAGAGGGGAGGGCGGCGCCGACAGGCGGGCCCCTCTTGTCAGCGAGAGGGTGGCGATGGGCTGGGCCAAAAGGCCGTTGGGGGAAGTTTCTGGGTTGAGGCCCGTTAAGGATTTAAATTTGATTTTCGATTTAAAATAATTCCAGAAAATCAAATATTTGAGTAAGGGTTGAATCACTGTTGATAAAAATTTGTAAAAATTCCTAAAATTATATCTTGGCCTCTAGTTCATCTCATAAAATTTTCAAGTCCAGATTTTGAGTATTTCTCCCTGTTTGGCTTTATTTGAGTTCTTTTGGGATTTTTCTTTAATAATAAATTCAGAAATGATTTAAATAATATTTTCTTTTTATTTTATTCCTTTTTAATTTCTGGGGCGTTACAATCCTATCCCCCTTACAGAGAATCTCGTCCTCGAGATTCGGATCAATCCTCGAATAGCTCAGGATGCTGTGCCTTGAGTTCATCTTCTTTTTCCCATGTAGCTTCCTCTACCGGATGATTGCTCCACTGCACTTTGCAGAAACGGATGACTCGACTCCTGGTGGTTCTTTCTTTGACCTCCACTATCTTGACCGGCTTTTCCACATAGGTCAGATCTTCTTGGACATCCAATTGCTGAAGGTCCACTTGCTCTGTGGGGACACGGAGACACTTCTTGAGTTGAGATACATGAAACACGTCATGCACTCCAGCCAATGAGGGCGGTAATTCCAACTGATATGCAACTTCGCCTTGGCGTCGAACAACGGGAAATGGTCCAACATATCGAGGGGCCAACTTTCCTCTCATGTTAAACCGTTGAGTTCCACGGAGAGGCGTGACTCGTAGGTAGACATGATCTCCTTCTTCAAAGACTAGGTCTCGACGGCGATTGTCTGCGTAGCTCTTCTGTCGCGATTGGGCTGTCTTGAGTCGGTCTCTGATGATCCGTACCTTCTCTTCAGCTTCACGAAGAATGTCGGTTCCGAATACTTGGGATTCACCCGTTTGGTCCCAAAGTAGAGGCGTTCTGCACTTACGTCCATATAGGGCCTCAAAAGGAGACATCTGAAGACTGGCTTGATAACTATTGTTGTATGAAAACTCTGCATATGGCAAGCTCTTGTCCCAAGTGGCTCCAAAGTCCAAAACACATGCCCGAAGCATATCCTCTAGTATCTGATTTACCCTTTCTGTTTGCCCATCTGTCTGAGGATGGTAGGCGGTACTGAAATTCAATCTCGTGCCCATTTCTTCTTGGAGGTTCTTCCAAAAGCGAGAGGTGAACTGACTTCCTCGGTCAGACACTATCTTCTTGGGCACTCCATGAAGACATACTATCCGGGCCATATATAGCTCTGCTAGCTTAGGGCCACTGAAGGTCGTCTTGACGGCTATGAAATGAGCTACTTTCGTAAGCCGATCGATGATCACCCAAATAGAATCATATCCAAGTTGGGTCTTTGGTAATCCGGTGATAAAATCCATACCGATCTCTTCCCACTTCCATTCCGGCACTTTAAGTGGCTGCAACAATCCTGCAGGTCTCTGATGTTCAGCTTTTACTCTTCTGCAGGTGTCACATTCGGCGACGAACTGGGCAATCTCTCTTTTCATGCTAACCCACCAATAGCGTTCCTTTAGATCCTGGTACATCTTGGTACTGCCGGGGTGAATGGAGTACAATGTCTCATGGGCTTCTCTTAGGATAAGAGTCTTTATCTCAGGTTTATCCGGCACACATATCCGAGTTCCAAACCATATGGTGCCATTCTCGTCCTCGGAAAATCCGGGGGCTTTTCCTTGTCTCATGTTCTTCTTAATGGCCGCTATATCCGGGTCTTCTGACTGAGCTTCACGAATATGCTCGAACAAGACAGGTTGGGTCTCCAAGGTGGCTAGATATGCTCTGGTGGTCAATCCAAGATTTAAGTTTTCCATCTCCTTACATAACAAGGGTGCGTGTCCTTGAATCATCATGGCCGTGCAATATCCCTTGCGACTTAAGGCATCAGCTACCACATTTGCTTTTCCTGGGTGGTAGTGAATACCTAAGTCATAGTCCTTGATTAGTTCCAACCATCGTCTTTGCCTCAGATTAAGGTCAGGCTGTGTGAAGATATACTTCAAACTCTTGTGATCTGTAAAGATCTCACAGCGATTCCCAACCAAATAGTGCCTCCAAATCTTGAGGGCGTGCACTACGGCGGCTAATTCCAAATCATGGGTCGGATAATTCAACTCATGGGGTCTCAATTGTCTGGAGGCATAAGAGATGACTTTTCCATCTTGCATGAGAACACATCCCAATCCTTGGCGAGATGCGTCGCAATAGACATGGAAGTCTTTGCGGATATCTGGTAGGGTTAGTATAGGTGCAGACACCAAACGAGTCTTGAGGGTGCGGAAACTTTCCTCGCAATCAGGAGTCCATTCGAACTTCTCTCCTTTCTGCAACAACTTGGTCATTGGCTTGGCTATCTTAGAAAAATTCTCGATGA
The DNA here is from genome assembly GCA_019279435.1 of Zizania palustris. Lineage (NCBI taxonomy): Eukaryota > Viridiplantae > Streptophyta > Magnoliopsida > Poales > Poaceae > Zizania > Zizania palustris. Next base: position 117,550,366 of record JAAALK010000283.1, read on the forward strand.
ATCTTCGGTAATATCCGGCCAATCCCAGAAAACTTCGTATCTCAGATACGTTCGTGGGTGGCAACCAATCCGTAACTGCTTCTACGGTGGCAGGGTCTACTGCGATTCCTTGCGCAGAGATGATATGTCCAAGGAACTTTACTTCTGCCGTCCAAAACTTGCATTTGCTGTACTTGGCATACAATTGGTGTTCCCTTAGCTTTCCTAGGGTTAACCGGAGGTGAGTCTCGTGCTCCTTCTGGTCCTTGGAATAAATGAGGATGTCGTCTATGAAGACCACGATGAACTTGTCCAAATATTCCATGAACACTTTATTCATCATATTCATGAAAAATGCAGGGGCGTTGGTCAATCCAAAGGACATAACCGTGCACTCATATAATCCATAACGGGTAGTGAAGGCCGTCTTGGGTATATCTTCTTCTCGGATCCTTAACTGATGGTAACCAGACCGCAGGTCGATCTTCGAGAATACCGTAGCTCCTTTGAGTTGGTCGAAGAGGTCATCGATCCGAGGCAACGGATATTTATTCTTGATTGTTACCTCATTCAGGGCGCGGTAATCTACACACATACGCTTTGCCTTGTCTTCTTTCTTCTCGACAAAGATGACAGGGGCACCCCACGGTGATGTGCTTGGTCTGATATAACCTTTCTTCTCAAGATCCTCCAATTGCTGCTTCATCTCTGCTAATTCGTTGGCGGCCATCCGGTATGGTCGCTTGTAGATAGGGGTGGTTCCTGGCACCAAGTCAATCCTGAACTCGATGTCCCTCTTGGGTGGCATCCCTGGTAGATCCTCTGGGAATACGTCCGGGTAGTCACTGACTACTGGTATCTCTTCCAAAGTAATCTGATGTAGTCTTGGTCTTCTGATCTTCAATCTTGGCATCTGAAATGTGATGGCAATACCTTCTTCGCTGGTCACAGTCACTTTTCTTTGGGCACATTCTATCACTCCTTGGTTTTTATTTAACCAATCCATTCCTAGAATGAGATCCAGGCCTTGGCATTCTATCAGGATGGGGTCGGCCCAAAATACGGTGCCGTGGATATCTATCCATACCTTTGGGCTATATGTTAGGGCTAGAGTTTGTTTTCCCGGGGTGACTATTTGTACGGCTCTGGGTAGTTCTTCGGTGCTTAGGTTGTTCTTTTCCACAAATTCAGTTGAGATGAAGGAGTGCGTAGCTCCGGTGTCAAACAAAACTATTGCAATTGCTGAATTTACTATGAACTTACCCATCACGATCTCGGGCGCAGCCTGGGCTTCCTCGGCGGTGACATGGTTGACGCGAGCACGGATGGCGGGGTTCGTCGTGACTCCCTGTGCGCGCTTGGGGTGTGGGCACTGATAGGCGAAATGCCCTTCCTGGCGGCAGTTAAAACATACCACGGGCTTGCCATGCTTGTCGCGCAGAATCTCTGCCTTCTTTGCCGGGACGGGTGGTGCAGCTGGCGCGGCAGGAGCGGGGCGAGGCTGTCCGGCTCCGGTGTTGGCGGCAGGTGGTGCCGGACGATGCACTGGGCGGGGGTGGTATTGTGGCGTCGGAGGAGGAGGGGTGAAACGAGGCCTCTGTGCCATGCCTTGATTCTGTCTGAAGGCAACCATTCTCTTCCTCTTCAGGTCGACCTTATTTTGCTGAGTCTCCTGAATAATAGCCTTATTAACCAACTTTTGGAAGTTGGCATAATCTCCGGAAACGAGTTGAAGGGACAACTCATCCTTAAGACCTCGAAGGAACTTAGACTGCCTGGCCGCGCCAGTACGGACTTCTTCAGGCGCGTAACGAGCCAGCCGGTTGAACTCGTGTAAATACTCTGTGACGGACCTGCTCCCCTGCTGCAGGTCCCTGAACTCCTGCTGCTTCTGTGCGATGATGCCTTCTGGGATATGAGCGGCACGGAAAGCATCGGAAAATTCTGCCCAAGTGTGGACATGTCCTTCGGGCAGAGTCTCTCGCAGGTTGTCCCACCATTCTGCGGCGGGACCATGGAGTTGATGGGTGGCGAAGGCCACCCTCTCCTGCTCAGTGCAGGTCAACAGATCTAGCTTCTTCTCAATGGTCCTTAACCAATCCCCAGCCTCCATGGGGTTGGTGGTGCTTGAGAAGGTTGGTGGGCGAACTCGGAGGAACTCCGAGAGCTGGGACGCGGGAGCGGGAGCTGGGGCGGCGTGATGATGCAGCTCGGGCTGTTGGTGATGGCGGAAAAACTGAGCCTGCTGCTCTTGCATCTGCTGCTGCTGTTGTTGCATCTGGTTTAATAGGGCAGCAACCAACTGGTTCTGAGTGGCCATCATCTCAGCCAGTGTAGGGTGGTTGGCGACTGGGGCTTGCCTTTGCCCGGTCGCTCCCCACTGTGGCAAGTTGCCGTTTTCTCCTCCGTTCTGGGGAGCGTCGGAGCCTTGGTTGTTCGACATCCTGAGGTTTCCAAAATTAGACAACATTCTTTTAGCGGATACTTTTATTAAATTTTATTCCAAAAATGCCGTTCTTGCGGTTACATTTATTCATTACTTCATTCATGCCTTATGTTTTGACATGAATGTTAATACAATCAAGCAAAAATGCAAAACACTCAACCGAAAAACTATGTCTACGGTAGCTCGGGGGACGGCTCGATCTCGGGCTCGTGGGAGACGGGCGGGGTCGAGGAACTGGACGGTCCGGCGGGTGGTGCGCTGCGGGAGATCCTCTTGGGCCTCACTGTGGGAGTCTGAATGGGTTTCTTCCTGCGGGGCGGAAGAGGTGCGATCTCCTCAATGTCCTTCTTTAACTCCTCGATCTGGTAGCGGAGGTGTGGGTTGGTGGCGACACGCTGTCGAAGGAGCTCATTCTGACGCCGCAACTCCTCTGCCTCGGCAGTCAAGCGGTGTCCCTGCTGGATGCGGCGACGAAGCTCTCCGTTCTCGCGGTTCAGATCCTCAGAAGAGTGTCGGTAGAAGCTGATGGTGTCGCGCTGTCCATTGGCGTCCTGCAGCGCCTCGTAGTGGAGATCATCCATGGCCTCCAACAAGCGCATGGTATGACCAATCGCCGAATGGCGCTGGGAGAGGGTGCTGACGAAGACACTGTGTGGGCTCCCTGGGGTGCGAAGAGGAACGAAGCGGAAGTCCGTGTCGTAGAGCTCGCTGTCGTAGATCATCCGGAGCTCCGTGAGTGCCTGGAGAGCGGTGCGCTGACTGGCTACCAGGAAGGTAGGTCCTCCTCCGCGGTAGGTGTGAGCTGTCTGAGGGGAGGGCTGGACGACGACGGTGACCTCGCAAAAGCTTTCTTCCTCGTCGGGGAAGACTCCATGGTACATCGGCTCATGCTCAAATCCGAGAAAACTGACGAGCATGCGTAGCTCGCGGATGAATCCGGCCTCATCACGAAGGTTCCCGCTCATGGTACGGGCCGGCATCTACAAAAAAGAGAAATTTTTGTGAAAACTTCAGAAGATGAGGAGGTAAGCATTTTGTAAGGAAATATGTTTAATATAGGTCCTAGGGTCAGGTCTGTTTGGCTTCCTACAGTCAAGTCGGCTCTGATACCATCTTGTCGCGCCCCGATTTAATAAATCTGGACTTTATTGAAATTCCATAGAATATCAATAAAACAAGACGTTCATCACACGACCACGTACAATACGGGCAATCATTCACGGTTCGTAGACCGCATTAATACAAAAGTGAATAAAGATGAAGAGAAACTAATAAAACAAGGGTCCTAGATGAACGCCTCCTTCCAGTCTCGCCTTGACTGGGTCGCTACTCCAGACCTTCATCCTCCTCGTAGTAGACGGGCTCTGATGTTGTAAGTCAACGGGGTGAGTACAGATGTACTCAGCAAGCCACCGAATGCAAATATAATGCAAGGTAATAACAAGGGAGATAGTGGCTAATTTTGCGGAAGCAGCATAATTGTAAAGCTTTAAATGAGAGCAATTTATTAGTACGGAAAAGTAAACATGTGCATGTGTATCATCATCTTCTAACTCGAGGGGTACAGTCACCCCACCTCGCTCAACAGTCCTTACGTGCCATGAATAACTTGAACATTCAAACAATAGAAAACTAACTGCGAGTAGTCACACAACCCGCCCTTGACCGTGGGCTCGGCTTTTCGAAAAGATTAAATTACTCTGATCAGAGATGTACCACTGTACCCACAAGGCACGCACTCATCACCTACACCGAAGTGTAACGAGATGACCCATCACACGGGAACTCGTGCCAAAACCTTCCATATGGTTCCCTCCGACTCCACAACACCCTCTTATGGGTTTCGTATCGTGTCTCGACTTGTCGAGTGCTCACCATACCCCCCCTTGAGCCTTCTTTGGTACAAGTCGCCCGCAGGCTAGCCCCTTGTACCCCTCCACTATGGTGCATAGAGCCGAAGAGTTCCACACTTCCAGTTAGGACTTACCCATTAGACTTGTGGTTGGTACGGAAGTGCTTTGCAACAGATCCCGCAGACCGGTCCTTATAGTGCCCCGGGTGCGACAAACCAGTGCCCGAGCTTGCACCCGGAACCCACCATACTTATAACTTAGCCAACTCCAACAGAGTCCAGAGACGAGAATAACGGGGAAATTCATATACAGAATCCAGCTATCTACGACTCATTCTTTTTAACCTATAGCAGTTGTGCCGGTACATTGGGCACTAGCTAATATAGTATTTGTAGAGTGACAAGGAGTTAAGGCTCAATAAGCATGGCTTGGGTTTGCACACAAGGACAGGGATCTAATAAATATAAGTGTAAGGCTTGAATATTTGTCTAATGCAATATTAACCTATGGGTTATAGCGATAATTTATTAAAACATGGGCTCAATATGATCAACTGTTTCCACAGAGATGGTCGATGACTTGCCTTGATCAACAAATGGGGATGGAGGAACCTCGGGGTAGAACTCCTGCTCCTCGACGAACTCGTAGTCTTCTCGATACGGAAAAGTAAACAATACATTTAATAAACAGATAAAATCCACCAAATAAGCAATATTCATATTTGTGGGTGTTTTGAAGTAATATTTTAATATTCTAAAGTTTGGTATAAAACAGTAAAACTTATCTTTTTAGGATTTTTCCTAATTTATTTTCTGTATTTCAAATTTTAACCCTAAAGGGTTTTTATTCATTTATTTAATAAAAATATTTTGGGTAACAGTAACCTACTGTTTTTATGGCCTTAATGTGTAGAGAATATTATTCTAGATTTAACAAAATTTGAATGGTGAAATTTGGAGTTAAAATGAGCAAGATATGAATTTTTGAAGTTTAAACAATTTTCTGGAATTTTATTTAAACTAAAAACAGTCTCTGGTCCACGGTGAACCAGGTTCACCGTGAACCCGTGACTATGCGCGTGAGCCGGGGTGATCAGGACCGTAGGATCAAGATCTAACGGTCACTAGCGGAGCGGGGCGCTTAAGTGAGATTGGAGGGCTCAGATTGCCCGATACCGGTCAACATCGGTCAAAGCAATCTGGGCCCTCGATCTCGGGTTCTAATCGTGGCCGTTCAGTCCGGATCGAACGGTAGGGGTGCCGTCCGGCACGCGCGCGGCACGGGGGAAGCCGAGGGCTTCGTCCCCAGCGCCGGCCGAACAACGGCGAGCTCCCTCTGGCGACGTCGATGGCCGAAGGCCCTATTCTTTGCCAAAAATGGAATGAGGAGGGGATGGCGGTCACGTTCGTACCTTAAGTGGCGATGGTTGGCGACGGACGGCGACGACGGCGAGGGGTAGACGAAGAAGGCCTTCGGGGAGCTCGTCGGCGACGATGATCCGGCGGTCCTCTCGACCAGTGGAGTCGTGGCCGAGGCCGGGCGGGCCTCAGTGGTCACGCTGGTAGCGGTGGCTAGGGTGGCAGGGGTCCGAGGCAGCGGCGATTGCTCGCCGGAGGTGGAGCAGAGGGGAAATCCGAAAACGAGAAATGGGCGCGCTGGATGGCTATGGTTCGGGCTACGGGGGTGTGGATTGAGTGCGGTGAGGTTGGGGGGGTTCTTATAGGGGGTCGTCGGCGTCCAATTGGAAGGGAACCCGAGGGTTTCCTTTTCTCTCCGGCGAGCTTCCATGAGTGCGGGTACCTGCCATCCAAGGTGAAAACGCGTGGAGATAAGGGGAAAGCGATCGCCGGGATTTGGCAAGCTAAGGCGTGGGTCCAGATCGGCGATTGACGGCTGGCAGGGGCGAATTCGGCAGGGGGGCTCGTCGGCGATGGAAAGGGGGATCCCTTTCCATCGGGGAAGAAGCTTCCGACAGGTGGCCCCCACCTGTCGGCGGGCGAATGAAAAATGGAAACCCAGACAAGCGGGCCATGGTTGTCAGAGGGAGAGAGAGGAGTGGCGGAGGCTGACTGGTGGGTCCAGGCGGGGCGCGGGCGGGAGGAGAGAGGGGAGGGCGGCGCCGACAGGCGGGCCCCTCTTGTCAGCGAGAGGGTGGCGATGGGCTGGGCCAAAAGGCCGTTGGGGCAAGTTTCTGGGTTGAGGCCCGTTAAGGATTTAAATTTGATTTTCGATTTAAAATAATTCCAGAAAATCAAATATTTGAGTAAGGGTTGAATCACTGTTGATAAAAATTTGTAAAAATTCCTAAAATTATATCTTGGCCTCTAGTTCATCTCATAAAATTTTCAAGTCCAGATTTTGAGTATTTCTCCCTGTTTGGCTTTATTTGAGTTCTTTTGGGATTTTTCTTTAATAATAAATTCAGAAATGATTTAAATAATATTTTCTTTTTATTTTATTCCTTTTTAATTTCTGGGGCGTTACACGAAGCCTCCTTCGGAGTCCCTTTGTCGAAGTCTAGCGAAGGTTGTCAATGATGTGCCGAAGGTTTGTTGAGTCTATCCTAGTTCGAGTGTGGCAGAGAGCGAAGTATGCTTCGAAGCGAAGTATGACAGTATCGAAGCCTGCTTCGAACAATGTACTTCGAAGCCTAAACTTCGAACAGAAAGCTTCGAACAAGGTTCACAGAAAATCAACCTTCGAAAGAGAAGCGAAGCCAAACACACAGTCACAAAACCAAATCGAAGCCTACACTCTACCTTCGAGGCTAGCTTGATCGAGGTATGACCACCGGAGTGGTAACCTTCGAACCGAGAACTAACTTCGACAGACAAGCTCCGAACCCACACACTGTGACCCTCAAAAATACAGTACCAGAAAGACCTCAGAAAAGCATACTCCGAGCGAAGTCTATCAGAGAGACATGCTTCGAAGCTAACCTCGAAGCCTGTCGAAATATTGACTTCGGAGACCTTAAGTCGGAGTATACCTTCACAAGAACTGTCGAAGTATGCCAAGCTAACAGAAACTACGCACAGAACACACTTTGAAGCTTGATTCACAGTTCAAAATCGGAGTTGAACATTTTAGCAATGCCTTCGTAGGAGTCTGGCCAAATCCTGCCTCTCAGAGCTGAAGGGCTTCGAACCAAAACGAAGGGGCTTCGCCAAAAATAGTCAGGGAAAAGCTAAGACCTATCTACTCGATCAAAAAGGCTTTGCAGTAAAAAGCAAGCTAGAGTACTAGTGTACTGTTGCTACAGGGAGTAGGTACTACTTGCTGCATGCAAGAACTAGTACTACTCATCTCAAGAACAGAAGCAACAGAGACACATTTTCTCAAAGAAAATAGCTACGCACGTGAATCAAAGCAATAAAAACAACTGCAGAAACGCTGCAACTCGAAGTGACAAGAGAAGAGAATAGGAGCTCATGGATTCATGAAGAACAGAAACTCACAGTAGTGCATGCAGGAATAAAAATGGTTTGCGCAAGAGCTTGGCGGCGCACAAATAGGAGAGATGACCCAAGGAATGATTAAAAAGTGATTTATTAAAAGGGTCACCTAACCCTAGGGATTGGGGTCCTATTTATAGGCTGCCCAATAGCTAGGAATATTCCACCAGCCCCTTAGGGTTTTTTACAGACGCTGAAATAAAAAGAAAAGACTAAACTGCCCTTAGGATATTTTTACAGACTCGACTGACTGACTGTGGGCCTAGGGACAAAATAGTAAACTCCTATTTACAGATGACTTATCCGGAAGCTAAGCTTTCGTAGCGACTACGGCTTCTCTTCTGGATAGTCCGATACAAGATCAGCGGTCGTCAGTTTTGCGCCGAAACTGACAAAGCCTCCACCGACTTTGCACCAGGTACCCGGATTGGGCCGGCCCGACTCCGCAGCTCTCTCAGCCCGGCAATCGCTCATCGCCCGTGTACCTGAGTCAATCCTGGTCAATAGCCCAGTGGGTCTTCTGCTGCTTCTGGCCCATGTACCCGGATTGGGCCAGCCCGACTTCGCAGCTCTCTCAGCCCGACAGTCGCTCGCTGCGCGTGTACCTGAGTCACACATGGCCCATGACGCAGCAGATCTCCGTTCTTTTTCTGTCCTCTTTGACTATCGTTGACAATGACTCATCAAATCTGGAGCCATGAGGCCCACGCTATTCAGCATGGCTCCTCACCTCTTCGGCCATAAAAATTTGATTATAATCAACGTTACCATCGATAAAACTTAGTACCTTGTGTCCTGAGGCATCGTTGATCATCATGTCGGCTATCGGTATCGGATATTCATCTTTCAGAGTGGACTTGTTTAGATCCCTGAAATCAATACAGACTCGGTATACTTGCATGTCCTAATAAACTCGGATTGTAGTAATCATTCAACCTCTTCTTTAACTCGGTCATATACGGCCGAATTAAAGCGATGAGGGGGCAATTTATAAGGCCTAAACCCGGGTTTAATAGGTAGTCGATGCTCCACGAGCTCGTGGCTTAATCCGGGCATCTCACTATACTCCCATGTGAAACAATCAGCGTACGACCGAAGATTTTTTTTACTTTGGCCTTCTCATCAGCTTGTAAGTTCTGGTTTACAAAAGTCGGCCTTAGAATGCTGCCATTGCCTATGTCGACTTCTTCTAGAGGATCATCCGACGCAAAACCTTGTCCTATTTTCTCTAGTTCGCTAAAATCTTCAATGGCTTCGACAATACCGTCTTTAGAAGACCGATATTGCTTCACGCGAGACTTCAGCCAATCAAGATTACTTTTGCTAGACATGGTCGTGCTACACCAGCCGACTTTATAGACACTGGTACGAAACATCCCTCGGATACTCTAACGAAGTCGTAATCCGAAAGGTCTCTACCTGATAGACACTCTACTTTGTTGTGTATGGCGTCGATGGACACATCGACCAATGCTACCTGGGCCTAAGTGTCTGCTGGTATGACTTCTACGTCATCATCGTCCCATTGTATTAGGCATTGGTGCAAAGTAGAAGGAATACAACAATTTGTGTGAATCCAGTCACGCCTGAGCAGCACGCTATAGTTACCTTGCACATCAACGATGAAGAATGTTGTTGGTAACGTTTTGTTACCTACTGTCAACTCCATGGAGAGTACGCCTTTTACCTCAGAACTCTCGCCATTGAAGCCGTTGAGCATTAGGTTAGTTTTCTTCAAGTCTTCCTCGCCTTGCCAAGCTTCTTCAATAGAGAGTAAGACATTAGGTTAACTATGGTGCCATCGTCGACAAGCATTCTGGAGATCGGCTTTCTGTCGATGTGACCTCTGACGTAGAGAGGCTTTAGGTGGTGAGCCATATCCTCGGATTTCTCAAAAATAGCATTGCATGGACCGAGGTTCAACTGAGCAACCTCGACCTCATCTTTTGGTAGGGCAAACTCGGTAGGCAGCATGATGACGTTGATGTCCATCGTCTGAGGTGCGGGTCCCTTAGAGATAGGTGTATAATCATCGCCAAGCATATCATCATCATCGTCGCTTGGGACGGGAGTCGGGTTGGTTATCTCAATCGGCTCGATTTTCCATACATGTCTTGCAGCTAGACGAGGGTGGATTTCCTCAAAGATAGCGTCTCGTTCATCCTCGACCTTTTTCTCACACATCTCCTACGCTCGTAGGCATTGTAGGCGTCTTTTCTGTGATTTGGACATGCCCGGAGGTGCCCAAGATGGTTGTGGCTTGGTACCAGGTGCCACCACCCTGTTTTGTGGTTTTTGGTCGAAGGGGTACCACCCATGTCGGCTTCGCGTGCTTCATAGTCGGAGGATGCCTCGCTGTGGACCCTATTGGTCAGACCGGCCTCGTTCGGCCAATTGGACCGGGCTCCGGTGCTGGCCTCGGCTGGGCTAGGGGACTTACCTCCATCGGGCTTCGGAGAGGGGGCCCTCGGGATCGGGACTTCTTGAGACCGTACTTTGACTGTGATGGTTTCGGACTCCCTATCTTTCGCCTCTTCACGTCCATCTCCTTTGGCTCTGTCCTGTGAGAGTCGATTCGGAGGTACTACGGACAACCTGTGGACGATGTCTCCTTTTGTCGTGTCTATTTGTCCCTGCCAGTTATAATACTTCGAAGGAAAACAAGGGACAACGTTATCTTGTGAAGGATACTCGGGAGGCGAGGTGTACGGAGCCCACGGTGTCCCTGTCCAATTGTATGACGGAGGCATCGGTGGCTCCATCGGCTTCACCCACTGTGAGCCGAACCCACTGCCCGGAGGGGGGCTCAACCATGTCGAAGGTATTTCGGACCATATTAGCGAAGGGTCCTGCCAGGACGGAGGTATGTTCGGCCATTGTGGGCTGAAGCCTTCTACCGGAGTGTTCGCCTAGAGCGTAGTTGAGCTCGGCCATCGAGGTCCGAACTCGTTCTGCGTAGGGTTTGGCCATTGGGGTCCAAACTCCCTATGCGGAGGGTTTGACCACTAGGGACCGAAGCCACTGTATGGAGGGTTCAGCCATTGGGGTCCGAAGCCACCGTAGGGAGTGTTCGGACACTGTGGCCTGAAGCCATCGTGCAGAGGGTTCGACCACTGTGGTCTGGAGCTATCGTGCAGAGGGTTAGCCACTGTGGTCCAAAGCCATCCTTCGACTATTTTGGCCCCTTTGGTTGACTTAGCCTTCTAGCGCGGGGGCCTGTTTCCTTAGCCTTTTTCTGATGTTTATTCAACAACATCTAATATGTCACCTTAGGCTTCTTGTGAGCCCTAGCCGAAGGAGACGTGTTGACATTCCGTTTCCACACTCCTACTTCAGGGTTCTTTGGTACGAGTGTGCATGTGCGTGATTCTCCAATAATGACCGCTTTCCCTTTCGTTGACTCGGCCTGCTCTGGCCGAATCAGCACCCTCTTCTCGTTGAGGTCGACAGTGTTTATGAGAAAGGAGTGTTTGTCTAGCTTCATAACCTCAAACGTTTAGGACATGCACTAGAGTTAAGCAGATCTCCTAGGCCACGCCTGTGACTAAAACCGACATTGACATGTTTTTGGCCCAACACGCTTTTTGGCACACCCGGTGGGACAACCTTCAGACAACTCAACTATGGTGGGTGTTGATAGCAAAAAATGACATCAAATGGTTAAGACTATCAAAATATCAATTTTGGTAATTTGGGCCAAAGATACACATGTCCTGGGTCGGGCCGAAGCCCTACAGGGCCGAAGGCCCATTGAAGCTATGGGCTTTGGAAGCTTCCGACAGGCCTGCTAGCTTCGCCCTGAAGGCCTTCGGAGGCCTGCCTCGCCGAAGCTTTGGCCTAGGGAGCAGGCTTCGGCGGGCCTGGCCGAAGGCCCACTTTGGGCAGGATTCCAGAGATAGAGTTTGAGTCTGATTTTGGCTAATTTTATCCCTACGCATGATTGGGCTGAATCTTAACAGATTAATCGTAGTGATTAGAAGACTAGCCCCTATAAATATAGGGGTGAGGCCAGTTCATTAACCCCCCAAACACAAATCAACACAAATCCCTTGCTTTGAACCGTACCTTTACTTTTCTGCAACCTTCGTGGGTTTGCCTGGAAGCCCTCCGCCGGCCACTTTGGAATAGTGGTAATCCTTGTTACTTCGCTTGTGAAGTATCCATTAATCTACGTAATAGATTGCTATCGCCTTGTTACTTCGCCTGTGAAGTATCCGCTAATCTGCATAACAGATTGCTACATTTGCACTCTAGTGCAACACTTAGCAGAATTCGGTCGCTAGGCCGAATTGGCACTTGATCTCTGTTCTGTTGCAGGTTTCCACGCTTGGAGCCACTTCACTGGAGGTGTCCGGAGCCAAGCAATTGGTTTCGAAGGCTGCCAGAACACCCCTCGGTGGGAATACTGCTTCGACTATCCGTGCCGGACCGTCACAGGATTGACGGTTTGATCGAGTCCCGTGCACCAGCACGCTTCTCTACAGGCTTCATCACGATAGGCTTCGCCATGTTCGTACCCCACGACAGACGAAGTCACGCCTGCACGTTGCGTTCGAGTTATTTTATCGTGTCACAGACTTCGCGCTGAACCCCGTTATTCGGAGGTGATTGTCGCGTCAAGATCTGTTCGAAGCCCGCTTTCGGCTAGATTAGTCCGAACACCGAAGGCCCCCTTCGGTGGGACCCTTCGCATCAGACGCCGAAGGTACCCTTCGGCGATACCCTTCGCAGTGTATACTTCGGATCAATTAGGCTCCGCTCGGCTTGCTGATTTATTCTATTTAATATATTTATTTTCAGCTAATTGGATTATTTCTGTGTGATTTGATTACCTGGCGACTCCACCCCCTTACCACGGTTAAGGGTAGTCAGAACGCATCATCGGTGTTGTGTTACGCTTAGGCTCATACCTAAGTATCCACACACTTTTGGATCGTCGAACTGACCCAAGTGCGTGGGCACGTTTTCGTGTCAACACACTTTTTGGTGACTCCACCGGAGACAGCTACGCCAACATGACGAGTACATCTACATCGGTCGTCGGTACGTCTAAGATGACTACTACGTCTACATCGCCGATGGATCCCATGGGAGGCGCGAATATCGACAACCGCAACATCATGTCTCCTACCCTTGAAGGTATTCCCGCAGAAGACCAATGAGAGATTGAGGCAAAAATGAAGGCACTCCATTATCTCATGCTTGGGAGCTACGTCAAAACACACGCGAGCTTCATCAAGCGCAACGTCACCATCCCCGACCTCGCTCGGATCTAGGTAACTCCAGTATCACCTCGTTTATCTTCTTTAGAGATTGAGGAAAAGATAGCTGCATTAGTAGACCAAGCCGTTAGCGCTTCGCTAGCCAACCGTTTAGATTCGGCAGTTAGCTCTCAAGTAGATGCAACATTTAGAAGGTTCGACTTTACCGAGGTTATGCCTCCAGCTCCTATTGCTAGCATACCTCCGATAAATCACATTTACAGCAGAACTGACGGTAGTACCGGCAAAGCCATTACGTCTCCGGCCTCAATATCCATGGCCGAGACCAATCACCATACTTACGGCCAAACTAGCGCCGCCTACCATGTGCCGCCTCCACTTACACCAGTGCCAGTTTTGCCCACGCTGCCTGCGCCACATGCACAAGCGCATAGGCCCGAACACGTCATACGTCCCGAGCTAGCACATGAGGAAGAAACCCGTGGCCGACAAGCCGACATCCCACTGCGTGTCGCGCCCCCGCATGAGAGACGCGCGCAGGGAGTAGGTCAGGATGGCATTGAGGAGCGGATCTGCGCACTATTTAGGGAGTGCACCGGCTTCGTACATAGGGGTCGAGCTATGGTTTACCAGAAGTCGTTCCCCAATCATTTCGACACGATACCTTACCCTCGCAGCTATAGAGTCCCTGAATTCACCAAGTTCGATGGTGAGGGTAACAAAACCACACTAGAGCATGTCAGTCAGTTTTTAGCACAGTGTGGAGAAGCTAGTGGGTCGGACGCTTTAAAATTTAGACTATTTTCTCTCTCACTATCTGTCACCGCTTTCACTTGGTTTTCGACACTCCCGCCGAACTCTATCCAAACGTGGGCTGAATTAGAACAAAAATTCCATGACTACTTCTACCCGGGTGAAATAGAACTTATGCTTTCACACTTAACATCGGTTAGACAGAAATCTAGCGAGAGCGTCTCTAAGTATATCAAGTGATTTCGAGATACCAGAAATCGGTGTTTTAGTCTTAATATTTTGGAAAGGGATTTGACGGATCTAGCTTTTATCGGGTTGCACTCTGAAATTAAAGAGAGACTAGACAACCAGCACTTTTTAGAAGTTAGCCAAGTCTTACAACAGGCTCTGGTCTAGGAAGGTCGAGCCAAGGATAAAAAATTTATTAAGACGTTTAACAAGCCTAGGGCTGAGGTCCACGTCATGGAACACTCCGACGAGGAAGAATCAGAAGAGGAAGAAGATTCGACTGACATGTACGCGGTCGAATGGGTTTGGAACGCTAAAAGCAAGCATGTTACTTGCTCCGAGTTACGACCGTCTCCCACTAAGAATCGGCTTAGCGAGGTTAAATACTCATTTGATATAACTAAGTGTGATAAAATATTTGATTTCCTCTTGAAGAACCAGCTTCTCAGGTTGCCTAAAGGCTAAGTCATTCCATCTGCCGATGAGCTAAGGAAACACCCCTACTATAAGTGGCATGATTCACATTCACACTATACTAACGACTGCAATGTTTTTCGTCGACAGGTTCAATCGACTATAGAGGAAGGACGATTGAAGATAGACCCCCGTCCAAAGATAAAGCTGGACAAAAACCCTTTCCCGTGAAGACCGTCGATCTCGACGAAAAGAGAGTGTTGATTCGGCTAGAGCAGACCGAGTCAACTAAAGGGAAAGCGGTCGTTATTGGAGAATCACGTACACACACTCGTGGCTAAAGAACCCTGAAGTAGGAGTGTGGAAACGAAATGTTAGCACGGCTCCTTCGGCTAGGGCTCGCAAGAAGCCGAAGGTAACATATCAGATGTTGTTAAGTATCCGTTAATATACATAATAGATTGCTATCGCCTTGTTACTTCGCTTGTGAAGTATCCGCTAATCTGTGTAGCAGATTGCTACCTTCGCTCTCTAGTGCAACACTTAGAAGAATTCAGTCCCTAGGCTGAATTGGCACTTGATCTCTGTTCTGTTGTAGGTTTCCACGCTCGGAGCTACTTCTTAAGAGGTGTCCGGAGCCAAGAGATTGGTTTCAGAGGCTACTAGAACACCCCTTGGTGGGAATACTACTTCGACTACCTGTGCCGGACCATCACGCTGTTGTCGGTTTGACCGAGTCCAGCGCGACAGCATGCTTCGCAACAGGATTCGTCACGACAAGCTTCGCCACGTTCGTACCCCGCATCAGACAAAGTCACGCACGCGTGTTGCGTTCGAGTTATTTTATCATGTCAGAGACTTCGCGCCGAACCCCGCTGTTTGGAGGTGATTGTCGCGTCAAGATCAGTTCGGAGACCGCCTTCGGCCAGATTAGTCCAAACGCCTAACGCACCCTTCGGTGGGACCCTTCGCATCATACACCGAAGGTACCCTTCGGCGATACCCTTCGCACTGTATACTTCGGATCAGTCACGCTCCGCTCGGCTTGCTGATTTATTCTATTTAATATATTTCTTTTCGGCTAATTGGATTATTTCTGTGTGATCTGATTACCTGGCGACTCCACCCCCTTACCACGGTTAAGGGTAGTCGGAACGCGGCGTCAGTGTTGTGTTACGCTTAGGCTCATCCCTAAGTATTCACACACTTTTGGATCATCGAACTGACCCAAGTACGGGGGCACATTTTCGTTTCAACAGCGAGCGAACTCAACAACAATAACATCATCCCGATCACCTTGGAAACATTGACTGACGAGCAAAGAGTAGAGGTACAATGGCATGTGGATGATTATCAGAAGTTTTGCCTTGAATGCTTCGGCATGAATCGATCTGGTCCCATCCATAGGAATCAATTGCCGAAGCCAAACTTAGTCGAGAGAGTCGGCCAATGGACTAAAAGCCCCCGCGTCAGTTTTCAAGAAGCTATCGACAACATGCTCCACCATGCCCTCATCAATCAGTTTGAGGTGTTGGTCAACACCTTGCATTGGTTGATCAAGAAGACTATTGACGGTACGATAGGTCACGAGCCAGCAAGGGGTCCGGTATACTTTCTTATCAACCATCCACGTCTACTGCAGAATCCACAACACGTTTGGCTAGGGAACTCAAGATTTTCTCATTTTATGTATGCAGCGGACAGAGGCCTAGAGAACAAGTGGATCATGGATTCAGTTGTTCGTGCCACATGACCAGGATTTGAGGATTTGGTTGAGGATTGGGATACAATTTGCTTTCTATATCTTAGTTGCTTGATGAGAGCTTGGAAGTACATTTCAGGACTGATACTTCACAAGTTGTCGATTCTTCTAGCGCTTTGGTTTGTAATATTTCAAGAATAGGGAGGGTCTTTAGAGCTGACTTTTCCGAGTCTATTGGTTCTTCTCGTTACCTTATTGTTTGTTGGGGGAAAATATTTCATCCTCAGAGTCTATTAAATCAAAGGTTTCCAGCGTATAACTCTGGGAATACAGTGGATCAAGTTCGAAGTATTGAGGCAAACTCTAGTTCGGAGTATTTCTTCGAACTTGGACCCTTTCGGGAGTTTCCTTGCCAGCTAAGATGGAAGATTTATCTTCTTTCTCATTAGATTAGTCTTTTACCATCTTAGCCCTATTAAGGGTACCGAATAGTTTCCACTATGTCAGTTGTAATAGAGGGGTAAAAGGGTCTTTTCCTTAATATTTGGGCCTATAAATACCCCCCGTTTTACCCTGTAATAGGGACCGAATACAAGTTATTCAATACACACCTTCGAACTGTTTTAAGCTATTATCCTTTCGGATGCTTGAAATAGTTTACTTCGCAAACACTTCGTTTGTTAGTTTCTAACCTTCAGAAACCTGTTAGCGTAATCTTTTACGCCAACAGTTGGCGCCGTCCGTGGGGAACCTAGTTCAAAAAACTTCGTTCTCTACCAATTTCTCAAACCATGCCTCCCAAGCGGAGTGCAGGTAGTAGTCCTATTCGGAGGTCTCCTCGGACCTCCGGAGCAAGATCTTCAAACACAGTTGAGGTCGGAGGGCCTTCGACGTTTCCTCCACCTCAAACTCCGGATGGGATTTCCCTTCCTCGAGCATACGGAGTTTCTCCCTCAACCCCATCTGTACTTCGGCCAGCTGGAGTCCCTCTTCCACCTCAAGTTCCACTTCGAACTGATGCGTACAGTTCTCGAGACCCGAAAGGTCCTTCCGGAGGAGATGAAGATGGTCTTGGTGATATGGCCGCTCAAATGGCCAGTATCCAAGCTGAAGTAGCAAGGTGGCAGCAAGAAGCCGCAGATAGGCTTTACCCTCAATCTACTCCAGTCATCCCCGAAGTGCCCGAAGATGACGAACTTATTTATCCCGAAGCCCCGAAGAACGCTTCCTTCGACACCGAATCCCCGCTGCATCCTGAGCTGCAGAAAGTGCGCTTCGATCCTAAGTTCAAAACTTCGAAGCTTTGCAAATATTCCGGAGATGAAGATCCTGGAGAGTTCGCCCGTTCTTATGCACTAGCAATTGAAGCCAGTGGAGGAGTGCGAGATACTATGGCCAAATGTTTTCCCCTAGCTCTCCAAGGAGTGGCATTGCGGTGGTTCTGGTCTCTGAAGCCAGGATCAATCAGTTCATGGGAACAGTTAAGGAAGAAGTTCGTGAGCAACTTTCAGGGTACATTCGTACCCCCAATGTCAACAGGAAGCCTTTTCCAAGTGAAGCAGCTCCCTGGAGAGACTTTAAGACAGTATTTCAAGCGCTTCGCTCATACGAAGTCGCAAATTCGAGGGTTAACTACATCTTCTGTAGTTGACGTAGCTCGAGAGGGAGTTATTCATGCAAGCCTCCTTGATAAACTTCACAAGAAAAAGATATCTTCTGTTTCTCAGTTGATGTCTTATTTCGAAGAATATGCAAGGTCACAAGAGGGATGGCTTCGGAGAACTGCTGCAACTCCGTCGATACTACAAGAAGTCAAGTTGGAAGTGAAAACTTCAACACAGCCACAAGGGCATAGCTTCGAAACTCAGCACGACAGGCGTCGGGGGCAAAAGCATCCTCGTTCAGAAGTTTTGAACATTGCACCCCCGAAGAAGTTTGCCCCAAGAGCTCCGCAGCCTTTAGGAAGCAAGACCAGCAGCTGGAGGCCGCCAGGGAAATCGACTAGCAAAGTCCAGGCCTTTTTCTGCTGTATTCATGGTGAAAATCGGAGTCACAAAACTGATGCGTGCAAATCTATACTTGACTTGAGAGGAGAGTACTTGGAAAGAACTTAGGGTCGAGGCACTACTGACCGAGTTCCGACTGAAGTGCGTTCGGAGCCTGTCCAGGCTGTGGCACGGATAGAGAACTTCGACCCTGCAAGACGGCCTCCGGTGGTCAATGTTATGCCACCTCCGAAGCAAGAAGAGGGGCAAGATCGAGGGAAAAGAGTAGTCCTCCCCATCTCCGGAGGAGGGACCCTCAGAAGTATGTCGAAGAGGCAGAGAAGGGAATATGTTAGAGAAGTGGGACATATTGGAACCTCTTCATCTGCAGCTGCTATGCCCGAATGGTCCCATGTGCCGATATCTTTTTCTGTAGATGATGCAGCTGGTATAAAGTTTCCACATGCAGACCCACTTGTCATCACTGCCGACATAGCAGGAACTGAGGTTCGGAGAGTTCTAATTGACGGAGGGAGTTCGGCGGATATTATTTTTGTCCAAGCTTTTGATCAACTCTGCATCTCCAGAAAGCATCTTCTCCCAGCAGCCCGTCCTTTGCAAGGTTTTGTAGGACCCCCTCTTGATGCCCTCGGCCAAATTGGCCTGGAAGTTACTTTTGGAGAGGGGCTACTAGCCAGGATAGAAGAAGTGATTTTCGATGTTGTGGATGCTCCATATGCATACAATGTCATCTTCGGAAGGGGCATGCTGAATCAATTCGGAGCTGTGGCGCATCATAATTACTTATGTATAAAGATGCCCACACAGGCGGGAGTGCTCATTGTTTTCGGAGATCAGGCCACTGCACGAAGAGCGGAATACGGTCATGGCCCTCCTCTTGACCCAAGACAGGTGAACAGCGTGCAAGATAACCTGGAGGATTTCCTTGTTCCCAATGAATCTTCGAAGAAATCCTTCCCAAGACCAAGTCCCGAAGGAGAGATTGCAACGAAGGTTATTGTCAAAGATGGCAAGGAATACTCATTTCAATTTGGCAAAGATTTGCCTCCAGAAGTTGCTACTTCATTAGAGAAAGTAGTTGAGGAGAATTTAGATGTCTTTGCTTGGTCTGATGAAGACATCACCGGAGTCAATCGGGATATTATTGAACACAGTCTGCTTGTGAACCTGAAGGCCCGGCCAGTTCGACAAGGTCTCCGGAAGTTGTCTACGGAGAGAGCTATACTCGCTAAAGACGAAGTTGAAAAGTTGCTGAAGGCTGGGATTATCAGAGAAGTGGCCCATACGGAGTGGTTAGCCAACCCAGTCTTCGTTAAGAAGAAATCTTCCAAGAAGTGACGCATGTGTATTGATTTTACATCCCTGAATAAAGCATGTCCCCGTGACCCCTACCCCATGCCCCGAATTGATCAATTGGTCGACTCCACTACCGGTTCGGAGTTATTAAGCTTCCTCGACGCGTACTCTGGTTATCATCAAATCTGGTTAAAACGTGAAGATGAAATCAAGACAAGCTTCGTAACTCCTTCAGGAGTCTTTTGTTATGTAAGAATGCCCTTTGGCTTAAGAAATGCTGGGGCTACTTTTTTGAGGTTAATTGCTAAGGCTCTAGGTCATCAATTAGGTCGCAATGTAGAGGCCTATATGGATGATATTGTAATAAAGAGTGCTTTAAAGCACCAACATAGCCTAGACTTAGCAGAAACATTCAATAGCCTTCGGGCATGTGGGATCCGTCTTAACCCCGAAAAATGTATCTTCGGGGCGCAGGCTAGAAAATTGTTAGGGTATCTAGTTTCAAGCAGAGGGATCGAAGCTAGCCCCACTCAGATAACTGCGTTGCAGAGGATGGCTCCCCTAGAGAATTTAAAGCAAGTGCAAAAGCTGACTGGCCGTCTTGCAGCACTTAGCAGGTTTTTGGCATGGTCTGCGGAGAGAAGTTCACCCATCTTCAAAGCATTGAAAAGGTTTGAAGATTTTGCATGGACACCGTAGTGTCAAAAGAGCTTCGAAGATATCAAGAATTATCTCAGTAACCTCGCTACACTCATGGTGCCTATTCCGGACGAAACCCTACTCCTCTACCTTGCAGCTGCTGGCTCTGCTGTCAGTGCAGTCCTTGTCAGAGAGGTTGATTTCAATGGCAAGTTGGTGCAGAACCCAGTTTATTTTGTGCCCGAAGCATTGTCGGGAGCAAAAACAAGATATTTTGAGCTTGAGAAATTCACTTATGCTCTGATAATGGCTTCGAGGAAGCTAAGACATTATTTTTTGGCACATAATGTAATTGTACCAACTTCATATCCTTTGGGGGATATGCTCCGTAGTAAGGATTCCACTGGAAGAATTGGGAAGTGGGCCGTTGAATTGGCACCCTTCGGCATATCCTTTGTGGCAAGGACAGCAATTAAGTCACAAGTGTTGGCGGATTTTGTGGTAGAGTGGACTCCCCCTCCAGTATGGGCTCCGGAGAAGCCAACTGAAGGGATTTGGACTATTTACTCTGACGGAGCTTTCCAAGCATCCGGAGCAGGTGTTGGAGCAGTGATAATTTCGTCTTCGGAACAAAAGGCAATGTACTCCGCAAGACTAAATTTCAAGTCTACCAATAATATAGCGGAGTATGAAGGGATTTTACTGGGACTTCGAAAGGCACGTGCTCTAGGGGCTACAAGAGTTGTTATTAAGACCGATTCGTAGATTGTAGCAGGGCACATAGACAAGAGTTTCCAAGTTCGGCATCCACAACTTGCTAAGTACTTAGAAGAAATTCGTAAGATCGAAGCTGCATTTAAAGGGATTTCAATTCGGAGTATACCCAGAGCAGAAAATGTGCAGGCTGATATCTTAGCAAAAGTTGCAGCCGGAGTTATGGACATACCAGAAGAGGCTTTTTATGAAGAACTCAGTACACCTTCGGTGCCACAAATTCCTTCTGCAGAAATCCTTTGCATTCCAAGTACAGATTGGAGAAATTCTATTATGGAACTGTTGCAAGGAGGAATAAGCTTGTCTGAGGAGCCACAACTATCAAGGTTAAAGCTTAGAACCCGAAATTATCGCATAATCAATGGTATTTTGTACAAGGCCGGAGTATGTTCCCCTCTGCTCCGATGTATATCTCAAGCCGAAGGTCAAGAAATTCTTCGAGAAATTCATGAAGGACTTTGCGGTAGCCATCTGGCCCCTCGGGCTTTGGCAGGAAAAACACTTTGCCAGAGGCTTTATTGGCCTACAATAGTAGTTGATGCGGAGAGCCTAGTCCGCACCTGCCAAGGATGTCAGTGGATGGGACGACGGAGTCATCACCCACCAACAACTCTCCAAGTTATTACTCCAGTATGGCCCATGGCCAGATGGGGTATGGATCTTATTGGCCCCTTCCCAGTAGCAAAAGGAAATTTGAAGTTTGCAGTGGTAGCAATCGAATACTTTTCAAAGTGGGTCGAAGCAGAGCCCCTAACAGCTATCACTTCGAATAATGTCCAAAAATTTTTCTGGAAGAATATTATATGCCGGTTCGGAGTGCCTCAGCAGCTGACAGTGGATAATGGAACACAGTTCGATGTAGAACCCTTCAGGAAATTCTGTGAAGACCTAGGCATCCAACTATGTTTTGCTGCAGTAAGACATCCTCAATCCAATGGAGTTGTTGAAAGAGCCAATGGTAATATCTTGTCAGGGCTGAATCGAAGAATAGTGGGATTAGCAAAAGGATTGTGGACCGAAGAGCTCCCAAAGATCCTATGGTCCATCCGGACAACTCAGACAAGGTCTACCGGCTTCACTCCTTTCAGACTATTATTCGGAGATGAAGCTATGACACCAACGGAGATTAAAGGAGGATCCCTTCGCAGTATCGAACCGGAAATAGAAGCAGAAAGACAAACTTCGCTTGATTTAACAAAAGAGACAAGACTTCGAGCTGTTGCAAATTTGTCAAAGTATCAGCAGCAGACGAAGACTTGGTTCGACCCGAAGGTCAAGATTAATGAACTTAAGTCGGGTCATCTCGTTTTGCGAAGTATCATAGCGCCAGGGAAATTAGGAAATAAGTGAGAAGGTCCATATTTAATTGTTCGCTCAGGGCGTCCTGGTTTTTTTAAGTTAGCTAATTTGGAAGGTGAAGAGTTAGCGCATACATGGCATGTGGAGCACCTAAAGCAATATTTCGCATAGGAGCTCCTTATAATCACTTGTAAACACTTTCCGAATCAATAAAGCATATGGTTCCGATAATGCCTACCCCCCATAAACTTCCCACTTCCAAGTGGACGCACTGGAATAGCGGAGTTGACCGGAGGGAAGTGTCATTAATTTGGATCATATTTTTCGGACTTCGGACCATTGGTCCGAAGCTTCCGACGTGGTGGGCTGAAATAATACGGAGTCCAAGCCACCGACTGGTAGACATCCGTAAAAAGAGCATGAGACCACGGAATGCGGAGTCCAAGCCACCGGCTTGTAGGCATCCGTAAAAAGAGTCCAAAGAGACCAAAACATGCGGAGTCCAAGCCACTGGCTGGTAGACATCCTTAAAAAGAGTCCAAGGAGACCACTACGAATTCCAAACCACCGGTTTGATAGAATTCGCAAAAGAGCCGAAGGAGGCCAAAACAAACAGAATTTGAGCTTATGAGCTTCGAATATCTGTGAAAAGAGTCCAAAGTGACCAATCATTTGGCACACTAAAGTGTCCGAAAGTTGTACAAAGTGATTTCCTTCAAAATATAAGGTACTAAGCTGCCAATCTTCAGACTCCAAGTAGTCGAAGACATTTTATAAGATTTTAATCAATCTTTAAATTACTAAGGGGCTCTGAGCCATCAAAATTGTACTCCTAAGTTTTTCTTTGCGTCTAACCATCTTTGAATACAGTTCGAAGTTGCTTACACCCAAAGAGGGGCTGGGAAATAGGGAGGCAATTTTAAATCGACATTTATTATTCGAACAAATTATAATTACATCATGAAAAATCGGTGTCTATACCGAGAAGGAATCGAAGACCCCTTCGATCTCTAGAGCTAAGGTTGGAACGACTAGTTCCAGAGCCGGGAGTCCTAACAACTTTACGTTTAACTCTCCTGCCTCCCTTCGAAGCTCTAAAGTCTTTCTGTTCTTGTTGAAGCTCGGCCCAAGTTCGGAGTCATTCGGGGCTCCTTTCCCAGCTTCCAAGTTCTTCAGGCTTTTTACCCTGAGCTTCATCTTCATCTTCGGACCATGCAATGTCTTCGGAAGATGAAGTTTCCAAGTTAACCTCTTTTTCTTCCTCTTTGATATAAGATAGTATATCTTTACTTACTTCGGGCGTAATTGCATCGGAGCTATCTCGAGGAACTAAAAATCGAGGTCGTTTGTGGAGTTTTAAAAGATCAAAGGTAGCCCATAGTAGGCGGAGTTCTTCGTTAATGTCTAACACTTCGACATCTTCCATATGAGGCAAAGCCTAAAAACATGATAAGCAAATTTTCATTCATAAATGTACAAAACCATGATGCTTTACATAGTCAAGATCCTAAAATAAATCTAGACCTGTAGGTTCGGCGGAGGCTGACTGCTCGAAGCTTGTAACCGAGCTTGCTTTTGGCGTTGCCCTTCATCAATCCAAGCCTTGATCGCAGTACGACCTTCGGCTCTCCATGAAGCTTGGAAGGCTTGCCAAGCAGTGGCCACGTCTTCGTAAGGATTGAGAAGCCGGTTCTCGTCGAAGGTGATGGGAGCTGCCTCTGAATTCGGAGTTATCGTCATTCCCAGATCTTCGTAGTAGCGAAGTATGCCGATAGCAGCCACTTGTCCGGAGAGTTCTCCGTATCGAATGCCTGCCGTCTTCATTGTATTCGCAGCTCCTTGGATCATTTTTAACCACCGAAGTAAAGAAGCGTTGTCATTTGAAGGAAGTGTCCCAGTAGTACCGAAGTACTCTAGAGCACCTAGCAGTTGGTTCATGACCTCCGCAGCCACCTTCTCCGATTTCAGCTTGTCGTCAAGTAAAGCGTCCTTCTGAGTAAGCAGGAGAGTCTAACTGCCTCTGTAGCTAAAGAGTTCTTCTGAGTAAGCAGGTTGCTAGCCTCCTCTACAGCTTTGGTTTTTTCCTCTTGGAGCTTGACAAGTTCAGCCCCCGCCGTAGCATGCTCCGCTCGCATCTTTTCTATTTCCACTCGAAGCACAATTTGTTCTGCTTCGAGCTCCTTCTTCGCAGTCTCCAAACTTTGCCTGGCCCTTTGCTCTGCCAAGACCATGTCGTCTAATTGGGAAACTCGACCTTCGGAAATATTGAGATTTCTCTGAAGAGTTTTGATTTCTTCTCGAAGGCGAAGATTTCCGCGTTCAATTGGAATATTCGCAGCTCGGGCCAAGACTATTTGCTGCAAAGAGAAAAAACCAAGGTGAGAAATTATTTGTACATAAAATTAGTTTTGTTTTGCAGATACTTCGTACCTGGTATGCTCCACGCTCCATGGCAGCGTTAAGCTCCGAACTCTCCGCCTCGCTCAAGATGGCCACCAAGTCCATCTCCCCGATTTCGCGGCTAGCTCGATCCAAAGGCTCGAGCAAAGTCTGAAGCCCGGTTCTTCGCTCCAAGAAAGGAGCTAGAAGAGGGAGCATAGACAAGGCCCTCTGGTCGTCTTCGTTCGGCGAGGAGCCGGAGGGCTGGGCTGTATCTTTTGAAACTTCGACAGACTGGCCTCCCTCTGTAGATTGGTTTCCGTTTGTCGACTCAGACAGAGTTGATCCTGAGCTCGGAGCAGGGAGGGGGTCCATTTTGCCTTTTCCTTTTCTAGGTCCCATTTGAGTAACCTCTGGAATTGGCTCCAAAGTTGTTGAAGGCCCAGGAATCGTATCTTCGGGATGAACCTCTTCCATGGAAGCAGATCCTGTTGAAGCAAAGTCTTGTCGATGGGTGAGCATCGGACTGCTTGGCGGATCGAAGGCTACTCCAAAGTCTTCATCGGAGTCAGAATTCGCAGTTAAATCTTCGACTGCTGGAGCATTTTCGGGAGCGGCCGTCGTTGCTTCACTTGGAATCAAAGTTGATTCTATAGCAACTTCGACTCCACCTTCATCCACAGGGGCTTCATCTTGCGGTAAACTTTCTAGAGCAGCCGGAGTCCTCACTTGCCCAAGGTTGCCTTGAGACTCCGACACGCTCGCAGCATCATCAATATTTGCATCTGTTTGGGCTGCATCCTTGTCGACCAGGTCAACAAGCATTTTGCCTTCATCCTCCGAGGAATCGGAAGCCGAAGCTGTTGGGTTTGAAGGTGCAGTAACTCTTGGCTTTCGAGCTATCTTCTTCAATGGAGTCTTGGTAGAGCTCGAAGCACCAACTTCGGCTTTTCTCTTTTTGGGCCCTTTCTCCGAAGGCACCCAATCCAAGAGAGGAGGCGGAACAACTTCGAGTAGCCCCCATACTCTGTTGAACCGCTCCCAAGTACCTACTAATTTCACTCTCCATTCCTTCTCGGCTAGAGTTGGAACTCCCAGGATTTTCTTTGAAGCTCGAACAATTTGCTCCGAAGTCATGGGAGTCATAGAAGCTAAAAGTTAAGTTGGCATTAGTCATCTTATTAAACAAATATATATGAATCATGTTGTTTTCAAAGTTACCTGCAGGACTTGAGCTCGAAGAAATTTTTCGAAGACCACCTTCCGAATCTTCTTCGAAGGTGATTGGCCAGTTAGCCATCAAAGGAGGGATCTGGAGTCCGAGGAATTCCTCCGCTAAGTCCCGCATGCTTAGGCGGCGACTAATTCTTTGAAGCAGGCTGAGGCGAGCTTCGAGTTGGCCCGGATCTGGATGCACAAGAGCTTCCCTTCAGAAGTTGATATCTTTCAAGGGTCCGGCTAGACAGTTGTTCGCCCCAACTTCAGCATAAAACCACTTCAGGATCAAGTCTATGTACCATCTGGCATTGATGGCCTTGGCTGGAAACCGGAGAGCGTACTCATCTCGAAGCCGGAAGTTGATGCTTCCGAAGGACACCACCATCTTTTCACCCCCGGGGCCTACGAAGGTTTTGGGTTGGCACGAAGCTCGGTGCAACGCTGTGAATATCTCAGCCCTTCCTTCGCAACCTTCAGCTCGCAACGCCCATTTGAAGATAGCAAGGCGTGCTACTGCATTTGGAGAGAGCTGGGGGAGAGTAACATGGAATAAATCCAATACCTCGGCCAGGAAGTCAACGACCGGAAGTCCCAATCCAGCTTCGAAAAAAGCTTCGAAGACGACCACTTCTCCAGGCCTTGGTGAAGGAATGGCCTCTTTTCCAGGTTTGCGGATCACTATCTCTGAACTAATCTTGCCTTCAATTGCAGCTGCGAGCGATTCCCTCTCGCAGGTTGAAGGTCCCAACTGATAGGACTGATCCGCATACTTCGTCGACGCCGGGAAAAGATCGTGAGGATCATCGCGTGGGGGATTTCTCCCTGGCGCCGCCATTGCTGCTGTTGCTACCGGAGTCGCCGTCGCTGATGTCACCGTCGCCACTGCAGCCGCAGCCTGTTGCCGAGCCAAGGCTGAAGCTGCTCCAGGAACCTTGAAACTGGTCTTCGCCATGGAATCGCGTGGATTGTTTGAGAGGAAGGAATGGAGGCTAGGGTTGTCTGGTGGTTTGTTTGCACGAAAGCGGTGGAAAGTTACTGGAGAAGGGTCTGGGCTCTCTATTTATAGCCCAGACCACGATTTTTTACCGTTTGCATCTGCCGTTTCGCATTCTTAATCGTTATTTGTTGTGGAATTGACACATCGCATAACTTCCGTTAGAAGAAAAAGCCAACGACTATTTCTTCTAAGCCTAAAAAGTTTTCGGGCTTCTCAAGTTAATTCTAAGATAGTTCGAATGTAACTTTCTTGGAAGTTGATTCGAAGTTTTGCATCTCCACGTATTTCGGAGGTGGATTAAAACTGTTAGCCTCTGCGCATGATTATTTTTCTTGCGTATACTGCTCTCCTAACATTACAGGTCTAGCGGAGAAACGTATTCGAGGGGCTACTGTTGGGGGAAAATATTTCATCCTTAGAGCCATTGTTGTAACGAGACAGAAGCTGATGATTAAATCAACGGTTTCCAGCATATAACTCCGGGAATACAGTGGATCAAGTTCGAAGTATTGAGGCGAACTCTAGTTCGGAGTATTTCTTCGAACTTGGACCCTTCCGGAAGTTTCCTTGCCAGCTAAGATGGAAGATTTATCTTCTTTCTCATTAGATTAGTCTTTTACCATCTTAGCCCTATTAAGGGTACCGAATAGTTTCCACTATGTCGGTTGTAATAGAGGGGTAAAAGGGTCTTTTCCTTAATATTTGGGCCTATAAATACCCCCCGTTTTACCCTGTAATAGGGACCGAATACAAGTTATTCAATACACACCTTCGAACTGTTTTAAGCTATTATCCTTTCGGAGGCTTGAAATAGTTTACTTCGCAAACACTTTGTTTGTTAGTTTCTAACCTTCAGAAACCTGTTAGCGTAATCTTTTACGCTAACATTGTTAAACCTTCTTCCGAGTTCTGGATGTGGCATAGGAGACTAGGACATATGAGCTTTGACTTGCTCACTCGACTGAGTGTCCTAGGTCTAATCCGACGATTGCCCAAGCTCAAGTTTGAGAAGGATCTCATTTATGCTCCTTGTCAACACAGAAAGATGGTGGCCACCTCTCATTCAGTAATCAATGTGGTGATGAACGAACAACCCGGAGAATTTCTCCATATGGACACTGTAGGTCTTTCTCGGATTAATTCTTTAGGTGGCAAATGGTATGTTCTTGCTGTGGTGGATGACTACTCTCGGTATTCTTCGGTCTTCCTTCTAGCAAGAAAGGATGAAGTGTTTTCACACTTTCGGAGCTCAACTTTGGTACTATTCACTGAACTCCCTAGTGCATTGAAAGCAATCAGAAGTGATAATGGCACCGAGTTCAAGAATAATTTCTTTGTTGACTTTTGCCTTGAGCACAACACTAAACATCAATTTTATGCTTTGTGGGTTCCTCGACAGAATGGAGTTGATGAGAAAAAGAACCGCACTTTGGTTGAGATGGCTAGGACGATTCTAGATGAGCATAGGACTCCTAGAAGATTTTGGGCTGAGGCCATAAACACTGCATGTTACATCTCTAACCGCATCTTTTTGTGCTCAAGTACCCCCATGCATTGAACATCCCAAGTACCTCCAAAGAGTCTTTAAACTTTACAAATCTTTGTATGGGCTCAAGCAAGCTCCTAGGGCATGGTATGACCGACTTAGAAACTTTTTGCTTAAGCATGGGTACAAAATGGGCTTTGTTGACAAAACCCTGTTTACTCTGAAGCATGACATAGATTTCCTTATGGCATCTTGTGAGGGTGGTTGTGTGTCATTGCATAAGCTTCTGTCATATAATTAATTGCTTTTACATGCACCTGCATGTATATGTCTTTGAATTATTGTCTTTAGTCATGATGATTTTGCTCTGTTGAATATGTCTGATATCTGTCATGAGCATGGCTTTTAATTTTTAAAATTAAAACATGATCACTTCTTAGTCTGGTAACTAGCATGAGTAGGATGAATGTTTTTGCTATCTTTTACATGCTTGATAGCTAAATTGTTTACTCTTGGATGCAAACATACAACTTGAACATTTTAATGCTTTTTCATGGAAACCTTGTACGGAAAATTGATAAAAATCATGAAATTGATATCCAGGTATTTTTTGTTGACATTGAAAATATCCAGGTGGGTTTGCTTTGTCACACTACATTGTTCTAGACTGCTTACCATATCACTTTCGTATGAACTAGGACACTGTAGTGTTTGTCATGACTAATGCTTTAAGCTTCTGATGGTCTTTGCTTGACCTAGGCTTGGCTTGGTCAGTTAGCATAAGGTTGACAAGCAAATAACTCCTGACACTAAAATCAAAAGCAGTGTTGAAAAAAATCAGCAGATTAGCCGATTAATCGACCGATTAACTTGTACTCGGCAAGACATCAGTTAGTTTATAGCATCATCGATCCATTAATTGGTTGACCGATTAATCGTGTGGTCAACATGATTAATCGGCAGTCAACCCGATTAATCGTCGATTAATGGCCGAATCCTTGATTATTGGATCTTCTCCTCATTGCTGGATTATTCCCCCATCGTCGAAACTGCTCCCCGTCGCCAGATTCGTGACCCTTTGCTAGATCCACACTGCTGCCACAGTATTTGTGCCCCATCACCAGATCCATGACCTCTTCACCAGATCTGCGTTGCCATCGTCAGATTTGCGACTCGCCATCTGGATCTGGGCCATCACCGCTAGGTCCGCACCACCACCGCACCCTCTTGTTTGCTAGAGGTTTGACTCGTGTGACATGGAGGGAAGCAGTGTGAAGGTTGGTCAGGGGGAGGTGCTGGGAAGAGAGGGGCTACGTGAGGGAGAGAAGTCAGAGAACTGAAGAGAGGGAGGAAGATAAGTAGATGGCTGCTGAACGGGTGGTTGGGGAGGAGGGAAAGGCTGGAGGTGGGAGGCTTGGAGGAGAGGAGTGGAGAAAGGATTGAGGGCATTATATACTTGTTGGGGGAAAATATCTCATCTTCGGGGTTATTGCCGAAGCAGCATGAAGACAGCCAACTAGTTCGAAGATTGTCCGAAGACCTTCTTTGAAGATGCTCGGAATCTGGTTCGAAGCCCGAAGACAGGTACTGGTTCGAAGTATGTCTTCGAACCAAAGCCTTTCAGGATCTTTTCTGCCAGCTAAGATGGAAGACTTATCTTCTATCCTATTAGATTAGTCTTTTACCATTTTAGCCCTATTAAGGAAACCGAATAGTTTCCTTAATGTCGGTTGTAATAGAGGGGTAAATAGGTCTTTTCCTTAATGTTTGGGCCTATAAATACCCCCTATTTCACCCTGTAATAGGGACCGATTACAAGTGATTCAATACACACTTTCGAACTATTCTAAGCTATTATCCTTTCGGAGGCTTAGAACAGTTTGCTTCGCAAACACTTCGTTTGTTAGTTTCTTTTCTACAGAAACCTGTTAGCGTAATCTTTTACGCCAACAGTTGGCGCCGTCCGTGGGGAACCTAGTTCAAAAAACTTCGTTCTCTACCAATTTCTTGCATCATGCCTCCTAAGCGGAGCGCACCTCGCAATCCCACTCGGAGGTCCTCTCGGATCTCCGGAGAGATACCCTTCGACACAGTCGAAGTCGGAGGGTCTTCGGCTATCCCTCCGCCTCAAACTCCGCAAGGGGCTTCTATCCCTCGAGGATATGATACCTCTCCGCCAGCCCCTTCCATACTCCGACCACCCGGAGCCATTCCGCCACCCTCCATTCCGATTCGAACTGATCATACCAGTTCTCAAGACCCGGAAGGTCCTTCCGGAGGAGATGAAGATAGCCTTGGAGACATGGCCACTCAAATGGCCAATCTTCAAGCTGAGGTAGCGAGGTGGCGACAAGAGGCTGCGAACAGGCTTCGCTCTCAAGCCACCCCAGCTATCCCCGAAGTGCACGAAGACGACGATCTTGATTATCCCGAAGCCCCGGAGAATGCCTCTTATGACAATGAATCTCCGTTGCATCCCGAGCTTCAGAAGGTTCGCTTCGATCCAAAGTTCAAAGCTTCGAAGCTCTGCAAGTATACCGGAGACGAAGATCCTAGTGAGTTTGCACGTTCTTATGCCCTAGCGATTGAGGCTAGTGGCGGAGACAGAGAAACTATGGCGAAGTGCTTCCCGTTAGCCCTTCAAGGAGTGGCGTTGAGATGGTTCTGGTCTTTAAAGCCAGGATCAATCGCTTCATGGTCACAATTGAAGAAGAAGTTTATAAGTAACTTTCAGGGCACCTTCGTGCCCCCCATGTCGACAGGAAGCCTTTTCCAAGTGAAACAGCTCCCCGGAGAAACATTGAGGCAGTACTTCAAGCGCTTCGCTCACACGAAGTCGCAAATTCGGGGGCTGTCCACATCTTCGGTGGTTGATGCGGCTCGGGAAGGCGTCAGTCATAAAGGCCTTCTAGATAAACTGCATCGGAAGAGCATCACCACAGTATCACAGCTGATGTCGTACTTCGAGGAATACTCGAAGTCAGAAGAAGGTTGGCTTCGGAGGACTACTGCTACTTCGACAGTGTTGACAGAAGTTAAAGCAGAGGTGAAGACTTCGGCACAGCCGCAAGAACCAGTCTCCGAAGTGCAACATGATAGAAGAAGAGGGCAAAAGCACCCTCGCTCTGAAGTCTTAAACATTGCACCCCCGCAGAAGTTTGCACCGAGAGCTCCACAGTCTGCGGGGAACAAGTCCAGCGGCTGGAGGCCGCCAGGGAAAACGGCTAGCAAGGGCCAGACCCTTTTTTGTTGTATTCATGGAGAGAATCGGAGCCATGCAACTGACACCTGCAAGGCTATTCTTACCCTTCGGGGAGAATACTTGGAGAGAACTTCGGGTCGAGGTAGTACCGACCGAAGTCCAGCAGCAGCAGTGCGCCCGGAGCCGGTCCAGGCTGTGGCGCGGATAGAAAATTTT
Source organism: Zizania palustris (assembly GCA_019279435.1). Lineage (NCBI taxonomy): Eukaryota > Viridiplantae > Streptophyta > Magnoliopsida > Poales > Poaceae > Zizania > Zizania palustris. The sequence goes on from JAAALK010000283.1 coordinate 117,581,930, forward strand.
GATGCTGCAAGGCATCCTCCGGTGGCCAATGTTATGCCACCTCCGAAACAAGAAGAAGGGAAAGATAGAGGGAAAAGAGTAGTTCTCCCTATCTCCGGAGGAGGTACCCTCGGAAGCATGTCCAAGAGACAGCGAAGAGAGTACGTTCGAGAAGTAGGCCACATTGGGACTTCGTCATCCGCAGCTGCAATGCCGGAGTGGTCTCATGTTCCAATATCTTTCTCTGCGGAGGATGCAGCTGGTATCAAGTTCCCGCACGCAGATCCATTGGTTATTACTGCTGATATTGCGGGGACAGAAGTCCGAAGGGTGCTAATTGACGGAGGTAGTTCGGCAGATATCATATTTGTACAAGCCTTCGATCAGCTATGCATTTCCCGGAAGCATCTCCTCCCAGCGGCTCGTCCTCTGCAAGGCTTCGCAGGACCTCCGCTAGATGCACTCGGCCAGATAGGCCTGGAAGTAACCTTCGGAGAAGGTTTACTAGCCCGAACTGAAGAAGTTATCTTTGATGTGGTAGATGCCCCGTATGCTTATAATGTCATCTTCGGACGAGGCATGTTGAATCAGTTCGGAGCAGTGGCGCATCACAACTACTTGTGCATCAAGATTCCCACACAGTCAGGAGTTCTGACAATCTTCGGAGATCAAGCCATGGCTCGGAGGGCAGAATATGGTCATGGTCCTCCTCTTGATCCGAGGCAAGTAAACAGTGTTCAAAATGATGAAGAAATTTTTTCAGCCTCTTCCGAAGCTTCGAAGAAGTCATTTCCAAGACCAAGTCCCGAAGGAGAGATTGCAACGAAGATCATTGTCAAAGATGGTAAAGAATACACTTTTCAATTTGGAAAAGATTTACCTCCTGAAGTTGCAACTTCCTTGGAAAAGGTCGTAGAAGAAAATTTGGATGTCTTCGCCTGGTCTGACGAAGATATCACCGGAGTCGATCGGGATATTATTGAGCACAGTTTGCTTGTAAACCCGAAGGCCCGGCCTGTTCGACAAGGGCTCCGAAAGATGTCCGCAGAGAGAGCTGCTCTAGCTAAGGACGAAGTTGAAAAACTGTTGAAGGCTGGGATTATCAGAGAAGTGGCTCATACAGAATGGTTAGCCAACCCAGTCTTCGTCAGGAAGAAGTCCTCCGGAAAGTGGCGCATGTGCATTGATTTCACATCTTTGAATAAAGCATGCCCACGTGACCCCTACCCCATGCCCCGAATTGATCAACTAGTTGACTCCACGGCAGGTTCGGAGTTACTAAGCTTCCTCGACGCGTATTCCGGTTATCATCAAATATGGTTGAAGCGCGAAGATGAAGTCAAGACGAGCTTTGTAACTCCTTCAGGAGTCTTCTGCTATGTAAGAATGCCCTTCGGCCTAAGAAATGCCGGGGCTACTTTTTCAAGATTAGTTGCTAAGGCTCTAGGTCATCAACTAGGCCGTAATGTAGAGGCTTACATGGATGATATTGTAATAAAGAGTGCTTTAAAGCACCAACATAGCCTAGACTTAGCAGAAACATTCAATAGCCTTCGGGCATGTGGGATCCGTCTTAACCCCGAAAAATGTGTATTCGGAGCTAAGGCTGGAAAGTTGTTAGGGTACTTAGTTTCAAGCAGGGGAATTGAAGCTAGCCCTACTCAAATAACTGCGCTGCAGAAGATGGCTCCTCCGGAGAATTTAAAGCAAGTGCAAAAGCTGACTGGACGTCTGGCCGCACTTAGCAGGTTTTTATCAAGGTCTGCGGAGAGGAGCCTGCCAATATTTAAAGCTTTGAAAGGGTCCGAAGATTTTGCATGGACACCGGAGTGTCAGAAAAGCTTCGAAGATATTAAAGATTATCTCAGCAATCTTGCTACACTCATGGTGCCTATTGCGGACGAAACCCTACTCCTGTATCTTGCAGCTACAGGTTCAGCTGTCAGCGCAGTCCTTGTCAGAGAAGCAGATATCAATGGGAAGTTGGTCCAAAATCCTGTCTATTTTGTATCTGAAGCATTGTCAGGAGCGAAGACAAGATACTCCGAACTTGAAAAGTTCGTTTATGCTCTGATAATGGCTTCGAGAAAGCTAAGACATTATTTTTTGGCTCATAATGTAATTGTACCAACTTCGTATCCTTTAGGAGATATGCTCCGAAGCAAAGATTCCACTGGAAGGATTGGAAAGTGGGCAGTAGAGCTGGCACCCTTCGGCATATCTTTCCTGGCGAGGACAGCTATCAAATCTCAAGTCCTAGCAGACTTCGTAGCAGAGTGGACTCCACCTGCGAAGTTGACTTCGGAGAAATCAGATGACGGAGTTTGGATTATTTACTCCGATGGAGCTTTCCAAGCATCCGGAGCAGGCATTGGGGCAGTATTAATTTCACCGTCAGGACAAAGAGCAATGTACTCCGCAAGACTCAACTTTAAGTCTACCAATAATATAGCGGAGTACGAAGGAATTTTATTGGGACTCCGGAAAGCACGTGCTCTAGGGGCTACAAGGATAATTATAAAAACAGATTCTCAGATAGTAGCAGGGCACGTGGACAAAAGTTTCCAAGTCCGACATCCACAGCTTGCAAAGTACTTGGAAGAAATTCGCAAGATCGAAGCACATTTCAAGGGTATTTCCGTTCGGAGTATACCAAGAGCTGAAAATGTGCAAGCGGACATTTTAGCAAAGGCTGCTGCCGGAGCTGTGGATGTGCCTGACGAAGCTTTCTACGAGGAGCTCAATGTACCTTCGGTGCCACAAGTTGCTTCTGCAGAGATTCTCTGCATTCCTAGTGCAGATTGGAAAGATTCGATCATAGAACTCTTGCAAGGAGGAACAAATTTGCCCGAAGAGCCCCAATTGTCAAGATTAAAGCTCAGAGCAAGAAACTATCAGTTAATCAACGGTATATTATACAAGGCCGGAGTATGTTCCCCTCTACTCCGATGTATATCTCAAGCCGAAGGCCAAGAAATTCTCCGAGAAATTCACGAAGGCCTTTGTGGAAGTCATTTAGCCCCTAGAGCTCTGGCAGGAAAAACACTTCGCCAGGGGCTTTATTGGCCCACAATAACAGCTGATGCGGAGAGCTTGGTCCGCACTTGTCAAGGATGCCAGTGGATGGGTCGACGGAGTCATCGCCCACCAACAGCCGTTCAAGTCATTGCTCTGGTATGGCCTATGGCCAGATGGGGTATGGATCTAATTGGTCCCTTTCCGTTAGCAAAGGGAAATCTAAAGTTCGCAGTGGTAGCCATTGAATATTTTTCTAAGTGGGTAGAAGCAGAGCCCTTAACAGCTATCACTTCGAATAATGTACAGAAATTCTTCTGGAAGAACATTATTTGCTGGTTCGGAGTGCCTAGATATCTCACAGTTGATAATAGAACACAATTCGACGCAGAACCCTTCAGGAAGTTTTGCGAAGACCTAGGCATTCAACTATGTTTTGCTGCAGTGAGACATCCTCAGTCAAATGGAGCAGTTGAGCGAGCCAATGGAATTATCTTATCAGGGCTAAATCGAAGAATAGTAGGACTATCAAAGGGACTGTGGACCGAAGAGCTTCCGAAGATTCTGTGGTCCATTCGGACTACGCAAACAAGGTCCACAGGTTTTACTCCGTTCAGACTGCTATTCGGAGATGAAGCTATGACTCCAACGGAGCTCAAAGGGGGATCATTTCGCAGCACCGAACCAGACATCGAAGAAGAAAGACAAGCTTCGTTAGATTTGTCAGAAGAGACAAGGCTTCGAGCTGTAGCCAATTTATCAAAGTATCATCAGCAGACGAAGACTTGGTATGACCCGAAGGTTAAGCTCAGCGAGTTAAGGCCGGGTCATCTTGTTCTACGAAGCATTATAGCACCAGGGAAGTTAGGCAATAAATGGGAAGGTCCATATCTAATCGTCCGCTCGGGGCGCCCTGGTTCATTCAAATTAGCTAATTTAGAAGGTGAAGAGTTAGCACATACGTGGCATGCGGAGCACCTAAAGCGATACTTCGCATAAGGGCTCCTTGTAATTCGCTTGTAATCACCTCTAAATTAATAAAGCATACACCCTGATGGTTGCCTTCCCCTTGACACTCCTAGTTTCCCGAGCGGACGCGCTGGGACAGAAGTCGATCGAGAGGGAAGTGTCATTAAGCTGGGTTGTATTTCCGGACTTCGTACCCATAAAGTCGAAGCCTCCGGTGTGGTGGCTGAAATCCATCCGGAGCCCAAGCTGATACCTTGTAGGCATCCGTAAAAGAGCCAATACCACATTCTACGGAGTCCAAGCTTCGGCTGGTAGACTTCCGTAAAAAGAGCCGAAGGTGGCCAAAATCTGCGGAGTCCAAGCTGCAGCTTGTCAGACTTCCGTAAAAAGAGCCGAAGGTGGCCAAAATCTGCGAAGTCCAAGCTCCGGCTGGTAGACTTCTGCAAAAAAGAGCCCAAGGTGGCCAAATTCTGCGAAGTCCAAGCTCCGGCTGGTAGACTTCTGCAAAAAAGAGCCCAAGGTGGCCAAATTCTGCGAAGTCCAGGCTCCGGCTGGTATACTTCTGCAAAAATAGCCGAAGGTGGCTACAATTTCTGCGAAGTCCAAGCTCCGGCTGGTAGACTTCTACAAAAATAGCCGAAGGTGGCTAAAGCAAAACAGCATTTAAGCCATGAGCTCCGAATGTCTGTTCATATAAGTCCAAAGTGACAAATTTCTTAAGACACTAAAGTGTCCTCGAAGTTATCTTAATTGATTTCTTTCGTAAAAGCAAACAGAGGTACCAAGTTACCATTCTTCTGACTACAAATAGTCGAAGATATTTCATAAGATTTCAAAAGATCTTTAAAATGACAGAGGGGCTCCGAACCCCCAAAAAAAAATTGTACTCTGAAGTTTTTTCTTTGCGCATAACCATCTTTGAATACAGTTCGAAGTTGCTTATACCCAAAGAGGGGCTAGTAAGTATGGAGACAATTTTAAATCGGCATTCATTATTGAAGCAAATATGTTTACAGATTACATTATGAAAAATTGGTATCTATACCAAGAAGGAATCGGAGACCTCTTCGGTCCCGAGAGCTAGGGGTGGAACGACTAGTTCCAACATCGGAAGTTCTAAGAACTTTACGTTTAACTCTCTTCCTCCCCTTCGAAGCTCTAAAATCCTTTTGCTCTTGTTGAAGCTCTGCCCAAGTTCGAAGCCGCTCGGGGCTTCTTTCCCAGCTTCTAAGATCTTCAGATCTTTTATTTTGGGCTTCACCTTCATCTTCGGACCAGTTAGTGTCTTCAGAAGACGAGGTGTTTGCGTCAATCTCTTTATCTTCCTCTTTGATATAAGACAATATGTCTTTGATTACTTCAGGCGCAATAACGCCGGAGTCATCTCGAGGAATAAGAAATCGAGGACGCTTATAACTCTTTAGAAGTTCGAAGGTGTTCCACAGTGAGCGAAGTTCGCTGTTAAGCTATAACACTTCGATATCTTCCATAAGAGGCAAAGCCTAAAAATATGACAAACAAGACTTTCATTGATAAATATTTACAAGCATCAGCTTTACATAATCAAAAAATCCTAAATAATCCTAAACCTGCGGAGTCGGAGGAGGCTGACTGCTCGAAGCTTGACTTCGAACTTGCTTTTGACGTTGGCCTTCATCAATCCAAGCCTTGATCGCAGATCGACCTTCGGCTCTCCACGAAGTTTGGAAGGCTCGCCAAGCAGTAGCTACGCCTTCGGAAGGAGTCAAAAGCCTCGCGTCATCGAAGATGATGGAGCCCTCTGCGCTCGGAGTGATTGTTCGGCCCAAATCTTCGTAGTAGCGAAGTATTCCAAGGGCAGACACTTGTCCGGAGAGTTCTCCATAACGCATGCCTGCCGTCTTCATTTGCTTCGCTGCTCCTTGGATCCTCTTTAGCCGGCGCAGCAGAGTTACATTGTCATCCGAAGGTAGTGATCCAGTAGTACCGAAGTACTCCAAGACACCTAGCATCTGTTCGATGACCTCCGAAGCCACCTTCTCAGACTTGAGCTTTTCCGCATTAAGCGCATCCTTGACCGAAGTCGTTTCTGCTAAAACTCCGGAGATTCTAGCATTCTCCGTAGTCAAAGCATTCTTCTGAGTCCGGAGTTGGCCAGCTTCTTCTTGTAGCCTTACAAGTTCAGACCCTTTGGCAGCATCCTCCGTCCGCATTCTTTCAATCTCCGCTCGAAGCACAATTCTTTCTGCTTCGAGCTCTTTCTTCGCAGCCTCCAAGCTTTGCCTACCCCTTCGCTCCGCTAGTATTACATTGTCCATTTGAGCTACTCGACCTTTGGAAAAGTTAAAATTTCTTTGAAGAGCCTCGTTCTCTTCCCGAAGTTGAGCAATTTCATTTTCGCTCGATAAAGCTGCAGCGCGGGCTAAGACTGCTTGCTAAGGAAAAAGAAAAATTGAAGTAAGAAATTATTCATATATAATTTGCTATTTAGTTCGAAGATGCTTTATACCTGATAAGCTGCTCTTTCCACAGCAAGGTTAAGCTCCGAACCCTTCACTCTGCTTAGACGGGCTACCAGTTCTGTTTCCCCGACTTTGCGACTGGCTTCACCCAAAGGTTTAACCAAAGTCCCAAGTCCGGTTTTCTCCTCCAAAAAAGGAGTTATGAGAGGAAGCATTACTGAAGCCTTCTGATCAGCTCTGCTTAGCGAAGGTCCGGAGAGCTCTTCCGAGGCCCTTGGAACTTCTGAAGATGGCCCCCCTTCAGTTGATTCACTTTCATCCGTTGAGTCAGATGAAGTCGATCCTTGAGTTGGAGGCTCTATGTGTCTTTTTCCTCTTCCAGGCCCCGGTAAAGTAACCTCCGGCTGTGGCTCCGAAGTTGTCGAAGGTCTTTGAATTGTATCTTCGTGAGATACTTCGACAACAGGAGGCTCTACAAAAACATAAATATTATACATTGTATAATTTTGTAAAAATTGATAAAATTATGCAAAATTTACCTTCGACATTCTCTGGAATATCGAGTACCGGACTGATCGGAGGATCAAAAGTGTAGTCCTCATCCGAATCAGCCGTTAAATCGTGGACTGCAGGAGCATCGTCCTGGGGAGTCCTCGTTGCTTCTTCGGGAATCGAAGCCATAGTGACTTCGACCCCACCTTAATTCACAGGAACTTCGTCCTGAGTTACATCTTCTTGAACTACCGAAGTCCTTGGTTGATCAACATTATCTCCGGACTCCGGTACGTTCGCAGGTACTTCGGCTTGTGCGATCCTTTGAGTTTCATTCTCTTCCATCAGGTGCACAAGCAATCTCCCCGTCTCTTCTTGGGAGTCGGAAATCGAAGCTCTTGAGCTCGAAGGTGCTGGATCTGAAGGCGCGAGGTTCTTTGGCTTCCGAGCCACCTTTTTCACTGGAGTTTTTGCTGAACTCGAATTTCCAGCTTCGGCTTTCCTTTTCTGGGGTCTTTCTCCAAAGGCACCCAATCCATCAGAGGGGGTGGAGATAGCTCCAGCATTCCCCATACTCTGTTAAATCTCTCCCAACTCCCGACTAATTTAATTCGCCATTCTTTTTCGGACGGAGTTGGGGCACCCAGAATCTTCTCCGAAGCCCTTATAATTTGCTCTGAAGTAATAGGGGCTGAAGAAGCTAAAAAATAACTCAAGTTAGTTTTTCTTCGAAGTAAATATGTACAATACATGTTGGATTCGAAGTTACCTGCAGGACTCGAAGTATAATTGATCTTGCGAAGACCACCTTCTGAGTCATCCTCGAAGACGATAGGCCAGTTGGCCATCAGTGGAGGAATTTGAAGTCCGATGAATACTTCGGCCAAGTCCCGCATACTTAACCTTCGGCTGATTTTCTGAAGTAAGTTGAGGCGAGCTTCGAGCTGGCCTTCGTCAGGTTGCACTAAGGCCTCCTTCCGGAATTGGATTTCTTTGAGGGGCCCAGCCAGAGGACTGCTTGCTCCAACTTCGGCATAAAACCACCTCAGGACCCAGTCGGTGTACCATCTAGCATTGATGGCCTTAGCAGGGAATTGCAGGGCATATTCGTCTCGAAGCCTAAAATTAATGCTTCCGAAGGCAACCACCACTTTCTCACCTCCGGAGCCTATGAACGTCTTCGGCTGACAAGTCGCTCTATGAAGTGCAGCGAAGATTTCAGCCCTCCCCTCACAACCTTCGGCTCTCAGCGCCCACTCGAAGATAGCTAATCTAGCTACAGCATTCGGAGATAGCTGGGGGAGGGTTACATGAAACAGGTCAAGTACTTCGGCCAAGAAATCCACAGCAGGGAGGCCCAAGCCTGCTTCGAAAAAAGCTTCGAATACCACAACCTCTCCGGGTCTCGGTGATGGAATTGATTCTTTGCCCGGCTTCCGAATCATAACCCCATTGCTAATCTTACCCCCTGCTGTGATTGCCAAAGATTCTCTCTTGCAGGTAGACGGACCTAATTCAAAGGATTGATCCAAGTATTTAGTCGATGGAGGACACAGACCTTGGTCATCGGGGATTTGGGGATTTCTCCCCCCTGCCGCCATGGGCATTGCCGCCTGCCTCGAGGGTGCCGTCGCCAATGTCGCCGCCGCTGCTGCTGCGGCTACTTGCTGCCGAGCCAAGGCCGAAGGAGGCGCAGATCCCTTGGTCTTCACCATCGCGATTGCCGGATTGATTTGAGGGAATGGAGACTAGGACTCAAGAACTCGAAGGCTAGGGTTCAAGAACTTAAAGGGCTCAAAAAGCTTTGACTGAGAGGAAGCGGTGAAAAGGTAATCGGGTAAGTTTTGGGGCTCTTTATTTATAGCCTAATCTTTCCGTTTGTTACCGTTTGGGCTCTGCCCTTTCGCATTCCCGCCTGTTATTCTTCTCCGAAAATAACGCCTCATATAACTTCCGTTAGAAACAGAAACTAACGGCTATTTTTTCTAAGTCTAAAAAGACTTTCGAACTTCCTGAGTCAGTTCTAAGATAGTTCGAAAAGCAATTACCTTATGACTGATTCGAAGTTCATATCTTCATGCATTTCGGAGATAAAACGAAAATCAATAACCCCTATGATTGGTTATCTTTTCTTTCCGTATACTGCTCTCCTAACGTTACAGGTCGAACGGAGAAGCGTATTCGAGGGGCTACTGTTGGGGGAAAATATCTCATCTTCGGGGTTATTGCCGAAGCAGCATGAAGACAGCCAACTAGTTCGAAGATTGTCCAAAGACCTTCTTTGAAGATGCTCGGAATCTGGTTCGAAGCCCGAAGACAGGTACTGGTTCGAAGTATGTCTTCGAACCAAAGCCTTTCAGGATCTTTTCTGCCAGCTAAGATGGAAGACTTATCTTCTATCCTATTAGATTAGTCTTTTACCATTTTAGCCCTATTAAGGAAACCGAATAGTTTCCTTAATGTCGGTTGTAATAGAGGGGTAAATAGGTCTTTTCCTTAATGTTTGGGCCTATAAATACCCCCTATTTCACCCTGTAATAGGGACCGATTACAAGTGATTCAATACACACTTTCGAACTATTCTAAGCTATTATCCTTTCGGAGGCTTAGAACAGTTTGCTTCGCAAACACTTCGTTTGTTAGTTTCTTTTCTACAGAAACCTGTTAGCGTAATCTTTTACGCCAACAATACTCTAGGGTCTAAGGAGTTTATATAGATATGGTTTGACTAGAATAATATGTTAACTATAACTTTAATATTCAATATTTAACTGATTAATTGATTGACTGATTAATTCACTTAATCCCCTAATTAACCGATTAATCCTTACTCGATGGTCGGCCGATCATCTACCGATCACCGATTTTTCTAACACTGATCAAAAGAAAAAGGATTAAAAAGCTTGAAAATATTACATAATTACAAGTTTGCTGAAACTCCTTTTTTTGGTCATGCTTATCTCGGTAGTATTTGCTAGCTTTTGCATTCCATGTTTTACCATACCTATTATGCTAGTTTGAGTGGTGATGCTTTTGTTTGCTAAATCCTGAAAATGCTTGCTCTTACTTTTCCTTGGATATGATTTATCTGAGCTTATCATGCAGTATTTTTATACAATATTATGGCAAATGCTTGATTTGTGTTGTAATTGTTGTTATTCATGTTTTAGAAGCTTGCATATACATTTACCCTCACATCTCTCTTTGCATTTTTTATCACCTTGATGCCTACATTGCCAAAGGGGGAGAAATAGTGTCTTGCTTCTGTCGAAGGTGAGGATCTTTTGTAAATGGGGAGAATGTCAAAATCAAGTGACATGTTTTTTCTCTTTTCTGAGTTTTTATGGTCACTTGTGTGCTGGACTTTCAAAATTCATCTTGTTTCTTTTAGGAGTTTTCAATGAACTCATCAAGGGGGAGATTGGGAAACCAAGTGGGATTTGCACTGTGGTTTTATCTTTGTGATGAGTGATTGACAAGCTTGCCTGTTTCATGGTCTAGACATGCGTTTGCTGTTTGGGTTCACTGATGGGATCAATGTGTGTTCTGCATGGAGATTCGTGTTTTGCTTAACTTATGTTGTGCTAGGTTGAGATGTGAGTCAACTGTCAATGGCGGGTGATCGGGGTCAAGCAAGGAGCTTGATAACAGACGATCAATGATGTCGGGTGAAGTTGAGGAAGATCTCAGGCGTACACGTGGAGATGAAGCAAGACATGGACGGACGAATTATCGAGACAACGTGTTTACCAAGTCAGCGAAAGGGAGACCAGTGCAAGTGACAAGGCGACTTGAGGGATCGAGAGCGAGAGAGACTTTCTGGCGGTCGAGTTCGCAAATTGGTGACACGTGTTGAAGATTTTGAAGGATTTGTCGGTTTTGGCTCAAAACCGTCGGATCGAGATCAAAGCGTCCTAAAGCGGAGTCGTAGACACTACGAAAGCTTAGAATCAAGACAAACTACCTTTTGATAGGATTTTATATTTTAGTCTCGTGAGCCTTCGAGTTTATAAAAAACCCTTGGGGTATTTGTGTATTTTCCTACTTTTGAATTGCCTATAAAATCTCCCTAGACCCTAGGGTTTCACCAACTCACTTAATTGAAAATTCAGTGTTCAAACTTTATTCTAGAAATCTTTCTAGTTTTTACTGTTCATCAGCAATCTCTCTCATGTGCTTCAATTTCTGTCATTCAAGCACTTTTGCCTGAAATCACAGGAGTTTTTCCTCTCGATTTTTGTCTCAGGCCAGTTTTATTCAGGATTCCCTATTCACTGGTTTTCTCTAGTGACAAGTGAAGGGCCGCCTACGGCGAGTGGCATGCGGGACTACCAAACGTGGGAGCTGCGCTTGCCACCGGTTTTCTTGAAGAGCCTGGCGCTGAAGTGGCGCAGCTGGTTTTCCGCGGGGGCATGTTGCACTCCTGTTTTGTTGAGTGGCGGTGGCGCTGTGCGGTTTGCACATGGCACAAGGGAGTGTGGCGCTAGGGCAAAGCCCTTGGGCGTGTACTATTTTTCCGTGCAAGGGCTGTACTAGGCGTTGGAGCCTAGAAGCTTCAAGGCGCGTGAGTGACTGCGCATGAGGGACGAAAAGCACAGAGGAGCAATGTTTGCAGAAGCTATGTCAGCGCACAGGAGAAGAACTCGGATCCTCTGCTTTAGTACGATTCGACAACACTGTTCCAGAGAGTGCTAAGTGAAGGTAAAACTCTCTAAAAATTTCTTTTCTGATTTTATTTTAGTAATGTTTGGATGGTAATCTAGTGTATGAATGTTTAGTTAACTTGTCATTTTATCTGCAATAACTATATTTGATTAATTACCTATGAACTATGGATGTTTTATGAAATGACTGCGATATGTCAAAATTATTGTTGATATGTCCTTCAATCTGTGAGCTTTATTAATCTGCCTTGTGTGCGTTGTACTGATGTCTTTTCAATCCAGACAACAGTTGTTTTTTAAGGATAGATTATTTTCGGTGCTTGTGATCTCTCAAACTGTCGTATCAATTCATATCTGACAGGAGAGTGATAGCACTGGTTTTCTTTGAGATTTTGCTGTGAAAGTTTATTTGCTTCTACTCGTTCTTTTAGAGGAGCATTGGGTGTTTAGAGAAGGACATCAATTCGAAGAATTTGTTCAGGCGCCTATTCACCCCCCCTCTATTTGCCCGTTTCGGTCCTACAATTTGTATCAGAGTATGTTAAGATCACTAGTCGACGTTAACCGATTTTGTGATCCATAGGCGACATGTACAGAGTTAGCAAAATCCCTTTGTTTGATGGGACAGACTTTGCATATTGGAAGGTGTGCATAAAGGCTTATCTTCAAAGCCAAGGAAGTGCAATTTGGGAGATTGTTTACTCACAATACTCCATCCCTAAGACTCGCACTACTCAGGCTGAGAAATATCAGTATACTGTTAATTGCAAAGCTAGAAATACATTGTTCATCAGTTTGAGTAGAAATGAGTTTGATAGGGTGCAGCACCATTAGACTACTAGGGAGATTTGGTCCACTTTGACTATTTTTCATGAGGGCATATCTCAGATCAAGGCCAGTCGCCAAAGGACTTACAACCAACAATATCAAATGTTTGTGCAGAGCCCTGGTGAATCTATTGATGTCATGTTTTCCCGTTTTGATGTCATCGTGAGTAATCTTCGTTCCATGGGTGTGCTTGCTTATTTTGATCATGAGAGGGCTATAAAGCTTCTCTATGCTCTTGATGGTAGCATATGGGAAGTGAAGATATCCAGCATTGATGAATCCACAAGTTACGACACGTTAACTTGTGATAAACTCTTTAGCAAGCTAAAGTCCACTAAGATTGCCAAGGCATCTCGCTAAGGACTTGGAAACTCTTTGCCACCATCCATGGCACTAGTTTCCAGTTCTGGTAGTGGAACCTCATCTGGAGGTATTTCATCTGGTTATTCTGGGTCTTGTGTCTTTATTGGTTGCACTCCTGTTTTGTTGAGTGGCGGCGGCGCTGTGCGGTTTGCACATGGCACAAGGGAGTGTGGCGCTAGGGCAAAGCCCTTGGGCGTGTACTATTTTTCCGTGCAAGGGCTGTACTAGGCATTGGAGCCTAGAAGCTTCAAGGCGCGTGAGTGACTGCGCATGAGGGACGACAAGCACAGAGCAGCAATGTTTGCAGAAGCTATGTCAGCACACAGGAGAAGAACTCGGATCCTCTGCTTTAGTACGATTCGACAACACTGTTCCAGAGAGTGCTAAGTGAAGGTAAAACTCTCTAAAAATTTCTTTTCTGATTTTATTTTAGTAATGTTTGGATGGTAATCTAGTGTATGAATGTTTAGTTAACTTGTCATTTTATCTGCAGTAACTATATTTGATTAATTACCTATGAACTATGGATGTTTTATTAAATGACTGCGATATGTCAAAATTATTGTTGATATGTCATTCAATCTGTGAGCTTTATTAATCTGCCTTGTGTGCATTGTACTGATGTCTTTTCAATCCGGACAACAGTTGTTTTTTAAGGATAGATTATTTTCGGTGCTTGTGATCTCTCAAACTGTCGTATCAATTCATATCTGACAGGAGAGTGATAGCACTGGTTTTCTTTGGGATTTTGTTGTGAAAGTTTATTTGCTTCTGCTCGTTCTTTTAGAGGAGCATTGGGTGTTTAGAGAAGGACATCAATTCGAAGAATTTGTTCAGACGCCTATTCACTGCCCCTCTATTTGCCCGTTTTGGTCCTACAATTTGTATCAGAGCATGTTAAGATCACTAGTTGACCTTAACCGATTTTGTGATACATAGGCGACATGGACAGAGTTAGCAAAATCCCTTTGTTTGATGGGACAGACTTTGCATATTGGAAGGTGCGCATAGAGGCTTATCTTCAAACCCAAGGAAGTGCAATTTGGGAGATTGTTTACTCACAATACTCTATCCCTAAGACTCGCACTACTCAGGCTGAGAAAGATCAGTATACTGTTAATTGCAAAGCTAGAAATACATTGTTCATCAGTTTGAGTAAAAATGAGTTTGATAGGGTGCAGCACCATTAGACTACTAGGGAGATTTGGTCCACTTTGACTATTTTTCATGAGGGCATATCTCAGATCAAGGCCAGGCGCCAAAGGACTTACAACCAACAATATCAAATGTTTGTGCAGAGCCCTGGTGAATCTATTGATGTCATGTTTTCCTGTTTTGATGTCATCGTGAGTATTCTTTGTTCCATGGCAATTAGCCGAAAAATAATCCAATTAGCCGAAAAAGATAGATTAAACAGAATAAAATCAACAAACCAGTCGGAGCCCGCCTAGTTCGAAGTCTGATGCGAAGGGTCACCAAAGGGTACCTTCAGCGTTCGACGCGAAGTACTCCGCCGAAGGGTGCTTCGGCGTTCGGACTGATCCGGCCGAAGATGGACTCCGAACGGATCTGGACGCGGTGATCACCTCCGAACGGACTCCGTATTGGCTTTTTGACACTTTCATGATGTTTGCCACACACTTGGGAAATACCTTTTCAAGTACCTACCATTCAAAGCTCTTCGAAACCGCTCTCCCTGCAGGGATTCCAACACATATGCATTGCCGGGAGTGATTTCGGCTATCTTAAAAGGACCTTCTTATTGTAGGCTTTAGCTACTCTCTTCTTGTCTACTTCTATGGCTTCTAAAGCCCTTAGCCTCTTATCAGTCACTTCCTCTAGATTATCCTTTAGAAGAGTTTCATACTCGTCGACCGATAAGCCATCTTGCTTTAACACTCTTAAGGAGCCAAGATCTACCTCTACGGGCAGAACGGCCTCTTGTCCATACACCAACTCATATGGACTGACCTTGGTAACACCATTCTTTGCAATTCTACAAGCCCATAGCGCCTCAAAAAGCACTTCATGCCACCTTTTAGGAAACTCCTCGATTTTCTTCTTAATGAGATTAATCACGGTTTTATTACTAGATTCAGCCTGACCATTGGCCTGAGCATAGTAAGGTGAAGAGTTTATCAACTTAATACCATAATATTCGGCGAAATCCCTTACTTCTCCAAAAACAAATGAACTATCTTGATCCGTGGTAAGAGTTTGGGGAATGCCGAATCTATGTATGATATGCTTCAAAATAAAATCACGTACCTCATTGTGAGTCATGTTCTTGAGAGGTACGGCCTCAGTCCACTTAGCGAAGTAATCCGTTGCCATTAACACGAACCGATGCTCTTTTGAGGAAGGAGGATGGATCTGGCCGATGAAGTCTAAACCCCAACCTCGAAACGGCCATGGCTTGACAATAGGATTGAGTAATAAGGCAAGAGCTAACTGAATACTGCGAAACTTCTGGCATGCCTCACACCCTCTATAGTACTTGAAACAATCATCAGTCATAGTCGACCAATAAAAACCCGCTCTTTTGAGCATCCAACTCATCTTTTGGGCCGACTGATGAGTGCCACAAAGTCCCTCATGGACTTCTCTTGTAGCCACCTGGGACTGCTCATGGTCTAAACACTTCAATAGCATTCCGTCGATGGTTCGGTGATACAACGTGCCGTTTACCAACACGAATTTGAACGCTTGTCGCCGAACCTTCTGATCAACTTTTTGGCTAGGGTCTCTCAAATAACGAACGGTTGGGGATCTCCAATCGCCCTTACAGGTTTCAGAGGGTTTCACTGGTCCACCTTCTGAAAAAAACCTCTAAATTACTGACTTCGAGGTGCCCCCCGAGCCATTCCAGCTCCTGCCGAAGCCTGGCCGAGGTGGCCATTCGGAGTGTGTTGGGCTGAAGCTCTTCGGAGGGTTCGGACTTCGGGGAGCCTTCTCCGTCCGGTAGGCTTCGCACTATGGGCTCCGGCGCGCTAGATCCTTTGATCGGCAGAGCACTCCGATCTAGGGGCTTCGGCGTGCGGTGGCCTTTGGCGACCCGAGGGGTTCAACCCGAGGCATGCGCCTGCCCACCTTTACTGGCTTCGGTAGTTGGACTAAACACTAGCTTCTCCAATACATAAAATTTCCCTCTCCTGACTTGGTAGCCCGATGCTTGCTGAGCCAAATCATTGGCGACTGAATTGGCTTCTCTTGACACGTGAGATATCTTGAAATCATCAAAAGTAGCAACTATGTCTAGACATTTGTCCAAGTAGCTATTCAGCAAGCCATTAAAACATTGGCATTCTTAGCTACTTGTTGTACTACTAATAACAAATCACCATACGTGTGAACATGTTTAGCGCCTATAGACTCTAGTAGTTCAATACCTAGCAACAAAGCCTCGTATTCGGCTTGGTTATTAGTGGAAGAAAACTCTAGTCGGGCCGAGGTTTCAAAGCGCATACCATTAGGTGATATGAGAACCACTCTGATACCTTGGTCACTCTTGCAAGCCGAACCATCAAAATAGATTTTCCATGGTACTACCTCAACTAGAGCAATAGCATCACTCCAGCTAACATCTATGTGATGATCAACTATAAAGTTGGCTACGACTCGGCCTTTTATCGCTCTTAGGGGCTCGTAGGCCAAATCGTACTCAATCAACGTGTAAGCCCATTTTCCGATTCTTCCACTTAGAATTGGCTTCTGTAACATGTGCTTTATAACATCGGTTTGGCAAACGACAACACATGTGGTGGGGAGAAGATAATGGCGTAACTTGGTGCACGCGTAATAAAGTGATAAACATAAACACTCCACAAATGTGTACCTTGTTTCGGTGTCCAGCAGGCGGCGGCTCAAGAATGTGATGATGTACTCCTTCCCATCTACCTCCTGGGTTAGCATAGCCCCAATCACGCCATCTTCGGCAGCGATGTATAGCCGAAATGGAATCCCAGCCTTGGGTGCTCTCACCATAGGCGGTGATGACAAGCACTCCTTGATCTTTTCGAAAGCACTTTGTTGGCTCGCCCCCCAAGTGAACTCGGTTTCGTTTTTTAGTTGGAGTATGGGGACAAAGGCATCAATCTTGCCAGACAAGTTGGATATAAAGCGACGCAAATAGTTCAACTTGCCTAGCAACTTTTGCACATCCTTCTTGCATGTCGGCGCGGCAATGTTTCTAATCATTTCCAGTCTCTTAGGATCGATTTCTATGCCTCTCTCATGGATCATGAAACCTAAGAAATTACTCGCCGACACACCAAAAGCACACTTGAGTGGGTTCATTTTTAACCCATACTGTCACATCCTATCGAAAGCAACCTTTAAATCAGCTAAATGGTTTCCCATAGCGTCCGATTTGACCACGACATCATCGATGTAAACTTCTAACATAACTCCTAACAAGTCATGAAAGATTAAGTTCATAGCGCGCTGATACGTGGCGCCGACATTTTTCAATCCAAAAGTCATGACGACCCACTCGAACAAACCAACAAAACTAGGGCATCGAAAGGCAGTCTTGTAGACGTCCTCTTCGGCCATAAAGATTTGATTATAACCCGCATTGCCATCAAGAAAACTTAGTACCTTGTGTCCTGAAGCATCGTTGATCAACATGTCGGCTATCGGCATCGGATACTCATCCTTCGGAGTGGCTCTATTCAAATCCCTTAAATCAATGCATACCCGTATCTTGCCGCTTCCTTTCTTCTCTACAGGTACAATGTTAGCAACCCACTCCACATACCTGCACGGCCTAATAAATTCAGCCTTGAGTAGTCGCTCCACTTCTTCTTTAACTCGGTCATAGACGGCCGAATTAAAGCGACGGGGAGGCTGTTTATAAGGCCTAAACCCGGACTTGATGGGCAGCCAATGCTCCACGAGCTCGCGGCTTAGCCCTGGCATCTCGCTATACTCCCATGCGAAACAATCGACATACGACCGAAGTAACTTTATTACTTCAGCCTTTTCATCGGGCTGCAAATGTTGATTTACAAAAGTCGGCCTTGGGATGCTACCATCACATATATTGACTTCCTCCAAGGGATCGGCCGATGCAAAACCTTGCCTTAATTTTTCTACTTCGCTAAAGTCCTCAATGGCTTCGGCAATACTGTCTTTATTAGACCGATATTGCTCCACATGAGACTTTAGCCAATCTAGATTATTCTTGCTAGACATGACTATTAATAAAAAAATAGCCGTGCTACTCCAGCCGGCTTTACAGACACTGGTACAAACCATCCTCCGGATACACTAACAAAGTCATAATCCAAAAGATCTCTACCTGATAGACACTCTACTTTGTTATGGACGGCGTCAACCAACACATCAGCCAAAGCTACTTGGGCCGAAGTATCCGTGCGGATGACCTCCACCTTATCACCGTCCCACTATATCAAGCACTGGTGCAGAGTAGAGGGAATGCAACAATTTGCATGAATCCATTCACGTCTGAGTAACACGCTATAGTTACCTTGTTCGTCGACGACGAAAAATGCTGTTGGCACCATCTTGTTGCCCACCGTCAACTCCATAGAGAGTACTCCCTTGGCCTCGGAGCTCTCGCCGTTGAAGCCGTTGAGCATCAAGTTAGTATTCTTCAGGTCTTCTTCATATCTGCCAAGTTTCTTCAACAATGAATAAGGAATTAGGTTAACAGTGGCGCCGCCATCGACGAGCATCCGGGAAATCAGCTTCCCATCGATGTGACCCCTAACATAGAGGGGTTTTAGATGGCGAGCCGAGTCCTTGGGCTTCTTGAAGATGGCGCTGTGCGAACCGAGGTTCAATTGAGTGACCTCGACCTCGTCCCGTGGTAGGGCGAACTCGGCAGGAAGCGTAACGATGTTGATGTCCATCACCTGGGGTGCGGGTCCCTCAGAGACGGGCGAGTAATCTTCGTCGAGCATGTCGTCGTCGCTTGGACGAGGAGCCAGGTTGGTTATCTCAACCGGCTTCTCCCTCCATACCTGTTTTGTAGCTGGCCGAGGGCGGATTTCTTCGATGATAGCGTCGTGCTCGGCCTCAGCTTTCTTCTCGCGCATCTCTTGTGCCCGCGACCTTTGTAGGCGTCTCTTCTGTGATTTGGACATGCCTGGAGGAGCCCAAGATGGCTGAGGCTTGGTGCCAGGTGCTACTGTTCTACTTCTGTTAATTCTGGCCGAAGTGGTACTATGCCCTTCGGCCTCGGGCACCCTGTGTTCGGAGGGGGCTTCGCTGCGAACCCCGTCGGACGGACCGGCCTCGTTCGACCGATCGAACCAAGCTTCGGCGCAGGGCTCGGCTGAAGCATGAGACTTACCTCCGTCAGACCTCGGTGATAGAGTGTTCGGGATTGGGACTTCCCGAGACCCAACTCTGATGGTTATGGATTCAGACTCCCTGACTTCAGCCTCCGCGTGCTCGCACCCTTCGGCTTCGCTCTACATGGTCTGATTCGGAGGCACCACGGACAGTCTGTGGACAATGCCCCCCTCCGTTGCGTCTGTTCGCCCCTGCACTCCATAATACTCCGAAGGGAAACAAGACATAGTGTTAGGCTACGGAGGGTACCCCGACCCAGATACATACGGAGCCCACGGGGTCCCCGCCCAGTCGTACGACGGAGGCATCGACGGCTCTAGTGGCCTCGCCCACTGTGAGCCAAACCCGTTACCTAGAGGGGGGTTTGGCCAAGTCGAA
This sequence comes from Zizania palustris, assembly GCA_019279435.1. NCBI lineage: Eukaryota > Viridiplantae > Streptophyta > Magnoliopsida > Poales > Poaceae > Zizania > Zizania palustris. The sequence continues at coordinate 117,601,380 of JAAALK010000283.1, forward strand.
GGTATCTCGGACCACACCAGCCAAGTGTCTTGCCAGGCCGGAGGTACGTTCGACCAGTACGGGACGAAGCCTCCTATCGGAGACGTCCAACACGGTGCGGGGTTCGGCCATTGGGGGCCGAAGTTGTCGCATGGGGGACCCGACCACTGGGGTTTGAAGTTGTCGTACGGGGGACCCGACCACTGGGGTTCGAAGTTGTCGTACGGGGTGTTCGGCCATTGTGGCTCGGAACCACCGTGCGGGGCATTAGGCCACTATGTCCCGAAGCCTTCGTGCGGAGGTCTCGCCTGCTTCGGCCCGAAGCCACCCTTCGAAGGTCTTGGCCCCTTCAGCTGATTTAGCCTAACGTGCAGACCTGCTTCCTTGGCCCTTCTCTGATGCTTGTTTAACAGCATATCATATGTCACCTTCGGCCTCTTGTGAGCCTTAGCCTAAGGGTATTAACGTTCTGTTTCCACACTCCTACTTCGGGGTTCTTTGGCACGAGTGTGTGAGTGCATGGTTCTCCAACAATCACATCCTTCCCTTTAGCTGACTCAACCTATTCTGGCCGAATCAACACCTTCTTTTCACCGAGGTCGACGGCGTTGACTGGAAAAGGATCTTTATCTAGCTTCATCTTTGGATCATGGTCTATCTTCAATCGTCCTTCTTCTATGGCTGATTGTTTCTGTCGTCGAAAAACATTGCAATCATTAGTATTATGCGAATGTGAATCATGCCACTTACAGTATTGATGCTTCTTTAATTCATCGGCAGGTGGGATGACTTGACCCTTAGGTAACCTGAGAAGCTAACTTTTTAAGAGAAAATCAAATATTTTTATCACATTTAGTTATATCGAACGAGTACTTGACCTCACTAAGTCTATTCTTTGTGGGGGATGGTCGTAACTCGGAGCAGGTGACAGGTTTGTTTTTAGCATTCCAAACCCACTCGGCTGCGTACATATCGGCCGAATCCTCCTCCTTTGACTCCTCCTCATCAGAATGTTCCATGATGTGGATTTTGACCCTAGGCTTGCTAAACGTCTTAGTAAACTTTTTATCTTTGGCTCGGCCTTCTTGGACCAGAGCCTGCTGCAAAACTTGGCTAACTTCTAGAAAGTTCTGGTTATCTAACCTCTCTTTAAGTTCTGAACGCAACCCGTTAAAAGCTAATTCCGCCAAGTCCCTTTCTGAAATATTAAGGCTAAAACATCAGTTTCTAGTATCCCTGAAACACTTGATGTACTCAGAGGCGCTCTCACTAGATTTTTGCTTAACCGATGTCAAATGCGAAAGCCTAAGTTCTGTCTCACCTGTGTATAAATAATCATGGAATTTCCGCTCTAAATCGTCACATGTGTGGATGGAGTTCGGCGGGAGCGCCGAAAACCAAGTGAAAGCAGTGCCGGATAGCGAGAGAGAAAATAGTCTAACCTTTAGGGCATCTATCCCACTAACCTCTCCACACTGCGCCAAAAATTGACTAACGTGCTCTAGCGTGGTCTTGCTATCCTCGCCATTGAACTTAGTGAATTTAGGGATCCTATAGCCGCGGGGGTAGGGTATTGTATCAAGATGGTCAGGGTAGGGCTTACGGTAAACCCTAACCCATCCCTTGGGCATGAAGCCGGCACATTCTCTAAATAGTGTGCGGACCCGCTCTTCTATATCATCTTGGTATGTTGCTTGTGCGCGCCTCTCATGCGGGGGCGCAACACGCGGTGGGATATCGGCGTGTCGGTCGTGTGCTTCTTTCCTGCGTGCTATTTGTATAACGTGTTCGTGTCCGGGCGTTTGTGCATGTGGTGCGGGCAGCACGGGCATTGGCGCAGGTGGTGCGTGGTATGCAGTGTTAGTTTGGCCGTAGGTGTAATGATTGGTCTCGGCCATAAGTGTTGAAGCTGGAGACGTGATTGTGCCAGTGCTGTCGTTAGTCCTACTGTATACATGGTTTGCCGGTGGTGCACTAGCAATGGGAACCAGGGGTACGGCCTCAGTGAAGCCGAACCTCCTAAGAGTTGCCTCTACTTGGGAGCTAACTGCCGAATCTAAACGGTTGGCTAGCGAAGCACTAACGGCTTGATCTACTGATGCGGCTATTTTCTGCTCAATTTCTAAAGAAGATAAACGAGGCGATACAGGTGTTACCTTGACCCGAGCGAGGTCGGGGGTGACGATGTCACGCTTGATGAAGCCTGCGCGTGTCTTGACGTAGCCTCCAAGCATCATGTCTTGGATTGCCTTTAACTTTGCCTCGATCTCTGCTCGGTCTGCTGCGGGGATATCTTCGAGTGTAGGTGACAATATGTTGCGGTTGTCGATATCCACGCCTCCTATTGCGTCCATCGGCGGTGTAGACGTAGTAGTTGATGTAGATGTACTGGTGGCCGATGTAGACGTACTCATCATGTTGGTGTAGCCTTCCCCAGCGGAGTCACCAAAAAGTGTGTTGACACAAAAATGTGCCCCCACACTTGGGTCAGTTCGATGATCCAAAAGTGCACGGATACTTAGGGACAAGCCTAAGCGTGACGTGGCATCGACGTCGCGTTCCGACTACCCTTAATAGTGATAAGGGGGGTGGAGTCGCCAGGCAACCAGATTACACAAAATAATCCAATTAGCCAAAAAAGATAGATTAAACAAAATAAAATCAACAAACCAGTCGGAGCCCGCCTGGTTCGAAGTCTGATGCGAAGGGTCATCGAAGGGTACCTTAGGCGTTCGACGCGAAGTACTCCGCCGAAGGGTGCTTCGGCGTTCGGACTGATCCAGCCGAAGATGGACTCCAAATGGATCTAGACGCGGTGATCACCTCCGAACAACGGGGTTCGGCGTGATATCTCTAATACAGCAAATTACAGAACAGTGACGCGAGGGCCACGCGCGAGTGCAACTTCGTCCGGCGCGGAGTATGGTCATGACGAAGCCTGTCGCGATGAAGTATGATAGCGAAGCCTGTTGTCGAAGCCTGCGGTCTTGTCGAAGGGTGTCCTGGGGACCTCCGGAACCGATCTCTCAGCTCTAGACACCTCCGGCGAAGGGGCTCTGAACGTGCGAACCTGCAACAGAGATGATGCGAAGTACCAATTTGGCCTGAGGACCGAATTTTTCTAAGTGTTGCACTAGTAGCGAAGGTAGCAATCTATTACGCAGATTAGCAGATACTTCACGGGTGAAGTAACAAGGCGATAATAATCTATTACGTAGATTAATGGATACTTCACAGGCAAAGTAACAAGGATTTACCACTGTTCCATAGTGGCCAACGGAGGGCTTCCAGGCAAACCCACAAAGAGGTACAGGAAAATAAAGGTAAAGTAAATACGATCAAAGCATGGGCTTTGGTTTGGTTTGAGTTGGGGGGGGGGTTCTCCACGCCGGCCATGCCTCTCTATTTATAGGGGGTTAACTCTTAATCTAATCTGCTATTAATCTGGCCAGATAGAGATAGAGATTGAGCCGGTGATGCAAACAACTCTATCTCTGCCGAGGTGGGCTTCGGCTAGGCCCGTCGAGGCCTGCTCCTCGGGCCGAAGCTTCGGTAGCGTGGGCTTCGGCCAGGCCCACCGAGGCTTGCCCCTCGGGCCGAAGCTTCGGTAGCGTGGGCTTCGGCTAGGCCCGCCAAGGCTTGCTCCTCAGGCCGAAGCTTCGGAAGCGTGGGCCTCCGAAGGCTTCCCGACCGAAGCCCATGTGCGGGCTAGAGGCTTTCGGAGCCCATAGCTCAATGGACTTCGGCCCTGTAGGGCTTCGGATAGACCCTAGACATGTGTATTTTCGGCCCAAATCACCAAAATTGATATTTTGACAATCTAGCCATTAATGCCATTTTTTGCTATCAACAACTTTCAATCTACTACCCTTGCCCTAGGATTAGCTACTACATCCATCTTTGTTTGTTTGTGCTGTAAACCATCCGTCTGCCGCATCGTAATCATGGTAATCCTTGTTGATTCGCTCGTGAATCGTCCGTTCAATCCATGTAACAGATTTTTATCGTTTTATCGATTTTTATCGGTAATTCAGTCTCTTGGCCGAATTTCCTCTAATCTTTTGGTGATTTTGTAGTGTTTTCATCCCTACACTCTTCACTGAGAGCCCCTGCATCCATCCGTCTTCGACGAGACAGTTGCCGGAGCCTGAGGATCAAATTCCAAGAGGCCGTTGGTCTAACCAATGGTATATCCCTTATCTGATCGGCCCATGCCGTACCGTCATCTAACGCACCGACATGCTACGGTCTGACCGCCGGCATGAGGTCGATCTAACCGGGCTTCATGCAGAGGCCCCGGGACACATCGTACTAGAAGTCGAAGTACTCTCCGGAGCCCCCTCATCCACTTTTGGCCTGACCGATCGAAGGCCAGAGACCCCCTTCGGCCACCCTTTGCATTGTATGCCGGAGGCCCCCTTTAGATAATACCTTCGTGCCGCCAGTCCGATAGGTGGTATACCTTTGGTATGACTAGCCCGGCTTGGCCGGTTTAACCACCGTGTGCACCTCGGTCTAATCGGCCCTAACGTGGCCAGTTGGATCGCTTCCCCGATAGTTTGGTTAGTTAAATAATATTTTGATATTATTTAATTGCCTGGAAACTCCGTTTATTTTCCTTTGTCACTATCAAGGGTCGTTAGAACGTGACTTCGGTGTCATGTTATGCTTAGGGTTATCCCTAGGTATCCACGCACTTTTTGATTGTTGAATCGACATCAGTGTGTTGGCCCTTTGATCGGCAAGTTTTAGCGTCAATAGAACTTCTCCATATGGACACTGTAGGTCCTTCTCGGGTTAGTTCTTTATGTGGCAAATGGTATATCCTTGTCGTGGTGGATGACTACCCCCAGTATTCTTGGGTCTTCGTTCTAGCAAGCAAGGATGAAGTGCTTTTACACTTTTGGAGCTTAGCTTTGAGACTATTTACTAAACTCCCTGGTGTATTGAAACCAATCAGAAGTGATAATGGCACCGAGTTCAAGAATAGTTTCTTTGTTGACTTTTGCCTTGAGCACGACACTGAACATCAATTTTATGCTCTACGGGTTCCTCAACAGAATGGATTTGTTGAGAGAAAGAACCACACTTTGGTTGAGATGGCTAGGATGATGCTAGATGAGCACAGGACTCCTAGAAGAATTTGGGCTAAGGCCATTGTTGGGGGAGATAATCCCTAGAGTCGACGGGGTGGGCCCCCGGCCGGAGGGCCCAAGCCTGATGACGGAGGCAACCTTCCGGAGGGGCAAGGCCGGAGGTCACCTTCCGGAGGTTCTAGGCCGGAGGCCACCTTCGGGGGGAGCAAGGCCGGAGGTCACCTTCCGGAGAAGCAAGGCCGGAGGCCACCTTCCGGTCGGAGGAAGCCGGAGGTCGCCCCTCGGCGTAGGACACGCGAGCTCGCCTTCCGGAGGCCGAAGGTCCGAGGCCCTCGGCCGATCCGGTAGGACGGACCCGAAGAGAGTCGTGGCGGGAAAAGGACTAGGCGGCCGTACGAAAGGACAGGATCGCGATCTTCTGAGCCGTGTCGGGCGGCGCAGGAAGCACCCGACACGGTTGATACACTGTCAGAGTCGAATCTTCTTGTCTGTACTATGCATCCCTTTGTCTGTACTACCAGTCAGGGTTGGTCGGGTGGCCGTTGGCAGCCCGGAGGCGCTTAGTCCTCTGGGCGGGGCGCCCTATAAATACCCCTCACTACAGTTGTAACAGGCAGGCTGATCAAGGCATTGAATACACTACTCTCACTTTCCACACACAAAAACCTGCTGGTTCGATCCGTCGTTCCAACAGTTGGCGCCGTCCGTGGGGATCCTAGTCCGAAAAGCTAGTGTCCTCTACACCCATCCACCCAAAGCATGTCGAGCCGGAAAGGAGCGAGCACGGCCCCCCTGCGCAGGTCAGCTCGAACCGCTGGGGGCGAGCCCGCCCCAGCCGACGACCCCAATCCTTCAGCTCCCATCACCACAACCGTCGGAGCGGCGCCTCCAGCAGGCTCCGCCCAGTTGCAAGAAGAGACGCCCGGAGCTCAAGGCATCGACGGCCTGCCCGAGCCGACCTCCGCCAACCTGGCCGGGTCGCCAGGCGGGCCGCCGGAGCAGCATCTCCCGGGCGGACCTCCGGTAGTAGTGTCCCTGCAGACAGACTACGTCCGCTCGAGGGACCCCGACACAACTTCCGGGAGAAGCGGGAGCCAAGCTGATGCCCTGGCCGCCGAAAACGCCAGGCTGAAGGCGGAGCTGGCTTTGTGGCATCAGGAAGCGTCGCTCCGGCCCCCGGCCCCTCCGGCAGCCTTCCGCGCCGCGAGAGCTGCGGTCACGGACCTGAGCGACGACGAGAACCCCCCGGAAGAGGAGAACGCATCATACGACGAGGACTCTCCCCTGCACCCGGACCTCCAGAGGGTGCGCTTCAGTTCGAACTTTCGCGCCGCCAAGCTCCCCAAGTACTCCGGGGACTCCGACCTCGGCGAGTTCTCTCGCTCTTACGCTCTGGCGATAGAAGCGTCTGGGGGGAGCCGGGACGCCATGGCCAAATGCTTCCCTCTGGCGCTCGAAGGGATCGCCCTTCGATGGTTCTGGTCCCTCCGGCCAGGGACCATCCACTCGTAGGAGCAGCTGAAAAAGAAGTTCGTCAACAACTTCCAGGGGACCTTCGTGGCCCCTATGTCCACCGGGAGCCTCTTTCAAGTGAAGCAGCAACCCGGAGAAACCTTGCGGCAATACTCCCAGCGCTTTGCGCACACCAAAGCTCAGATCAAGGGGCTTTCGGCTTCTTCAGTCATCGACGCGGCCCGGGAAGGCGTCACCCACCCAGGTCTCCTCGACAAGCTCCACCGGAAGCCCATCTCTTCGGTGGCGCAGCTCATGACGTACTTCGAAGAGTACGCCCGGTCCGAGGAAGGTCAGATACGCCGACAGGCGATGGTAGTCCCTGTCCGGGCTCCGAACGTCCGGGCGTACGAAGTGCCTCCGGAGCCCAGCCGGGGCCCGCGTCGCACCCCCGACTTCCGGCGCCCAGAGCCCGCCCGCCCGGACCTTGTTCATCAAGATTCACGGCGGAACCGAAAGCACTTTCGGGGGGAAGTCCTTAGCATCACCCCTCAAGCGCCCGCCAAGCACCTGCACACGCCCGGCGGGAGTCGCCAGGCCGGGCCCAAGCCTCCACCCCGAGCGCCTGCCAGGGGAGCCTTTTACTGCAGCGTCCACGGAGAGAACCGGAGCCACGACACCGACTCCTGCCGCACCATCCTCGCTCTTCGCAGTGACTACCTCGAGCGCCAGTCCGGTCGCGGTTCCTCCGACCGAGGACATTCTACCCCTCGGCCGGACCCGGTCCAAGTAGTCGGGCGACAGGAAGAGCCAGAGGCCGTGACCCCGGTCGATGGATTCGGCGGAGTCCCGGCCCTCAAGATCGAAGCCGCTCCGGACCGTGGCAAGCGCGTGGTCCTTCCCATATCCGGAGGGGGAGCCCTCGGAGCGCTGTCCAAGCGGCAGCGTCGGGATTACGCTCGGGAAGTTGGGCACATCGGCACGTCCAGCCCTTCGATCCTCCCGGAATGGTCTCACGTCCCCATCAGCTTCACCGCCGAAGATGCCGCCGGAGTCAAGTTTCCTCACGCCGACCCACTCGTCATTTCGGCAGACATCGCCGGAGCCGAGGTGCGTCGCATCTTAGTCGACGGAGGGAGTTCCGCTGACATCATCTTCGTGCAGGCCTTTGACCAACTGTGCCTGTCGCGCAAGCACCTGCTGCCAGCCTCGCGACCACTCCAAGGCTTCTCGGGCCCTCCGCTCGATGCTCTGGGCCAGGTCTTGTTGGAAGTAGCGTTCGGCACCGCGCCCCTCCAGCGTCGCGAAGAAATCCTGTTCGACGTCGTCGACGCTCCGTACGCCTACAACGCCATCTTCGGCCGAGGGATGCTCAATCGCTTCAGCGCCATCGCTCACCACAACTACCTCTGCCTCAAGATGCCGACTCCCGGAGGAGTGCTGTCCGTCCTGGGCGACCAAGCCGCAGCCCGCCGGGTCGAGTACGGCCATGCGGCGCCACTGGAGCCGCGGGAGGTCCACAGTGTCCGCGAGGGTGCCGAAGACACCAACCTCCCACTGGAGGCCGGCCCTGCGCAGAAAGGGCGCCCCGCCAAACCCCTCCCAGAAGGGGAAGTTATCACCAAGACCCTGACGCACGGAGGGAAAGAGTACTCGATCAAGTTCGGAGGGGGCCTGGAGCCAGAGTTATCAGCACAGCTCGAGGCCATCGTCTGTGGAAACCTCGACATCTTCGCATGGTCGGACAAAGACATTCCTGGAGTCGACCGGTCCATCATTGAGCATTCCCTGGCAGTTGATCCGAAGGCACGACCAGTCCGCCAGGGGCTTCGGAGGCTATCCGCCGAACGGGCCGAGCTCGCCAAGGCAGAGACCGACAAGCTGCTCCGCGCCGGGGTCATCAGGGAAGTGAGTCACACCGACTGGTTGTCCAACCCTGTGTTTGTCCAGAAGAAAACATCTGGCAAATGGCGCATGTGTATCGACTTTACTTCTTTGAATAAAGCTTGCCCCCGTGACCCTTACCCGCTGCCTCGCATCGATCATCTAGTAGATTCCACAGCCAGAGCCGAGCTCCTCAGCTTCCTCGACGCATATTCCGGTTACCATCAGATCTGGCTCAAGCCTGAAGACCAAGTGAAAACCAGCTTTGTCACCCCAGCCGGAGTGTTCTGTTACCTCCGGATGCCTTTCGGCCTCCATAATGCCGGGGCAACCTTTTCAAGGTTAATCTCAAAGGCCCTCGGTCATCAGCTCGGGCGTAACGTGGAAGCCTATATGGACGACATCATCATCAAGACTGCCTCCGCAAGCCAACACGGGTCCGACATAGCCGAAACCTTCGACAGCCTCCGGCAGTGTGGGATCCGGCTCAACCCTGACAAGTGCGTCTTCGGAGCACGCGCAGGGAAGCTGCTTGGGTACCTCGTCTCCAGCCACGGCATCGAAGCCAGTCCAACACAAGTTCAAGCGCTGCAGAACATGGCGCCACCCCAGAACCTGAGGCAGGCGCAGAAGCTGGCCGGACGGTTGGCCGCCCTTGGACGTTTTCTAGCCAAATCAGCCGAGCGAAGTTTGCCCACCTTCAAGGTGCTCCGGGGTTCCAAGCATTTCGAATGGACACCCGAATGCCAGGATTGTTTCCAGCAAATAAAAGATTATCTCTCCGGCCTCTTGGCCCTCGCCACGCCACGGGCCGGCAGTCCTTTGTTGGTTTATCTCGCCGCCTCTGGCACCGCCGCAAGTGCGGCCTTGGTTCAGGAGGAAGAGTCCGGTGGGAAGCTGGTCCAGCGGCCCGTCTACTTCGTTTCCGAGGTTCTCGCCGACGCCAAGGCCAGGTACTCTGAGCTAGAGAAGGTGGCTTATGCCCTCGTCATGGCCTCCCGGAATCTCCGGCACTACTTCTTGGCCCACGACATCATCATCCCAACAGCCTATCCGCTGGGCGACATGTTCAGAAACAAAGACGCCACTGGTCGTATCGGGAAGTGGGCAGTAGAGCTGGCCCCGTTCGGGATCTCCTTCGTTGCCCGGACAGCCATTAAATCCCAGATCCTCGCCGACTTCGTCGCAGAGTGGACGCGGGCCCGAGAGCCCGCGAGCGCCAGCACGGGCGAAGAGGTTTGGACCGTCTTTACGGATGGCGCTTACCAGGCCTCCGGGGCTGGAGCCGGAGCAGTCATCGTCTCCCCATCAGGTCAGCAGGCCCTATACTCCGCTCGGATAAGCTTCAAGGCCACCAACAACGTCGCAGAATATGAAGGAGTCCTCTTGGGACTTCGCAAGGCGCTCGCTTTGGGCGCCGCGCGCGTGATCGTGAAGACCGATTCCCAAGTGGTCGCCGGGCACATCGACAAGTCCTTTCGAGCGAAGCACCCGGACCTCGTTTCCTACCTCGACTCCATCCGCAAGTACGAAGCATCCTTCAAAGGCATCTCCGTCCAGAACATCCCGCGAAGCGACAACGCCCAAGCCGATGCCCTCGCCAAGGCCGGGGCCGGCGCCCAGGCCTTGCCGCCAGGGGCTTTCTTCGAGGAACTCGCCCAGCCTTCGGTAAGCCATCGGAGCGAAGCAGCCATCTCCGCCGCCCCCGAGGAGCGCGAACAGTCGTCATGCCCGGCTCCAGTACTCTGTACGGCCAGCGTCGATTGACGCGAGCCCATCCTCCGCGCACTTGCAGGCGGCAACGAAGTCCATCCTAGTCCGGAGCAGGTTCGCCTGCAACTCCGCGCGAGGTCATTCGAGGTTATCAATGGAATCTTGTACAAGTCCGGAGTATGTTCCCCGCTGCTCCGCTGCGTCTCGCATTCAGACGGTGTCGCCATGCTCCGCGAGATACATGAGGGGCTGTGCGGCAGTCACTTGGCGCCGCGGGCCCTCGCAGGCAAAGCTCTCCGGCAAGGCGTATACTGGCCCACCATCATCGCCGACGCTGAAGAACTCGTCCGCACCTGTCAAGGTTGCCAGTGGATGGGCCGCCGCAGTCACCGCCCTCCAGCAAGGTTGCTACCTATCCCTCCTGTGTGGCCCTTGGCCCGTTGGGGCATGGACCTTGTTGGTCCACTCCCTAGAGCGCGGGGGAATCTGTGTTTCGTCGTTGTCGCAGTCGAATACTTCTCCAAATGGGTTGAAGCAGAGCCTCTAACCACCATCACATCCCGAAGTGTCCAGAAATTTTTCTGGCAGCATATCGTGTGCAGATTCGGAGTACCCAAGCAGCTCACATTGGACAACGGAACGCAGTTCGATGCCGGCACCTTCCGGGCATTCTGTGACGAGCTGGGAGTTCAGCTTTGCTTCGCAGCCGTGCGGCACCCCCAGTCTAACGGAGCCGTCGAGCGAGCTAACGGGCACATTCTGTCCGGCCTCCATAAGCGTATCGTCGGGTTGGCCCGAGGCACGTGGCCCGACGAACTGCCCAAGATCTTATGGTCCATCCGGACGACAGTTTCTCGGGCAACGGGCTTCACCCTGTTCCGCCTCCTGTTCGGCGACGAAGCGATGACACCAACGGAGCTCCGCGCCGGTTCACTGCGTGTCGTAGCACCCGAAGTTGAAGATGAGCGCGCCTTCCGAGCTCCGGCTCGGCGCACCCTCACTTTCGGGTTCCGAGCTCCGGCTCGACGCGCCCTCATATTCGGGTTCCGAGCTATGCCTCGACGCGCCCTCACTTTCGGGTTCCGAGCTCCGGCTCGACGCGCCCTCATATTCGGGTTCCGAGCTATGCCTCGATGCGCCCTCACTTTCGGGTTCCGAGCTCCGGCTCGACGCACCCTCACATTCGGGTTCCGAGCTCCGGCTCGAAGCACCCTCATATTCGGGTTCCGAGCTCCGGCTCGAAGCACCCTCACGTTCGGGTTCCGGGCTATGCCCCGACGCACCCTCACATTCGGGTTCCGAGCTCCGGCTCGAAGCACCCTCATATTCGGGTTCCGAGCTCCGGCTCGAAGCACCCTCACATTCGGGTTCCGAGTTCCGGCTCGAAGCACCCTCACATTCGGGTTCCGAGCTATGCCTCGACGCGCCCCCACTTTCGAGTTCCGAGCCCCGGCTCGACGCACCCTACCATTCGGGTCCCGAGCTCGACACACCGCAAACGCGCCGATGTGACACGCACCCTACGCTCTCCCTCTCCTGAGCTACTTAGCGCCCAGCTAGTCAACCAGCTACCCGCCAAGAGGGGGGGAAGAGAGAGAGCGAGGCGCAGGCCGCAGCAAGCATATGAAGCATACAACAGCAAGCACATAAGCATACAATGTTCGTTACAAGCAAAAGGAGAAGATCAAGAAAAGTTCTCGTCCAGGCCAAGAAGGAACCGCGGGCCCCTTCGGTTAGAACGGCCGGAAGTTGTGCTCGCCCCCCGACCGGACCTTTCCTTCTTCTTCTTGCGCTCCTCTTCCTTCCTCTGGGCGCGGAAAGTTCTCTGGTCCGCCTGGAGCCGAGCCCAGCTGCGCAGACCGCCCTCCTCGGGGGGCGCTCCGCTCGAGTCAGCCTCAGTATCGGACCAATCAACCGGTTCGGAGGACGAGGGAGGCGAGCGGGACCCTCTCTCTTCTTCCTTCACATGCTTCAGAACCCCCTGAAGGACGTCGGAGTCCACACGTCCGCCACTGCCGCGGGGAAGAACGAAGCGCGCGGGCCGGTTTTCCCGCACAGCTTCGAGGATGGCCCAGCGATGCCGAAGGGCGTCGTCCGGTTCAAGTACCTCGACATCAAGATCGCGACCGCGAACACCCTGAGTAAGCCCCGGAAAAGTAGTCTTTATTAATACAACTAAGTTCCCTAAACTATTACAGGGTAAGGTTGGGACCGATCCCTAGAGCTACACCTGCGGGTCCGGCAAGCGGGCCGAGGTTGAAGGATTCGAAGGGGCTGGAGGGCCGCGCGCACGGAGCGCATCCTCCAGCCAAGCCTGGATCGCCGCAGGGCCTTCGGTCTGCCAGATCGCCTTGAGCGCCCTCCAAGATTGGGTCAGGGCGGGGCTTGGCGTCCGGAGGTGGTCCCCCACGAAGGCGACCGGGTGCGGGCTCGAAGGCGAAGGAAGCGGAAGCCCGGACGCCTCGAGGTGCCGGAGGATTCCGTACGCGGCCACCCGAGCGGACACCTCGCCGTACTGCGCCATGGCAAGGTGTATTTGCCGGACGGCAGAGCGGACGAACTTCACCCGGCGGACCAGGGGCTCCCGGGCGACGTCGAACGTGCCGCAGCCAGTGCCGTAGCGCGCTAACATCTTCCGCAAGGATTCGGCGGCCTCGGCCGCCGTCTTCCCGGCCTCGGTGAGCTCCTCGGCGGCCTTCCCGTTCCGCGCGTTGAGGCCCGCCTCGACCTCCTCCAAGTGAGTCACCCGGGCTCCGAGGGCTTCGACCTTGGTTTCCGCCTCTGAGGCCCGAGCTTGGAGTTGGGAAACCTCTCCTGCGAGCCGATCCGCCTCCGAGGCCCGGGCCCGGAGCACCTTCGCCTCAGCGGCTCGGGTTCGGAGGGCGCCGACCTCCGCTTCCAGCTCGTCGACGCAGGCGGCCCGGGCCCAGAGCCCCTCCAGTTCCGCGACGCGGGCCCTGAGCGAGTCCGCCTCCGATGCTCGGGCCTCCAGCGCTGCGACCCTCGACGCCTGGGATCGGAGGGCCTCGGCCTCCGACGAGCGCTCGCGGGCCAACCTCTCCGCGGCAGCCACCCGGGACGCGAGCCCTGCGGCATACGCCTCGTTCTGTTGGCGTTCGAGGAGCAGAGCGGACATCTGCCCCTGCGCTAGCGCCACCACCTGCATGCGGAAAAGTGGTCAGAAGAGCCACAACGAGGGCGTCAAGTGTGTCCAAGGAAAGTACCTGGCCTGCGGCCGTCTCAATGGCTCTTCCGAGGTCCAAGCCATCCGATCGTCCCAGCTCGCCTATCACCGGGGCGTCGCGCAGCCGCAGGTAGTAGTCGTGAATTGGGGCCACTCTCGAAGCGAAGTCCTCGCCATCCAGCAGGAAAGGGCGCAGAAGCGGCACGGAGCCGCGCGCGGTTCGTAGGTCGGTGGGGGGCCGATGCCGGACTCCGACGTCCCCGGCGGGCTCCTGAGAGGTCCTCTCGGCGCTCCTGGACTCCGCCTCGTCACGCGGATTCGAGCCCCCCCTCGCGGCGACAGGGGCTCCGGACCTCGCGTCCGGAGCATCTGCCGGGTAGCGGCCGACTGGCTCCACGCCTCCGGCCGAGGTACCTGCACGAGCGAACGGGAGTTAAATACAGAAAGGCTCCTTGCTCACGAAGTGGCATGACGAAGTTACCGTACCTGCGCCCGCAGTATCGTCGACGCGGTCCGGAGGCTGAAAATGGCCCGACGGGCTTGGGCGGAAAAAGAGGTTGTCGATGGAGTTCGGCGGAGAGCTCGCCACCGCCGCGGCCAGTTCCGCCTCCTTGTCGGCGCTCCCTTCAACGGCGCCGAGTGGGTCAGCTAGGCCCCCACGGCCCAAGCTGTCCGTGGCCCGGCTCTCGAGGGAGCCCGCGGAGCCCCCCGCCGAAACGGGTATCGGCGAAGAGGCGGTCCCCGGGCGGGGCGTCGCTTCGACGGTGCGTGGCTCTTGATCGGCGCCCGGCGCGGGCTCCGTTGGGTTCGAGCGAAGGGGAACGTCCTCGCGCCCCCCGGTGCTCGGCCGGACCGGCAGAACCGGAGCCGGAATCTCCGAAGGGTCTCCTGACTCCGACTGGATTCCTTCGCTGGAGCCCCCTCCCTCCGAACGAGAAGCCGAGGAAGGTCCCGGTGACGTGCGCCTCGGCCCCCTCACGATCTTCTTCTTCTTCGAGCGGCCCGGAGAAAGGCAGTCGTCCGCATCGCCCGCCTTCCTCTTCGAGACGTCCCGGAGGATCTCGCCCTCCGGGAGAGGCGGGGGCGTGAGCTCGAGCGCCCCCCACACTCTATTGGAACGTTCCCAGGAGCCCACCAGCTCCAGCCGGTGGGCCCGCTCGGCTGCGGTGGGAACCCCCAGGATCCTCTCCGCCAAGCGGGCGATCTCTTCGGGCGTCCGAGCGACGAGCGACCCTGCATCTTTTCATCAGGGCCGGAGTACCCCTCGAGCACGCAAAGCAAGGCTGAAGGCAGAAGAGAGTTGATACTTACCAAGCTGGCGAGAGAGCTCCGTCGGCACCGACGCGTCTCGACTGCTCCGGAGCGAGGCAGGCCACTCCTCCTTCAGCGGGGGGATCTCGAGGGCCACGAACTCCTCCGCCAAGTCCCGCATGCTCATCCGGCGGGCGACGATCTGGAGAAGCTGTACCCTCGCCGAGATGGCCCCGGAGTTGGCTTCGACGCGCGCCTCACTCCAGAACCAGATGTGGCGCGGTATTCCGGCCAGGCCGGAGGTGAGCCCTACGCGAACGTAGAACCACCGGCTCACCCACTTCGAGTACCACCTTTCGTTGGTGGCCTTCGCCGGGAAGGAGTCTGCGTACCTCCTCCGGAGCTGGAAGTTGATGCTCCCGAAAGCTAGTACCCGGCCGTCCGGGGTGGGCCCCCGGCCGGAGGGCCCAAGCCTGATGACGGAGGCAACCTTCCGGAGGGGCAAGGCCGGAGGTCACCTTCCGGAGGTTCGAGGCCGGAGGCCACCTTCGGGGGGAGCAAGGCCGGAGGTCACCTTCCGGAGAAGCAAGGCCGGAGGCCACCTTCCGGTGGGAGGAAGCCGGAGGTCGCCCCTCGGTGTAGGACACGCGAGCTCGCCTTCCGGAGGCCGAAGGTCCGAGGCCCTCGGCCGATCCGGCAGGACGGACCCGAAGAGAGTCGTGGCGGGAAAAGGACTAGGCGGCCGTACGAAAGGACAGGATCGCGATCTTCTGAGCCGTGTCGGGCGGCGCAGGAAGCACCCGACACGGTTGATACACTGTCAGAGTCGAATCTTCTTGTCTGTACTATGCATCCCTTTGTCTGTACTACCAGTCAGGGTTGGTCGGGTGGCCGTTGGCAGCCCGGAGGCGCTTAGTCCTCTGGGCGGGGCGCCCTATAAATACCCCTCACTACAGTTGTAACAGGCAGGCTGATCAAGGCATTGAATACACTACTCTCACTTTCCACACACAAAAACCTGCTGGTTCGATCCGTCGTTCCAACAGCCATAGACACTGCATGTTACATCTCTAACCGTATCTTTTTGGGCTTAATTTTAAATTTGACTTCATATGAGTTGCGTTTTGGAAGGAATCCTAAAGTTACTCATTTGAGAGTGTTTGGATGTCTATGCTTCATTCTAAAATGTGGTAATCTTGACAAATTTGAGTCATGTTCTTCTAATGGTATTTTTGGGTTATTCAATTCATGGTCATTCATATCGTGTTTTTAATCTTGATACTAACACTATGACGACCCCTAAAGCAGACCCTGCATCCACTACATCAGTAAGAGGGCCTAAAGCATCGACTTCGGGAAGCATCGAGAAAACTCCTGCAAGTGTTGAGGGGGAGATTCTATGATGACAAGAAGCCCTCTTCGGATTCAGTGACATCACCCTCCTGAGCAGATCATTGGTGTGCTAAATGAAAGGGTAATTAGATCTCATGCTCATTTTGTTGATTCTGCATTTGTCGCTTCCTTTGAGCCCTTAGATGATAGTCATGCTTTATCTGATTCAAGTTGGATCAATGCCTTGCATGAGGAGTTAGAAAAGCTTGATAGAAACAAAGTCTGGGTTCTTGTAGATCCACCCCCTAACATTCATATCATTGGCACAAAATGGATTTTCAAAAACAAACATTGGGAGGATCGGTCTGTTGTGAGAAACAAGGCTAGGCTTGTTGCTCAGGGTTACTCTCAAGTCGAGGGGGTTGATTTTGGAGAGACTTTTGCTCCAGTAGCTCGACTTGAAGATATTAGGATTTTGGTTGCTTTTGCATCTTCTCATGGTTTCAAGGTTTATCAAATGGATGTTAAAAGTGCTTTTCCTAATGGTTTCATAGGAGAGGATGTTTATGTTAAACAACCCATAGGCTTTGAACATCCCAAGTACCCCATAGAGTCTTTAAACTTTACAAAGCTTTGTATGGGCTCAAGCAAGCTCCTAGGGCATGGTATGCCTGACTTAGGAATTTTTTGCTTGAGCATGGGTACAAAATGGGCTCTATTGAAAAACCCTGTTTACTCTGAAGTATGGCAAAGATTTCCTCCTTGTTCAGATTTATGTTGATATTATTTTTGGTGGCTCTTCTCATACACTTATGGTCGAGTTTGCTGATTCCATGAGCAGAGAGTTCGATATGTCGATGATGGGCGAGCTGACATTCTTCCTTGGTTTGCAAAGCAAACAAGGTACTTTTGTGCATCAGATGAAGTACTCCAAGGACCTACTGAAGCACTTTTATATGAGCGATGCGAAGCCACTTGCCACTCCAATGGCTACCCCAGTAGCGCTTGACCTAGATGAAGATGGAGAAGAGGTGGATCAGAAGGAGTTCTGGAAAATGATCGACTCCCTCCTCTACTTGATGGCTACGAGGCTGGACATACACTTCGCAGTATGTCTGTGCACTCATTTTTAGGCTTCTCCAAGGGCTTCACATCGTCTAGCGGTTAAGCGCATACTAAGGTACCTCAAACACTTCTTGAATTTGGCATTTGGTATTCTGCATCATAATCTTTATGCCTTCGAGGTTTTTCCGATGACGATTTTGCTGATTGTAGAATTGATAGAAAAAGTACCTTTGGTACTTGACATTTTTTTGGTTCCTCTCTTGTTTGCTGGTCTTCTCGCAAATAGTCTAGTGTTACGCAGTCTACAGTTGAGGCTGAGTATGTAGCTGCTGCTAGCTGTTGCTCACAAATTTTGTGGATGGTTTCTACTTTGCAGGATTTTGGGCTGAATTTTAAGGGTGTTCCACTTTTTTATGATAACACTAGTGCTATTAGCTTAGCCAACAACCCAGTTCAACATTCTACAACCAAACACATAGATGTGCGTTATCACTTTTTGAGAGATCACAATGAGAAGGGTGATATTGAATTGAGATATGTTGATACCTAGAACCAGCTTGCTGACATTTTCACCGAGCATGTCGATACTTATTGCTTTGCATTTTTGAGAGGAGAGCTTGGTGTTTGTCATCCTTATGGCATCTTGTGAGGGAGAGTTGTGTGTCATTGCATAAGCTTTTGTCATATGATTAATTGCTCTTACATGCACTTGCCTGTATATGCCTTTGAATTATTGTCTTTAGTCATGATGATTTTGCTTTGTTGAATATGTCTGATATCTATCATGAGCATGACTTTTAATTCTAAAAATTAAAACATGTTCTTTCTTTAGTCTGGTAACTAGCATTAGTAGGCTAAATGCTTTTGCTATCTTTTACATGCCTGGTAGCTAAGTCCTTTATACTTGGATGCAAACATGCAACTTGAACATTTTAATGCTTTTTCATGGAAATCTTGTACTTAAAATTCATAAAAATCATTAAATTGATATCCATGTCTAATGTGCTGACATTAAAAAGATCCAGGTGGGTTTGTTTTGTCGCACTGCATTGTTCTAGACAGCTTACCATAGCACTTTGGTATGAACTTGGACATTGTAGTGTATGTCATGACTAATGCTTTTTAAGGGTCTAGACATGCGTTTGCTGTTTGGGTTCACTGATGGGATCAATGTGTGTTCTGTATGGAGATTCACGTTTTCTTGTCTCATGTTGTGCAGGGTTGAGATGCGAGTAAACTGTCAACGGTGGGTGATCAGGATCAAGCAGGGAGTTTGATGCCATACGATCAAGGATCAAGGATGACAGGTGATGTTGAGGAAGATCTCAGGCATACACGTGGAGATGAAGCAAGACATGAACAGAGGGATGATCAAGACAACATGTTGACTAAGTCAGTGAAAGGGAGCCCAGTGCAAGTGAAAAGGCGGCATGAGGGATCGAGAGTGGGAGAGACTTGCTGATGGTCGAGTTCCTGGATTGGTGACACGTGTCAAAGATATAGAAGGCTTTTTCAGTTTCGGCTCAGAACCGTCGGATCGAGATCAAGGTGTCCTAAAGCAGAGCCGTAGTCGCTGCGAAAGCTTCAAATCAGGACAAACTACCTTTAGATAGGATTTTACATTTTTAAACCCGTGGGCCTTCAAGTCTATAAAAAACCTTAGGGGTTTTGTGTCTTTTCCTGTTTTTGAATTGCTAATAAAAGGCCACTAGACCCTAGGGTTTCACCAACTCACTCAATTGAAAATTCAGAGTTCAAACTTTATTCTACAAATTTTTCCAGTTTTTACTGTTCATCAGTCGTCTCTCTCTTGTGCTTCGATTTCTGTCATTCGAGAACTTGCACCTGAAATCCTAGGAGTTTTTCCTCTTAGTTTTTGTCTCTAGCTTTTTTTATTCGGGATTCCCTGTTCACTGGTGTTGACACGAAAACGCGCCCCCAAACTTGGGTCAGTTCAACAATCCAAAAGCGCATGGATACTTAGGGATAAACCTAAGCGTGACGCGGCGCCGACGTCGCGTTTTGACAAATCCTTAACGGTTGTAAGGGCAACAGAGTCGCCTGGTAATCAAACAAATATTAAGAAATAAAGTCCGATTAGCCAATGTGAGTAAAAAATAATAAAGCAAACCGGCAAGCCTAAGGCTGATTTATATCTATAGCGAAGGGAGTCCGAAGCGTCTCAAAGGGGGCTTTAGCCTGTTGATCAGTCGAAATGGAAGTATACTCCCGGTCAGCACGGTGATGCGAGGTATCGCCGAAGGGGTACCCTTCGGCGCCTAGCACGGGATAGATCTGAAGTACCCTGAAGGGGGGAGGCTTCGGCCTATTGGCCGGTCGAACCAGAGTGAAACCTGTGGTTGGTCCGACGCCTGCGAAGGGGTCACTGAAGAGGGCTTCGGCTTTCTGGTGTGAAGTGGGCTCTAGGCGGTCAAACCGATGGAGGGTACCCGGTCAGACTGACAGCGAAGCTTCGGTCAGACCGGGGCTTAGGCACCGCGGAGTCCGGTGCGGAGGAATTTACTGCGGAGGGTTCTCACCGAAAAGGGCTTTGGCGCAATGGCGAAGGGTGCTCCAGCGTGGAGTGGTCCACTATGGAGAGGTTCTCGCCGAAGAGGGCTTCGGTGTGATGGCGAAGAGTGCTCCGACGACTTTGTAGATGAATAGAAATCACCCCCAAACATATTGGCGATGATTTGTGAGATGTTTCCCCTACAAAATAGCAAAAGATCAAGTGCAATCTGGCCTAGAGGCTAAACTCCCAATAGTAGCAGAAGAAAACTGATAAAATGATAAAAAGCCATTTCATGGATTAAATGGGAGATTCATGAGCGAATCAACAAGGGTTACCGTGATTTCGACGCGGAAGACGGAGGGATTTTAGAGAAAACCCACGAAGATGGACATTACTTGGCTAATCCTAGGGAAAGGAAAGTAGATTGGAAGATAAAAGAACGATTCAAATCGAGGGCTTTGTGTTGATATGAAAGCGGGGGTCCTCTTGAATCTGCCTCACCACTATATTAATAGGGCATGGTCTCACCTAATTTGAGTAGGATTCGGCCAGGTGGTTAAGATTTGGATAAGTGATCTCACCTAATCTGAGTAGGATTTAGCCAGGTGGTTAAGATTTGGATAAGACATAAAAAACAACCGAATTATACTAATCTGAATAGAACTCTACCGGCTAGAGTGGGCCTCCACAGGCCTCGTCGAAGCTAGTATGCCTGGCCGAAGCCCATAGGCCGCCGAAGGGCCCACTGGGCCGAAGCCTGCCTATGAAGCAGGCCTTCGAAGGTGCTGCCGAAGCCAACGTAGGACGGGCCTTCGACAATTCATGGCTTCAGCCTGTGCCAGAGATGGCATATTTTCGGCCCAAATTACCAAAATTGATATTTCGACAATTTCGACCATTAATGCCAAATCAGAGTGTCAACACATGCCCCTGCCTTTTAGCAAACTTAGTGAGCTAAAAGCACAGTGAGCCATGGGTGGTACTCTATATTTTTTACCTACCAAATCGTCCATTTCATAACTCAATACATTTGAATTTGATGAGGACAATTTGTACGACTCACTAATATGACAAGGGGACTTAAGCGCCAGATTTTTCATCAAATCGGCCTTTAGTAATTTTACTTGTCTTGCCCCCCGGGTCCCTTGCAAGGACGCGGTTCCTACTCAGCGAGGGTAGAAGCTAGCTTGCCAGCCAACTTCGGTCCCCACACCTGGTGTGTCCTAGCTACAGTTGTGGACTCGCCGGGTGGGCAATCTTTGCATTCTTCGGCCTCTTTGTAACAGCCCAAATTTAAAAATAAAATAAAAATGAGGGAAATAAATTTTCTGAATTTAAAATAAATTATTTAATTAGAGAAAAGGTCAAAAGAACCCAATTAAAGCGAAACAGGGAGAAATATTTCAAATTGAACTTGAAAAATTTATGGTGGAATCTAGAAGCCAAGAAATATTTTTAGGAATTTTTACAAAATTTTAGCAATAGTGCTTCAAGCCTTAAACAAATAATTGATTTTCTGGAAATATTCTAAATTGAAAATACATTTAAATTCTTGTTGGGCCGCAACCCCCAATTCCCTCCAGCCCGGACCAATCCAGCCGCCTCGGCCACTGACAGGCGGGAACCGCCTGTCGGCGCGCTCCCTCTCTCTTCTGCACGCGCGCGCCCGTCGGTCCTGCTTGTCAGCCGCACCAACCCCCCTCAACCGCTGATGTCCCGGGCCCGCTTGTCAGCCGCACTGCCTGCCCCCTCTCTCCTACGCGCGCATGCTGGCCGGCCCCACCCATCAGCCACCCTCGCACGCACCTCAGCCCTCCCCATCCCTAGCAGTGCTGGCTCGCCTGTCAGGCCCTTTCCCTTCACCCGTAGTCGCTGACAGGTTGGGGCCACCTGTCAGGATCGTCTTCCCCATGAAAGGTTTCCCCTTTCCTTCCACCGGCCGAACCCTAGGCGCATAAATCTCGCCACCGCCGCCTGCCGTTCGCTAAATTGGGGCCACGCCGTGACTTGCCATACTCCGGTGATCGGTTTCCCCCTAAAACCAACGTGGATTCATATGTACGGAAGCTAAAACCGAGCACATGGAAGCCCGCCGGCGAAAAATGGAAACCTTCCCCCGGGTTTCCCTATTTCCGCCTTCCTTGCATGCCATCGATGACCCTATAAGAACCATGGCACGCACCGCAATCCGCCCACAACGAAATCACCCAAGCCCTCGCCGTCCCGAGCCGCCGCTTTCTTTTTTCAGATTTCTCCCCTGTCTCAGCTCCGGCAGCCCATCGCCAGCGCCTCGAGCCACCGCCGCCCTCGCCATCAGCATCATCGGGACCGTCATCGCGCCCTCTACCCCGGCCCCGCCTCCGTTGGGCTTGATCGTCGCCAGAGGACCACCATCGCCATCAACCTGAGGCCGCCTCACAGCCTCACCTCGCCGCTGGCCACTTCCGGTCTCCGCCCGCCCTTCCTCCGGTACCACTGTGACCCTTGAGCTATGCTCGTTCCATTTTTGCATTCGGTTTAGCCCCTAGGCCACCGCAACCGCCGTCGCACACGCCGCCATCGTCGGAGAAGAAGGTACCCCTCGCCGGCGTCACATACCGTGCCGGACGGGATCCCCACCATAGGATCCGAGGGGGACGGCTACGATTAGAACCCGATATCAAGGGCCCAGATTGCCTTGACCGGAGTTGACCAGTATCGGTCAATCTGAGCCCTCCAATCTCACTTAACCGCCCCACCCTGCCACCAACCATTGGATCTGGATCCAACGATCCAGATCTGACCGGCCCACGCGCACAGTGCGTGGGTCCATGGTGGGCCTGGCTCGCCGTGGACCCAAGCCTATTTTCCGTTTAAATAAAATTCAGAAAAATGCTTTAAACTTTGGAAATTCATAACTTGCTCAATTTAACTCCAAATTTGACCATTTCAATTCTGGAAAATTTGTCTTTTTATTCTCTACACTTTTATGCAATAAAAACAATATGTTTATTTGGCACAAAATATTCTTATTAAATAATAAAGAAAAGTCCCCTTTTAGGATTTAATTTGTATTTCATTAAATAATCCAGAAGAGACTCTTAAAAATTTATATATTAATTTCAGAAGACATAATGACTCCATTTCACTATTTTTAATGCAATAAAAATAGAATGTTCATTTTGCCCATTTCATTTTATTAAATAATATTTCCAAGGCCCTTTTAGGATAAGTAGTTAATTCATATAATAAAAATGCAACACTTTATAAAAATATCATAAAAACTTATATAATAACTTCAGAAGACCTAATAACTTAATTTCACTATAAAAACAATAAGGTTGTTTTATACCTTTTTATTTCACCTTTACAAAGGGAAAATAAAAACCCCTTAGGAAAAATACTTATATCAACTTATAAATTTCAGAAACCTCTTTAAAACTTAATCACAAATATTTAAGTAATAATTTCATATCATTTAAGACTCTATCCAATAGAAAATGATGAAGAAGAAGGGTGTCGTATCTTCCGTCGACCACCACTTCATCCAATAGAAAGCAGCGGCGGCGACGACGACAACGGCGGTGGTACCGAGTTCCTCAAAAGCTTGCGGTCCTTGGGATCTTCGACCACCCTCAGAGAAGTTCACCAAGCAGACACTAGTTCTAGAGAAGACCATCTGCATTGTGGAGACAATGAGGAATGCGATCCGGGATTGTCTTGAACCTAGCATTGAGGCGAGAGTCCTTGCAGCAGAACTGACCTCGGACCCTCGTGAAGGTGAGGTCGACGTCTTCGAAGCATTCTTCAAAGCCGGGCTTGGGTTTCCTACTTCGGAGCTTCTAAGGGAGGTCCTCCGCTTCTTCGACCTAGACCTTCTGCACTTGTCTCCCAATGCCATCGCCCACCTAGCTGTCTTTGAGTGGGCCATGAGGGCGGAGGGATGCGAAGGGAGGGCCGAAGACTTTTCGAAGATGCATGAGGCTTCCTGCCAGCCCAAGAAACGGTACAAGCCAGACAGCTCCGCCATGATTTTAGCATATGGGAGCGTCAACTTTTAGCTCCCCAAGGAGTACACAGACATCTTCCTGGCGAAGGCCATCAATGAGTGGTGGTAGTCTGACTAGATCCACTGCTAGTTTTACGTGGCGGTGGGGCCGGACTCCGGGTTGACGGGCTCCTTCGCTAGATCTGGTATCGAAGGGAGGCAGACGTCATAGTGAACGCCGACTTGGTCTTCGCTAGATTCTATCTCTTACAAATAGTGGCTCAACAAATGATCATGCGAGACCTGGCCGAGGAGTTTGTCTCGCTCGAGATCCCACCCTTGAAGGTGACATGGCCCATCGCCCTCCAGAGTGCCAGGGACGGGACACTGCTAGAGACGTCCTCTGGCCTTCTTGGTACACTCCGGTTCCTCGCTCCTACAATGATTAGTACTACTCTCCTTATGTAATAGATATTGTACTAAGTGTACCTTCACGTCTACAGGGTTGCGCATGGTTACGACTCCCGAACAGGTGATCCGGGTGGTCAAGAAGATGTTCAGGGCCCCCACTCCGGCGAAGAAGAAGCAGAGAGTGGAGCTTGCGGGGTCGTGGGAGCGATACAATCGTGTATGGAGCAGCCTACAGATTAAGCCCCCGTCGCTCCCAAACATCGACCTTTCCGACCTAGCTCCGAATAAGAGGAAGGCAGATGTCGGTCCGGTCGTTCCTTTGAAGCGCTCTTCGAAGAAGACTACAAGAAGGCCTAAGTGCCTCTCTATTTCCACTCCTTCCCTCAGTGACTCAAGAGAGAGGACACCACGCGGAGGGCTGGCTGCTGAACCCAAAGCCTCCGTGCCGAATCTCGAAGCCTCCGTGATGGACCCTGTCGTGGGCGAGGATGCTGTTGGGGGCACGGTAGCCGGTGAAGCATCGCCCATGCCTCTGGTGGGGGTGTCCACAGAAGGGGGAGTCGAGGGGGTTCCTACTGACTTGTGGACTGCTCATTCATTCAGCTCGCCGATGATCTGCTTTGGTGGATGCATTCTCTGAATACAAAGCAGTGCTTCTCTCTGCGATAGAATCTCCCCCTCAACTCTTGCCGAAGTTTGCTCCAGACTCTCAGAAGTGGAATCTTTAGGTCCTGTAGTTGAAGTAGTTAAAGCTTCTAGAGTTGTCATAGAAGGAGGTAGTGGCGCAGCCTCAGGATCTTCATCATCTGATGGATCTTCTTCCTCAAAAAGCATTTCACTCATATCGTGTTCACTTGCAAATTCAAAGTTAGGGCTAACACATGGTGAAGTTTCATCAAAAGTTACATCACAAGATTCAACCAATGTGTTAGTTTCAAGATTGAAAACACGATAAGAGTGTCCATGTAAAGAATATCCCAAAAAGATTCCATCAGATGCGCGCGCTTCAAATTTATCCAAATTACCTCGCTTTAGGATGAAGCAACGACATCCAAACACTCTAAAGTGAGTGACCTTGGGCTTCCTCTCAAAGCGAAGTTCATAAGAAGTCACATTCAGCAAAGAGCGCAAAAAGATCCTGTTGGAGATGTAACATGTTGTACTCATGGCTTCAGCCCAAAATTTTCTAGGAGTCTTGTGCTCATTCAACATCATCCTAGCCATCTCCACAAGAGTACGATTCTTCCTTTCAACCACACCACTTTGTTGAGGGGCAGAAAATTGATGTTCAATTCCATGTTCATGACAATAATATACAAAAAAGCTATTTTTGAACTTGGTGCCATTATTGCTTCGAAGAGCCTTCAGTGCACCAAGGAGTTCATTGAATAGCCTCAGCGCTAAGCTCCGAAAGTGCATGAACACTTCATCCTTCCTTACGAGAAAGAAAACCCAAGAGTAACGAGAATAGTCGTCAACAACAACAAGCACATACCATTTGCCGCCTACAGAGCTAACCCGGGATGGTCCAACTGTATCCATATGTAAAAGCTCACCGGGCCGCTCAGTCATCACCATATTTATGGGATAATGCGAGGCAACAACCATTTTACCAAGACGACAAGGGGCACAAATGAGGTTCTTCTCAATTTTTAGCTCGGGCAATCCTCGGATGAGTCCTAGGGAACTCAATCTCACAAGCAAATCAAAACTCATGTGCCCTAGTCTCCTATGCCACATCCAAAGCTCAGATGACGGTTCTGCTAAAAGACAATGAGAAGAACCAAAATAATCAGTGAAACCAGCCCCCAAAATTCTCCCTACTCTCAAGATTTTGCAAATAAAAGCTCCAAAAGAATCAAGCACAAAAGAAGCATTGCGACTGAAATGAACCTCAAAACCCTCATTGAGCAATTGTGAAACAGAGAGCAAATTGTAACCCAAATCCTCAACCAAAGCAACATTAGATAGAGTGAAATTTTCATTAATTTTGATCATACCTTTGCCCTTCACTCTGCTCTTTCGATTGTTTCCAAAAGTGATGTTCTCGCGCTGCCTGGCTGAGGTAAAACTGGAGAACCATGAAGAATTCCGGGTCATGTGTCGTGAACACCCGGAATCAATGATCCACTTGTCCTCCAGCCTCCCATGACTCCCCTAAGTAGAGAAGTAAAATCTCGAGTACTCAGTGCTGGGTTTAGAGATAAGATGCTTAGGTATCCAGCGCTGAACAACTCGAGGAGTATGTAAAGCAAGAGACTGTGTGTGATGAGAACCATACTGAACATGTGGTCTCCTTGCAACTCGCTAAGGTCTCCTAAAGTAATTAGGACCAAAATGCCTACGTGGTCTATCATCATACTATGTACGATATACACCACGATGGGCATAGCCACTCATATAGCTATAAGGAGCCTCATAATCAGTATAAGCATTAAAATCATAGTCATGCATATCAAATGAAGAATAAGAATGTAAACCATAAGCACGACGTTCATCTCTCATGCGTCTATAGCAAAAACCAATCAAGTGTCCAGCACGGTGACAATAAGTGCAATGGAAAACTTTCTTTGGTGCAGGTTTATGGGTTTCTGGAGTGAACCTCACAGTTTTCCTTGGTTTTTGCTTTGAGTCTGTCTTGAGTGAAGAAATGATTATCTTTTTGGGTTGGGGAGGATCTTTGGCTTTTTGTGGATTGTCTAACTGGGCTCTCTCTTTCTCAAGGGTTGTAGGTAGAGTGAACACTGTTTGACTCGGTGTACTAGATGAAGTCCTCTCATAACCTAACCTAAAAGCTAACCCTGCCTTGTCAGCACACATTTTAGTTTTATCTAAAAGCAGATTCATCTTCCCTTTCCCCTCTATGCATTTATCTACCATGGAAAGCAGATAATCATTCTCACACTTTAGCTTCTCTCCTTGCTCTCTAGCAAAACTGAGTTGGTCCTTCAGGGTGACGTAGGTCGGACAAGCCGACTGCACATCCTTCGAGCACTCAACACTCTCCAATCTAGCCTTTAGCTCATCGAAATGTTTGTCTCTCAGACTAACACTCTCTATCAAAAGGGTGCAGTTTAAACATTCATCGATGGCATTAGGTCTAGACTCCACCACCATTAGTTGCTTCTGAACACTTTCAAGCTTTTCAATGTTTTTAGTATGGATCAGACGCAACTGAGCAAGTTCATTCATCAAAATAAGACATGACTCACAATCAGCAATTTCAGATTTAGATTTCAATAAAGCAAGTTCAATAGACAACGATTCAATTTTAAGCTTTTGTTCTTTTCTTTCTTTTGCAGCAAGTTTGAGCAGTCTATCTTGTGAAATCATAGCATCATGAAGTTCATTGTTTTGCACAAGTAATTCATCAAGAGATAGACTAACCTTAGATATGTTGGGTTCATCGCTGCTTTGATTGCCGTTGGCCATGAAGTAGAAGCCGTTGAAGTCCTTCATCTTTTCTTTCTTCTCATCATTCTTGTCTGGTTCATCTTCATCAGAACTGGGATCTTTGCTCGAGGTGTTGTCGATGTCACTAAGTGCTGCCACGAAAGCCCGAGCCATTCTTTTCGCCACCTTTCCTCTTTTGCCTTTGTAGAACGGTTTTTTATCTTTTTTCTGATATTTTTGTTCGCGTTCATTTTTGGCTTTTAGTTTTGGGCAGTTGTCTTTAATGTGATTTAGATCACCACACTTGAAACACCCTCGAGTGCCTCCTCTCCTCTGATCTCTTTTATCATTATAGAATCGAGTGAACTTTTTGACTATGAGAGCAAGCTCTTCATCGTCTAATGTGTCTACTTGCTCCTTTGTGATAGAGACCAAAGAAGAGAAGGCAAATCCCCCAGAAAAAGCACACACACCAGACATGCCACCTCCAGTTGAGGTGCCACTACCGGAACCAGAAACTAGTGCCATGGATTGTGGCAAAGAGCTCCCAATCTGTAACGCCCAGATTTAATAAATCTGGACCTTTATTGAAATTCCATAGAAAATCAATAAATCAAGACGTTCATCACACGACCGCGCAAAATACGACAAGCATTCATGGCTCAAAGACCATATTAGTACAAAAGTGTTAAAGTAAAAGAGAAACTAATAAAATAAGGGTCCTAGATGAACGCCTCCTTCTAGTCTCGCCTTGACTGGGTCGCTACTCCGGACCTTCATCCTCTTCGTAGTAGACGGGCTCTGGTGGTGTAAGTCAACGGGGTCTACCGGGCTTCTGACTTAGCTTCTAAAAGGTGACGACAGTCCCATCTTCAATAGTCACGGTCACTTGCCTTCGAGCACATCTTATCACTCCTTGATGTTTGTTGAGCCAGTCCATTCCTAGAATCAGATCCAAACCTTGGCATTCTATCAGAATGGGGTCGGCCCAGAATATGGTACATTGGATATCTACCCATACCCTCGGGCTATAAGAGTGGGCTTGGGTTTGTTTGCCTGGGGTGGCTATCAGTACCGGTCTTGCTAATTCACATTTGTTCAGGTTATAGTTTTCCACAAAAGTTGTTGAAATGAAAGAATGCGTAGATCCAGTGTCAAATAAGACCACTGCAGGTGCTGAATTTACGGTGAACTTACCCATGACGATCTATGATACAGCCTGGGCTTCTTCGGCGGAGACGTGGTTGACGTGGGCGCAGACAACAGGATTGGTCGCGACACCTTGCGGACGCTTGGGGTGGGGAAAGTGATGGGAGTAGTGTCCTTCCTGGCGACAGTTGAAGAAGATCACGAGCTTGTTGTGTTTGTCGCGCAAGACCTCTGCTTTCTTGGCAGGGACGGGTGGAGCAGCTGGTGCGACGGGAGCGGGGCGAGGATGTCCTGCTCCCGGATTGTTAGTGGGTGGAGCTGGACGGTAGACTGGGCGCGGGTGATATTGGGGAGCCGGCGGGGGAGGTGCGAATCGTGGCCTCTGCGCCATTCCCTGGTTTTGGCGAAAGGCGATCATCCTCTTTTTCTTCAGGTCATCCTTATTCTGCTCGGTCTCCTGAATAATAGCCTTCTTGACCAACTTTTGAAAGTTGTCATAGTCTCCGGAGACCAACTGAAAGGAAAGCTCATCCTTCAACCCTCGGAGAAACTTGGACTGCCGGGACGTATCCGTATGGATTTCTTCCGGCGAATACCGGGCCAGCTGGTTAAACTCGTGCAGATATTCGGTCATGGACCTGCTTCCTTGTTGCAGGTCCCTAAACTCTTGTTGCTTCTGAGAAATAATGCCGTCGGGGACGTGGGCGGCGTGGAAAGCGATGGAGAACTCCGCCCAAGTATGGACGTGACCCTCCGGTAGAGTCTCACGCAGGTTGTCCCACCATCTGCAGTGGGTCCCTAGAGTTGGTGGGCAGCGAAAGCTACCCTCTCCTATTCGGTGCAGGTCAGGAGATCCAACTTCTTCCCTATTGTCCTTAGCCAGTCACCAGCCTCCATGGGGTTGGTGGTGCTTGAGAAGGTGGGAGGCCGGACGCGAAGGAATTCCGACAGCTGAGAGCCAGTGCTGGAGCTGGAGTGGCTGGACGTGGGAGCTCAGGCTGCTGCTGGTGCAGACGAAAGAGCTGGTCTTGTTGCTCCTGCATCTGGTTCTGCTGTTGTTGCATCTGATTCAGTAGTGTGGCTATCAACTGATTTTGGTTGGCCATCATTTCGGCCAGAGTGGGGTGATTGGCGACTGGGGCCTGCCTTTGTCCCGTCGCTCCCCACTAGGGAAGATTCTCGTTGTCTCCTCCGTTCTGAGGGGCATCGGATCCTTGGGTGTTTGTCATCCTGAAGTGGGGTTTTCCAAAGCATACATACATTTAGAGGGAATGTGACTAAGTTTTATTTCAAAAAGTTTTGAACTTAGGCTATTACATACTGAGTCCTTATTTAGTCTTCACCCATGCCTTATATTTGACATGAGTGGCAATACAATCAAAGCAATCAAATAGAAGCAAACAACTGTAAACTATGTCTAAGGCAGCTTGGGGGATGACTCGATCACTAGCTCAGCGAAGAGGGTCGGTGCAGGGGTGGTGGAGCTAGAGGGCCCGGTGGGAGGGGCACTGCGAGAGATCCTCTTGGGCCTAGTTGTAGGGATCCAGAGCGACTTCCGCTTGCGAGGCAGAAGGGGAGCGACCTCCTCTAGGTCCTTCTGTAGCTCCTATATCTGGCGGCGTAGCTGCGTGGTGTCGGTGATGCTCTGGCGTAGAAGATCATTCTGACGCCTCAACTCCTCCGCCTCAGCGGCTAAACGGTGCCCCTGGTGGATACGGTGGCGAAGCTCCCTGTTCTCGTGGTTCAGGCTCTCTGATGAATGGCGGTAGAAGTCGATGGTGTCACGCTGGCTGTTGGCGTCAAGTATAGCCTCTGCGTGGAGCTCGTCCATCGCCTCCAATAGATGTATAGTGTGGCTTCTTAATCAATCTATTATCTGAGGGACTAATCCACAAGTTTCAGAAATTTTGAACACAGGAAATCAAAATTCAAAGCTTGGAATCAACTAAAACATGAACTAGTACTGGTACAAAAATACTCAGCATGAAATCCTATTACATTCAGATGTTATCATCCAGTAGATAGGCATCAAGACTTCAAGCAAATCAACAAGAAAACAGATGAACAGACTTACCAGTTCCAACGCTTGCGAAAACTTTTTCTCTAGATGGTGAACAGCGGCTACAACAACTAGTCTCCTCGCTATAGCTAGAATGACAAACCCAACGCCTTACTGTTCCTTGTCATGCGATGCAACCAGGAAGATAGAAATCAGATGAACAACATTCACAAGAAGTACACACTATGACACTAAAATTTTAAACTAACAATTTGACACTATTTTATTGAAAAAGTAAAAACATTAGATGTTTCGACGGTTTTTAGCAAAAAGTGATAAAGCCTCTCCCGATCGTCGAAGCCTGTTGTTAGTCCGCGATCTCGACCGCCAGCAAGTATCTCCCACTCTCGATCCCTCAAGCCGCCTTGTCACTTGCACTAGCTTCTCTTTTGCTGACTCGAACGATGCTCCGTCTCGATCAATCTCCAAATCGACGTCTTGTTCGACCTCCATGCGTACATCCGAGTCCACTCTCGACTTCGACTGACACCCTCGACCATCTAGCATTAGACTCCCCTTCTAACCCTGATCCCGTGCCATCGATAGTTGACGAGTAACTCCAGCCTGCACACATGAGACAAACACAGACACACACACTAACCCCAACTCATCCAGACTCAACTCGTGAATCCAACCTGTCAATCAGTCATCATTCCTTTGAACAATAGTGACACAACTCACTATATTCCTCAAAATCAAACGAGGTGCTCCAAAGGCCACCGACGTAGCGTAGGTTGCCGCTTCGAGGTGTTGGCACCCCGCTTCGTAAAGCAGCTACAACAGTCCTTGGCCAGCCACTTGTCCCACTGTCAGCACGAAGCCCATCAAAGTTCCCTCCGTTATAGACGCTGCCGTTTGAAGAAACTCAAGGCGATCCCCGATCGGGTCCTAGTGGATGAAATTAGGAGTATGGCAACTGGTCCCCAAGTGCCCTAGGACTCCGGTCAAGGCAGAGATATCCTCATTGACCCCTCACACGACGATGGCCTCCAAAGCTTGTCAGGCCGACCGGAGCTCGGTGTTCTCTATCGATAGCCTTGTGATACCCTCTTCTGAAGCTTGAAGCGCTTGCCGAAGCCTTTCGACCTTTGAAGCCATCTTCTCCTGGGTTTCGATCGCCCTGGCCACTTCGGCCTTTGCTGCCTCAGCCGCCGCCTCAGCTTGCCGCTAGGCAGCCTCGGAAGCTTGGCATCAAAGGGTTTCAACTCCCTCCATCATGAAGACCTCCCGGCGACCCACATACATGGTTTCCGCATGAGTCAGTGCGAAGGCCTAGCTAGAGCAAAAGGAGCCATTGATATCAAGGAAATTTGAGAGTGCACAAAGCCTCTTGTGAAGCCCTGCCTTCTTGGAGTAGAGCTTCTTAGGCTTTTACGAAGAGGTCTCTGTGGCTATTGCAGCTCAACTGCGCCACCAAGTCACTCCTCGCCAGGGCCACGGTGCAGTCAAAGTAGAAATCCACCGCCACCTCCGTAGATTCCCCCAACGTGAGGAGGGGCCTCACGATAGGCGCATGGCTTACAGACGCCTCCGGGGCTAGGCTCCGATCCATGATGTTGATGGCTTTGTCCGAGGGATCTAGTGGAATCACTTCGTCCGGATTGGCCTCTCCGTCATCCTCGTTCGGAGAGTCCCCTTTGGGCTCCCCCTCACTGCTCTCATCGCTTCCCTCGCCGCTTCTGGAGGTTTCCTCCGCAACGGTGGCTTCGGGCCTTGCACGCTCGGCTCTGATAGCATCTAAAAAGAGATCTATAAGCAAGTTAGCATGGAAGCATGAGAAGGAGGACAAATCTAGAAGGGTACCTTCGCTCTCCTCCTAAATGGGAGAAAGTTATGCATACTCTGAAGTCGCGAAGATCCCCATGAAGTCTCTTTGGTGGGCTTGCAACCCCTCAGAATCTGAGCCCATGGAGGCCGATTTCAGAGCCACTACTTTTGAGTCTGTGGTGATCGCCCTTGGATCTGAGCCCACAGTCACCACTTCAGGCCCCGAACGCTTGACCTCCACGCCCGACACCGTTGCAGGTCCCCCTCTGAGCACGAGGCTCAAAGGCAACTTCCCTGCCATGTCAGGAGCTTCGACAGTCAAAGGGCCTTCGATGTCCATGGCCTCCGAAAGATTCCCCGAAGGCTCCATAGTCTCCAAAGGACCTTCAGGACATCTATGCGACGAATCCTCCGGCTCGCCATCATCCACCCTCTTCTGCTTCGGACCCTCACTCGAAGGCACCGGGTCCATGAACTGCAGGATATTATAAACCCCTTCGGCGCCTAGCCAGGTCCATACCCGGTTGTTCCGTTCTCAAGACCCCACCAGGGCGAGCCTCCATCTCTACTCGTCTGGTGTCGGGGGCCCCACAACACATTCGACTGTTGCGATGGCTCCTCCGGCACCCGCACCTCGTGCGTAGCTACATCAACGAAGACCGACAGTTAGTCACAACCATCAAGAAGAAGTAAAGACATCTTGAAGCCTTACCAAGGAACTTCGATGACACGCCTCCCAAGCCATCCGAGTTAGGGGCTCCAAACAAATTCTTCGACCAAGAGCATGCGAGGGGACTGATCCGAAGGGTGATGAACTCTTCGGTCAAGTCCCTCATGCTCATCCTCTGGGCCACCCTTCGTAGCAGCTCAATCTGAGACTGAATGGTGCCGGCGTCTGACACCACCTTGGCTTGGTGATGGTACAAGATGATGGCACTGGTACTCCGAAGGGGGGAGAACACGCTGACCGCAGCATAGAACCACTCCTGGTCCCACTTCAAATACCAGTGGTTGTTCAACGCCCTCGCCGAGAAGACGCCCATGAAATCCTTGCAAAGTTGAAAGTTGGCGTTGCCGAAGGCCAAAGCCCTCTCCACGCCATCCGCCCCCTTCTTCCTCTTAGGCTAGTAGCTGGCATCATGTAGGGTTGCAAAGACGTTCGCTCGCCCTTTGCACCCCTCGGCCCTCATAGCCCACTCAAAGATGGCAAGTCGAGCCACAACATTTGGGGACAGATGAGGGAGCTTGAAGTTGAACATCTTCAACACTTCATCTAGCATACCTTAGGTGGGGAGCCCGAGCCCAGCCTCGAGGAAGGCCTCGAAGACCACAACTTCATCATGCTGAGGCCTCGGAATAGTCTCAGACCCCTGTACCTGAAGGCTAACTTCGGCGGATACCTTTCCGACACAAGTCCGCTGGATGGACCCCTCTATAGAGGTCATAGCCTGCAGATCCTAGGTTTGCTCGAATTTATCCAAAGGTGAGCGAAGATCGAACGCCTCGAGGTGCCTCGCCAAAGGCCTTGCTGCAGCTGCCGCCGCGGCCGCCTAGGCTTGGACGGAGCTCGACCCCCTGCCAAAGGCGAGTACCTTCTTCGACGAAATCTTCTTCGGCATCACGCTAGGGGCTCTGGGCACGAAGGTGCTAGGGGCTCCGGGCACGAAGATGATAGTGGCTCTGTGCATGGAGGCGCTAGGGGCTCCGGAGAAGAAGTCTAGAGGCTCAAAGGGTGGCTAGAGCTCAACGAAGAAGCAAATATGCAGGCATGTGCGAGACGACGGGGCACCGATGGCCTTTTGTAAACAGTAAAAGCCACCGCGTGCCCCCGCGGTCAGAATTTTTAACACCTAGAAACTACCCCCACGGTCTATGACCAGTGGGGCTGAAATCTGAAGCATCCCACCTCGCTCAGAAATGGCTCGGTTCCAGACCATTGGCCCCCGGTGCCGCTTGGGCTCCCGAGGACATCCCATCCGCCTCGACCATTGGCCTCCAACACTGTTGGGGCTCCTAAGGGCATCCCATCCACTCCGGCCATTGGAACCCGGTGCCGTTTGGGCTCCCGAGGACATCCCCTCTACTCTGGCCCGACATTTAATGATCACACAGTTCGAAGCTTCGATGGTTGTATTTTGGTGGCTTTGAATTCCATTTAGATTTCTCTCAAGTTTGTGCTGTTGTTTCTTCTGTGCGTGTACTGTTCATTGATTCAACGCACTTCTACAATTGTTGCCAGATCCGCTACAGTATATACAGTACTTGCATGTTATTTTGCCACTGCACATGTTCTTCTATTGATCTGGAAATTTTTTCTCTCTGATTTCTTGAGGAAGCAGTTTTCCCAATCATTTTGTTTCTCCAGAAGGATTGAGTGCTGTAGTCTTCTTCTCTTCCGAAACTAATGACAGATTCATTAGTTCTATTCAGCTAGTTTCCTCTTCTAATCTTTTGAGTTTGCTTTTCAGTTTTGTTTTTGATTTTGCCTTTGATTGAAGTTAAACTCTTGGCTGGGATGTGTCTTACGGTAAATAGTGCCATGAAGCACTAGTGATTTTGTCAACCGTGAGCAGCTCAGTATTGAAAACATTTTTGGTTGTGTTGTTCTTTCTTAGTTCGATTTACTGAAGAAATCAGAAAAACTTTAGATGACAGCAAGAACTAACTCTGATGTATTAGTTGAGCTGTCCTAAAGCAAAAGTGGTTCTGTCTTCAAAAAGTAAATCATGTGTCATGTTGGTTTGGTATATTCAGAGATGGAAACAAAGTGCTTTTTTCTTTAGCTGTTCTCTGATTGAACACCTTCAGCCAACAAGCAAAAGCTGAATCACCTTTATTGAACATTTTGGTGAAAAGGTGAAGGCCGGCATGTTGAGAGACTTTTCTATCTGAGTCATGAATCCAGAAACTTCTGTCTACTTTTCTGAGTGTGTGGCTGAGAGCATTTGTCCAGGACTATGAACAAAAGATCATTTCATCCTTGCTGCTGGGTGAAGAACATTGCTGCTGAATACAAATATTGTCACTAAATTATGAAGGTTTTAGACTACCAGGTACTACAAGTACTGCATTAATTCCTTTGAGATTTAGATGTATGCTTCCTGATAGTATTCACTCTTTATCAATCAGACTGTATCTGAGTTATTGTGCACATCACATGAATTGTTCTTATGCCTTTGTGCCAAACATCTACTGTGAATGTGCCTGATTTGCAATAGTTTCAGACATATTTGTCAAGATACAGTATAGACAAAAGATTAGTTACACTAACCTGTATTTTGGATTGTTGTCTAAACAGTTGAGCTGTGATTCCCTATTCAACATTTTGCTTTGCCAGTTTTTGAATTGATTCTGTGTGTATGTGTTTTTATGGTATAGCTTCTACTAAAATCATCTATGTGAGTTTTTTTATACATATATGTTCATCAACATCAGAGTTCTTTACAGATAAGTGCAGAATATTCATTGAAAGGATTTTAGAGTGCACAGTGTGATTCTGATTGATAATTTTTGTAGCCCATATTTTAGACTTGCACTGTGAAGAATCATTTGGATCATTAATTTACTTCCGCTTGTTCATTTAGAGGTGCATTGGGTGATTTGAAAAGGCATCTCATACACGAGAATTTGTTGAGGTGCCTATTCACCCCCCCTCTAGTCGCCATTCCGATCCCACAACTGCCGGTCTAACCGACAGTACGAAGCCCTCGCCGAAGGGGGCCTTCAGCACATGGATGCGAAGGAGCCCGAAGGTACCCCAAAGGGACCTTCGGCCTATCAGCCAGTCGAACCGAGGGTTCAACCCCGGTCGGACCGAAGGTTTTCGGAGGCCCCGAAGACAACATGAAAACAAACTCCGACATAAAGTTACATCTGGTGCGAAGGGCGTTCGAAGTCTCCTGCGGGATCCGGTCGAACCGGCCTCGTGCCACCGGTCGGACCGCAGCGTGCCGGTGCGTTAGATGATGGTACGACATAGGCCGGTCGGACCGACGACTCTTAGAAAGTGGCCTCCGGGCTCCGGTGACTATCTTCCCATGGATGGATCACGCCCAAACTTCTTGGGGAAGTCAGGGGTGATGACACACTACAAAAAATACCAAGAGATCAAAGTCATTCGGCCAGGGGACCGAATTACCGCTAAATAGCGATAAAACCGATAGAAATCCATTATGTGGATGAAACAGATGATTCACGAGCAAATCATCAAGGACTTACCATGATTACGATGCGGCGGATGGATGGTTTACACCGCAAACCAGAAAAGATGTACGTGCTAGACTAAAACTAGGGCAAAGAAAATAAATTTGATTCAAGGTAGATAATAGATTGGATCTATTAGGGTTTTGGGGGGTTCCCTTGAATCGGCCTTGCCTCTATTTATAGAGGTGAGTCATGGGTTCCTGAGGTCTAATCTGAGTTAGACACGGGTTCCAAGTCGTCCAAAATTAATTAGGGATAAAATACCCCGAAATCAGCTATTTTAGAGTCGGACTCGGGTTGGACCGGTCTGATCGAGCCCATACAGCCAGTTTTACTAGGCCTACATGGCCGATTGGACCGTCCTGTGCCAGGTCTCGGCATATTTTCGGCAAAACTACCAAAAAGTGATATTTTTGATAATCCTGACCATTAATGCCATTTTTCGCTATCAACAGGCGCGTTCCTCGGTGAAGTTAGCAGGAAGCAAGTAGGGAGAGATGGTTGATGAGAAAATAATGAAGGATGTGCCATTCCTGGACACATCAGGGAAGATCAGCCAGTTAGGAAAAGCGTTCTCAACATAAAAATTGAAAGGGGACCAGATAACTCGGTTGGAGAATCCGAGATAAAAGGTCTTGAAAAAATATGCCAAAGCCACAAAAGAAAAGGGGTAGTAGAAGAGGACACCGCCGCCCCGCCTAAATAAGAGCAAAGACGATAGGAGGGGATGGACAATTGTGGAAAATTGGTCGGAAAAAGCAATTGGCTAAAAGGGGTCCGACCAATGACGTCGACAGTGTATACGTTGAGCCAAAGTTAGACGAACCACCAAAGGCCCTTGGGACGGTCAATGAAATTACCGGCCGATAGGTCGACCGATATCAGGTGAAGGAAGCGATAGACCACCCCAAGGACATAACGACTGAGTGGAACCCGTAAGCCGGTGGCCAGCCGCTCGGCCAAGAAATGGAACTAGAAGGTTAGGTCCAAGGTCGGTACGCAGAAGACAAATTCTTCCAGCCAAAAATTCAAGAAGGAGGTATGCTCAATAGTTTCTATAGGACCATTTTTCTTGTTGTGCCTCACAATATAACGGTCCTAGTTGTCAGCTGACACAACCCTAAGAAGGGAAGAAGGTTGATAGTGGAAGTCAAAGGGATTGGCCGATGAGTCGATATCCAGGCCGGTCAGAAAATAAACATCAAGTAAAGAAGGACTCATCGGCCCGTGACCAAAGATGAAGGCATTTAGAGCATCAGACCAAAAGTAACAAGAGGCGGCCAGCATCGGGTTGTTGAGGTATGGTTCAGCGAGAGAAAGACCAATTCAATGGTCGATGTCAATGCCATCCCAGAGGGGCGATAGATGGTTGATACCCAAAGGTACCAGTCGCGCTAGCCGAAGATAGGAGAAGGAGAGTAGTTGAAGCCATAGCCCCACACAGAGGGATCCATGGGGGAACATTTCAGAGGAATACGAAGGGTCTCAGGATTGATAAAATCAACGGGGGTTCGGATTGCCCATGGGACCCAAGATGAAACTAGAGGGATAATCGACTATGGGAATCAGGACCCGATCCCGCAAGTACTACAAAAAGAAAAAGGATAAGGATAAGAGATACATAGTAAGAAGACAAGCCGAAGGTATCCAAGGAGGATGAAGAAGATAAAAACGCCAGGGCCTACCTCAGGGACTTCGC
The DNA here is from genome assembly GCA_019279435.1 of Zizania palustris. Lineage (NCBI taxonomy): Eukaryota > Viridiplantae > Streptophyta > Magnoliopsida > Poales > Poaceae > Zizania > Zizania palustris. The sequence goes on from JAAALK010000283.1 coordinate 117,639,499, forward strand.
GAAGGTTGGCCATCCCAAATGGCGTTGGATGTCAAAAATGCGAGGCAGAAGAATATGACGAGTGATGGCAATCGAAGGTGCACTAGAATCCAACAGGAAAGGCAGTGTAGATGGAAAGCATAAAAGGAGAAGGGTAAAAAGTCGGATATTTATTTAACTAGTGTGGATTTTTGGGTGCCGTGTTAAGCCCATCCTAGAGAGGCACATAAGATGAAGAGTTTTTTCGGCTGATGGCAATAAATGCGAGATGACCGTGTGAAAGGACTTGGCAGCATAAGGTAATTATGACTGATAGTTTTGAAGCGTCAGGTGCCTCTTAAAGCATCAAAACTAGGGGAGCATGTGTTGACATAAAGAATTGGTAAAACACAAAGCTCACCTAATGAAGGCGCACGATCAACAGAAGATCAAGGAAGATCCGGTCAAAGAAAGTCAAAGAAGCCCATCCGCAACAACTGCATGATCGGAGGGTGGCCAATGGAGATAAGAGCGGTAGGAGTTTGTTACAGATATATCTCAAATCATCTGATAGGTTACTTGGATGGCAAGTCTATGGACTATAAATATGTATCCCCTAGGCTAGGTTTAGTTTAACTTTTGTTCAATCTACAATCGGTGCATCACCACCATTGTGCCCTAAGGTTATCCGGCGGGACTCGGGCCCTCAGAGCTGGGCTGCATCAGTTTGATCTATGGCGAAGAGGTGAGTCCCACCACCCCCGGCTTCCGTGCCAACTAGGTTAGTATCCTCACGGCTTCATTGGTTTGGTCCGATCTCTTGAGAAGAATGGTGAAACAGCACGGTCACCTGTTATTCTCAATGTATTTAGCTAGGTCTAAGGTTGCATCAGTTGTGTTTGATCTCTTAGATTGAGGTGATCTGTGTTTGATACCTTCAGGCTTCATCGGTTAAGTCTAACATCTCTTGTTGTTGTATCTTTTTCATGTCGTATATATTGTTCAGATCATCGTGACTAGCTACTTTCTTGGTTAGGTCCAATATAGTTATTGTGATGATTTCCATGGTATAGATTTGTTATATGGTATGCTTTATTTATTTCTATTAGAGTACAAGCTGATAGGTTATCTTCAGTTCATCTGTATATCATGTTCACCATCGAAGAGTGTTCATCGGCCTATATGTATGTCCTGTTTTTCTCCATCGGCCGATGGCGTGCTTGTTCGATTGGGTTAATCTAGGCTATCATCCATCTGGCCGATCGCACGATGCTCCACGGCTTTATCTTTTACGCTACAGTCATCGGCTTGCTAGCCAATCAGCTATGCTACTAATGTTTGTATTTTCTGATCCCTTATCAATTGCAGGGTCGGACTGATTGGCACGCCTTGAACACTTTTCTAAGACATAGGACGTGCAATGGAGTTAAGCAAATCTCCCAAGCCATGCGTGTTTCAGTGTGTGACCAAAAAGCACGCCAACACATACCCTCTCCTTTTCCCAAGGGCAGAGCTTGGTTGGCATTCTGATATACCAAAACAAGGTGTTGACATTAGTAAGATAAGTACTACACAAGCAAGAAATGCTGACAACCCAGGTTAGCTATGTGATATGTATCATGTTACTACGATACTTATTAATATGTAAGGTAATCACCTAACTGAATTCTATCTTCTTTGTAGATACTACCAGCAGGTTATGTGTTTCGATGCACGAATATTATTTCTATAAATTCTAGGTGTGTTGTGGAATCTTCAACACGGTCTTGCATGGTAGACGACTATTTCAACAGTTTGTAGTTGATACCTACACAAAGATTGAAACATCTCGGTTGAACTACTTCTTGTACAATCAGAAAAAATACGTGCAAATATTTACCAGGGCTTAATGGATAGTGTATTTGTTGGAGAACACCGAGCGAGCAAATTGGGAAAAAGATGGGTCCTACCTACAACATTTATCGATGGCGGTAGGGATATGACACGAAGATACATGGATGATATGGCCTTAGTGCATAAGTATGGTAAACCAGGCATTTTTCTCACAATGACTTGAAACCCTAACTAGGAAGAAATAAGCATGGAGTTTGAACCTGGCCAAACACCACAATATCGTCTTGATCTTGTTGTGTAAGTATTTAAAGCCAAGTTAGAGGATCTCAAATTTTAGTTGTTTCATAATCTCATCTTTGGAATCAACGCAGCACAAGTCCATGTCATAGAGTTCCAAAAAAGGGGTCTACCACATGAACATTTACTCCTTCTCATTCAGTCAGCTTACAAACTGAGTTGTCCCGATGAGTATGATAACGCCATCTCAACAGAACTTCCAAATAAGAATATGTATCCCGACCTACATGAAATGATAGTCAAACATATGATGCATGGCCCATGTGGTCCACTAAACAGGAAGAGTCCATGCATGATAAATGACAGTTAAAGGTGCTATTACCCATGCCAGTTTACTGACACAATTATCCAAGGAAAGGATTCTTACCCTATGTATAGGAGAAGGTGATGGAGGAGGGGGTGCCCGATCTTCTGTCAGGTGGGGGATAAACAACGATTTGTGGAAAACTCGATGTTGGTGATCCGGCTTCCGATCCACGAGATCGGCCCTTGCCTGCGAATCAAAGAACACAAGCAATAATGCAGAAAATGCAATCGAATTGAAATTATATTGGAATCTACGAGTTGGGGTTCACTTACAAATCCGGCGAAGCGGCGGCTATCAAAACAACGTGTAAACTAAACCCAAAAACCCTAGATTTCTGTAGAAACACCTTATATAGTAGTTTGGGATGCACCCCTAGTGGGCTCAACTGGATACATGGCCCAAAGGCCCAATAACGCAGAAAACAACATGCTGATAGATTCTGGACTCTATCTTGTTTTGATGATTCCTGTTGATCTAGAAGGAATTTTGAGATGAAACTAGTGGAATTGGAAAGGTTTTGAAGTTATCTTTCTGTGTCTGGGTGGAACGTCAAAAACTGAGTTCGTATGCGGCCTGGGCAATGATTTTAGTGCACCTGCTCCTGGAATCCGAGTTGGACACAATTGTAGTTGAATTGGACTATCAAATTGGCTTGGACGTCCTTCCTAGTTCTTCTCCAACTCTTTTTTTTATCTCCAAGTGATTTTCATCATCTCCGTGGTTCCAAATAATAATAATAATATTAGGTAGTAATTTATTCCCAAGATAATATACTAAGATAATTTGAAACGAGTTGACCTGGAGATTTAATCTTCATGCTCGAACTTTAATAATTGGATCTTGGAATTTGTTGGGGGAAAATACTTCACATTCAGGACTTAGAGATTAACAACTCAAGATAACTTGTTAGCTTCAGAGCTGATAGGCTTATGCCCGAAGGTGGTGGAGTCGTTAAGCCGAAGGGTGCTTCGACTTACAATACGAAGGAACCCTTCGCAGGATATGGAGCTCTAGTGCAAAACTACAAGGTTGATAAGATGTTTGGCTTATCTACTTACTCCGGGTATATTTTACCATTTTAACCATGTTCAGGGTACCGAATAGTTTCCACTATGTCGGTTGTAATTGAGGGGTAAATAGGTCTTTTCCTTAGACTTTTTTGTCTATAAATACCCCCTTCTTACCGTGTAATAGGCATCGAATACTCAGCTATTCAATACACACATTCGGACTACTTGAGCTATTATCCAATTCGGAGGCTTGAGATAGTTCTTAACACGAACTCACTGTTTGTTAGTTCTTAATCTTAGAGAACCTGTTAGCGTAATCTTTTACGCCAACAGTTGGCGCCGTCAGTGGGGAACCTAGTTCTAGAAGCTAGTTCTCTACTGCTGACTGCACTTCGAAGAGCACTTATGGAGGGAGCTTCGGAGTCCCAAGATTCCACGCACCCTTCGGTAAGGGACTTCTTAGTGCGGTTCGAAGGTCTTTCCTCGCCTTCCCAAACCAATCAAAGTCCTCGGTCTTCGGACCTCTTTTTCACTAGCTATGCCTCCCAACTGGAGCCTAGCTTTAGATCCTCCCCGAAGGTCCCCTCGTACCAACGAAGCCAGACCCTCAGCTGTTCCAACAACCCCCAAAGCCGTCGCTGGGCGTCGAGTACCCAGAGGCCCTCGGGCTCCTCCTACGGTGCTCCAAACTAATTATGTCAGTTCCCAAGACCCGGAGCTCCCCTCCGATGGAGACGAAGACCTTCCTGAGGACGAAGCTACTCAGGTAGCACGACTTCAAGAGGAAGTAGCTAGGTGGAGGCAAGAGGCCGCTGATCGCCTTCGCTCCCAAGCCTCCACCCAGGCTCCAGAAGGGCCCCAAGATGGTGGTGCTCGCAACCTTCGTGAAGTTGTTCAAGTCCCGGAGGAGGCTGAGAACGCATCTTTCGATGATGAGTCTTGGCTGCATTCGGACTTGCAAAGAGTGCCCTTCGATCCCAGGTTCAAAGCCTCGAAGCTGCACACGTATTTCGGCGGGTCTGACCCGAGAGAATTCGCTCATTCATATGCCCTAGCGATAGAAGCAAGCGGAGGGGTGTGTAACACTATGTCAAAGTGTTTTCCCCTCGCTCTCGAAGGCGTGGATCTCCGATGGTTCTAGTCTTTGAAGCCAGGATCGATCAAGTCCTGGGAGAAGTTGAAGAGGAAGTTTGTAAACAACTTCCAAGGTACCTTTGTGGCTCTGATGTCGACAGGGAGCTTATTTCAGGTGAAGCAGCGAGCAGGGGAGATGCTTCGGGAATACTTCACATGCTTCGCCCACACCAAACGCAGATCAAGGGCTTGTCCACCTCTTTGGTAGTCGACGCCGCCCGCGAAGGGGTGTTGAACCCCGATCTTCTCAGCAAGCTTCATCGGAAGCCTGTGTCATCCATGGCACAACTCATGGCATACTTCGAACAGTATGCCAAGGCAGAGGAAGGCTGTCTTCGATGAGTTGCAACACTTGCACCAGCTCTTTGGGAAGTGAAGACGGAGCCCGAAGCCTCAACCTCTTCGCAGCCCCCTCAAGACAATCGCTTCGACGATCATAGGTGGGGAAAGAAGCACTTCTACTCGGAGGTGTTGAACATCGCACCCTCCGTTCCGAAGGCACCTGCCAACTTTCAGCAGGCGTAAGGCTTCAGCGCTAGAGCACCGAAGCCCTAGGAGAGAGTACCTGGCAGGCGCCAGAGCTTTTTCTGTTGCGTGCATGGCGACAATAGGAGCCATGACACGAAGGATTGCAAGGCGATATTAACCCTTCGGGGTGAATACCTAGGACGAAGTACCGGGCGGGGTACTTCGGATTGAACCCCTCTAGCAGCATGGTCAGAGCCTGTACAAATCGTGGCCCGGGCCGGTGTCCCCGAAGCCCCCATGCAACTACCGGTGGACAACATCATGCCACCACCAAAGCAGGAGGACCCCCAAGACCGCGGCGAGCGAGTGGTCCTGCCCATCTCCGGAGGAGGGACCCTCAGCAACATGTCCAAGAGGCAGCGACGAGAATACGTCCGCGAAGTAGGACACATTGGGACCTCGAATTCCGCGGAGGGAATGCCCGAATGGTCTCATGTCCCTATTTCCTTTACTGCCAGTGACGCGGCGGGGGTGAAGTTCCCCCATGCTGACCCCTTGGTCATTTCAGCAGATATAGCTGGGGTGGAAGTTCGAAGGGTCCTGGTGGACGGTGGGAGCTCCACCGACATACTTTTTGTCTAGGCCTTCGACCAAATGTGCATACCTCGGAGGCATTTACTTCCAGTGGCCCGGCCACTTCAAGGTTTCACAAGTCCGCCTCTCGATGCCCTCGGCCAAATAGGCCTCAAGGTTGCCTTCGGAGAGGGGCCCCTGGCCATGGTGGAGGAGGTGATCTTCGACGTCGTCGACGCCCCCTATGCCTACAATGCAATCTTCGGACGGGGGATGCTGAACTAGTTCGGGGCTATAGCACATCACAACTATCTATGTCTCAAGATGCCCACGCAAGGTGGAGTCCTTACCATTTCAGGAGACCAAGCTGTAGCCCGAAGAACAGAGTATGGTCACGGCCATCCGTTGGACCCTCGGCAAGTACATAGTGTGACTGAGCACGCCGAAGAGGTTCTGGAGTCTTCAAACTCTTCAAAGGGCCTTTCCCTTAAGCCAAGCCCGGAAGGTGATGTCGTGACGAAAATAATTCTGAAGGAGGGCAAAGAATACCCAATACAATTCGGCAAGGGGCTATCTCCGGAGATAGCCGCCTCGTTGGAAGAAGTAGTCAAGCAAAATTTGGACATCTTTGCCTGGACTGATGAAGACATCATCGGGGTTGATCGGAGTATCATCGAGCACAGCTTGCTCGTCAACCCGAAGGCTAGGCCAGTACGTCAGGGGCTCCGTAAGCTGTCTGCGGAAAGGACAGACCTTGCCAAGATTGAAGTGGAAAAATTGTTAAGGGCTGGCATCATCAGGGAGGTAGCCCACACAGAGTGGTTGGCGAACCCTGTTTTTGTCAGGAAAAAGGGCTCCGGCAAATGGCGCATGTGCATCGATTTTACATCATTAAATAAAGCATGCCCGCGAGACCCCTACCCTATGCCCCGAATAGACCAGCTGGTGGATTCCACAGTTGGCTTCGAATTGCTAAGCTTCCTCGATGCTTACTCTGGGTATCATCAAGTCTGGCTAAAGCGTGAAGACGAAGCCAAGACAAGTTTCATAACTCCATCCGGAGTATTTTGTTATGTAAGAATGCCTTTTGGCTTGCGGAATGCCGGAGCCACATTCTCACGTTTAATAGCTAAGGCTCTAGGTCACCAAATAGGCTGAAATGTCGAAGCCTATATGGATGACATTGTAAGAAAGAGTGTTGAAAAGCACCAGCATAGTCTAGACTTAGCTGAAACCTTTGAGAGCCTCTGAGCATGTGGAGTCCGCCTCAACCCTAAAAAATGTATATTCGGGGCGCAAGCAGGAAAACTGCTAGGGTATTTAGTTTCGAGTAGAGGAATCGAAGCTAGCCCAATGTAGATAAGTGCACTGCAAAGAATGGCTCCACCATAAAATTTGAAGCAAGTCCAAAAGCTAATAGGATGGCTCGCAGCTCTCAGCAGGTTCCTGGCCAGGTCAACCGAACGAAGCCTACCAATTTTCAAAGCTCTAAATGGGTCCGAAAGTTTCAACTGGATGCCGGAGTGCTAGAAGAGCTTCGATGATATCAAGGAATACCTCGGAAGCCTGTCGACACTTACTATGCCCCTCCCGGAAGAAACTCTCCTCCTTTATCTTGTAGCAACAGGCTCCGCAGTAAGTGCAGTACTGGTCAGAGAAGTTGAGATTAAGGGAAAGCTGGTGCAAAACCCAGTTTATCTCGTCTTAGAAGCTTTGTTCGGAGCAAAGACAAGATACTCCTGTTGACACGGAAACGTGCCCTCGCACTTGGGTCAGTCTAGCGATCCAAAAGAGCACGAATACTTAGGGACGGGCCTAAGCGTGACGTAGCACTGACGCCGCGTTCCAACTACCCTTAATAGTGATAAGGGGGGTGGAGTCGCCAGGCAACCAGATTACAAGAAATAATCCAATTAGCCGAAAGGAATAGATTAAACGGGTTAAAATCAGCAAACCAGTCAGAGTCCTCCTGGTTCGAAGTATGATGCGAAGGGTGTGCCGAAGGGTACCTTCGGCATCTGGTGCGAAGTGCTCCGCCGAAGGGTACTTCGGCGTTCGGACTGATTCGACTGAAGGTAGACTCCGAACGGATCTGAGCGCGGTGATCACCTCCGAACAGCGGGGTTCGGCGTGCGACCTCCGATGCAGCGAATTACAGAGTAGTGACGCGAAGGCCATGCGCAGGTGCAACTTCATCTTGGTGCGGAGTGTAGTCGTGTTGAAGTCTGTCACGACGTAGGACCGAATTTGCGAGGTGTTGCATGGGTGGCGAAGGTAGCAATCTATTACGCAGATTAGCGGATACTTCACAGGCGAAGTAACAAGGCGATAGCAATCTGTTACGTAGATTAACAGGGACTTCACGGGCGAACTACCAAGGCTTACCACTGTTCCGTAGTGGTGGACAGAGGGCTTCCAGGCAAACCCACAAAGAGGTACAGGAAAGTAAAGGTAAAAGTAAAGGTACGATCAAAGCTTGGCTTTGGTTTTGTTTGTGTTGGGGGGGCTCTCTACGCCGGCCAGGCCTCTCTATTTATAGAGGGTTAACTCTAATCTAATCTACTATTAATCCAACGGATAGAGATAAAGACTGAGCTGGCAACGCGTCCAACTCTATCCCTGCCGAGGTGGGCTTCGGCCAGGCCCACCGAGGCCTTCTCCTTGGGCCGAAGCTTTGGTAGCGTGGGCTTCGGCTAGGCCCGTTGAGGCTTGCTCCTCAGGCCGAAGCCTCGGTAGCATGAGCTTCGGCGAGGCCCATGGAGGCATGGTCCTTGGGCCGAAGCTTCGACGGCGTGGGCCTCCAAAGGTTCCCGTAGCTTCGATAGCGTGGGCCTTTGAAGGTTCCCGAAGCTATGGCAGCGTGGGCCTCCGAAGGTTCTCGAAGCTTCGACAGCGTGGGCCTCCGAAGGTTCCCGAAGCTTTGGCAGCGTGGGCCTCCGAAGGTCCCCGAAGCTTCGGCAGCGTGGGCCTCTGAAGGTCCCCGAAGCTTCGGTAGCGTGGGCCTCTGAAGGTCCTCGAAGCTTTGGCAGCGTGGGCCTCTGAAGGCTTCTTGGTCGAAGCCCATGGGCTGGCTGGAGGCCTTCGGAGCCCATAGATCGATGGGCTTCGACCCCGTAGGGCTTCGGGCAGACCCTGGACATGTGTATTTTCGGCCCAAATCACCAAAAATTGATATTTTTATAATCTAGCCATTAATGCCATTTTTTGCTATCAACACATGCCCCCTGCCTTTTAGTGAACTAGTGAACTAAAAGCTCAACGAGCTTGAGATGATACTGTTCATATCGGCTTTTCAACATTTTATGATGTTTGCCACACACTCGGGAAATATCTTTTCAAGTACCTACCATTCAAAGCCCTTCGAAACTGCTCTCCCTACAGGGATTCCAACACGTATGCGTTGCCGGGAGTGATTTCGGCTACCTTAAAAGGACCTTCCCAACTAGGCGACCATTTCCCAAATTTGGGACTTTTCGTGCCTAAGGGCAAAATCATCTTTCATACCAAGTCTCCTATTTGAAACGATTTTGGTTTAACCTTCTTATTGTAGGATCTAGCAACTCTCTTCTTGTCTACCTCTATGGCTTCTAAAGCTCTTATTCTCTTATCGGTCACTTCCTCCAGATTGTCCTTCAGAAGAGCTTCATATTCATTGACCGATAAGCCATCTTGCTTCAACACTCTTAATGAGCCAAGATCTACCTCTACAGGCAGAACGGCCTCTTGTCCATATACTAGCTCATATGGACTGACCTTGGTGGCACCATGCTTCGCAATCCTACAAGCCCATAATGCCTCGGAAAGCACCTCATGCCACCTTTTAGGAAACTCTTCAATTTTCTTCTTAATAAGCTTAATCACGGTTTTATTACTAGACTCGGCCTGACCATTGGCCTGAGCATAGTAAGGTGAAGAGTTTATCAACTTAATGCCATAGTATTCGGTGAAGTCCCTTACCTCTTTTGAAACAAACGAACTACCTTGATCCGTAGTAAGAGTTTGAGGGATGCCGAATCTATGTATGATGTGCTTTAAAATAAAATCGTGTACCTTGTTATGGGTCATGTTCTTGAGAGGTACAACCTCATTCCATTTGGTGAAGTAATCCATTTCCATCAACACGAACCGATGCCCTTTTGAAGAAGGAGGGTAGATTTGGCCGATGAAGTCTAAACCCCAACCTCGAAATGGCCATGGCTTGACAATAGGGTTGAGTAATGAGGCAGGAGCTAACTGGATATTGCCAAACTTCTGACATGCCTCACACCCTCTGTAGTACTTGAAGCAATCTTCAGTCATAGTCGGCAAATAAAAACCCGCTCTTTTGAGCATGCAACTCATCTTTTGGGCCGACTGATGAGTGCCGCAAAGCCCCTCATGGACTTCTCCTGTAGCTACCTGGGACTGCTCATGGTCTAAACACTTCAATAGCACTCCATCAATGGTTCGGCGATGCAATGTGTCGTCTACCAACATGAATTTGAACGCTTGTCGCCGAACCTTCCGATCAACCCTTCGTCTAGGGTCTTTCAAATACTAGATGATTGGCATTCTCCAATCGCCTTTACAGATTTCAGAGGGCTTCGCTGGTTCACCTTCTAGAAGAACTTCTAAAACACTGACTTCGGGGTGCCCCCCGAGCCATTTCAGCTCCCGCCGAAGCCCGAACGAGGTGGCCGCTCGGAGTGTGCTAGGCCGAAGCCCTTCGGAGTGTTCAGACTCTGGAGAGCCTTCCCCATCCGAGGGACTTCAGACTATATGCTTCGGCCTGCCGGACCCCTCGGTGGGCGGAGCACTCCAATCCAGGGGCTCCGGCATGCGGTGGCCTTCGGCGACCTGAGGGCCTCGACCCGAAGGGTATGCTTGTCCAGCGTCACTGGCTTCGGCAATGAGACCAAACATCGGCTTTTTCAGCAAAGAAAATTTCCCTCTCCTGACTTGGTAGCCAGATGCTTGCTGAGCCAAATCATTAGCGACTGAATTGGCTTCCCTTGACACGTGAGATATTTTGAAATCATCAAAAGTAGCAACTATGTCTAGGCACTTGTCCAAGTAGCTATTCAGCAAGCCATTAAAACATTGAGCATTCTTGGATACTTGTTGCACTACTAATAATGAATCACTGTATGCGTGAACATGCTTAGCGCCTACAGACTCTAATAGTTCAAGGCCTAGCAACAAAGCTTCGTATTCGGCTTGGTTATTAGTGGAAGAAAACTCTAGCCGGGCCGAGGTCTCAAAGCACACACCATTAGGTGATATGAGAACCACTCCAATCCCTTGGCCATTTTTACAAGCCGAACCGTCAAAATAAATTTTCCATGGCACTACCTCAACTAGAGCAATAGAATCACTCCAGCTAGCATCTATGTGATGATCAACTATGAAGTTAGCTACGACTTGGCCCTTCATCGCCCTTAAGGGCTCATAGGCCAAATCGTACTCAATCAACGCGTAAGCCCATTTTCCGATTCTTCCACTTAGAATCGGCTTTTGTAACATGTGCTTTATAACATCGGTTTGGCAAACGACAACACATGTGGTGGGGAGAAGATAATGGCGCAACTTGGTGCATGTGTAATAAAGTGATAAACATAATCGCTCCACGAATGCGTACCTGGTTTGGCGTCCAGCAGGCGGCGGCTCAGGAATGTGATTATGTACTCCTTCCCCTCCACCTCCTGGATCAGCACGGCTCCAATCACGCTGTCTTCAGCGGCGATGTATAGCCAAAACGGAATCCCGGTCTTGGGTGCTCTCACCACGGGCGGTGATGACAAGCATTCTTTGATTTTCTCAAAAGCACTTTGCTGGCTTGCCCCCAAGTGAACTTGGCTTCATTTTTTAGCCGGAGTATGGGGACAAAGGCATCAATCTTGCTGGACAAGTTGGATATAAAACGACGCAAATAGTTCAACTTGCCTAACAACTTTTGTACATCTTTTTAGCATGCCGGCGTTGCAACGTTTCTAATCTTCTCAAGTATCTTAGGATCAATCTCTATACCTCTCTCATGAATCATGAAACCTAAGAACTTACCTGTCGACACGCCAAAAGCACACTTGAGTGGGTTCATTTTCAACCCATACTGCCACATCCTATCGAAAGTAACCTTCAAATCGGCTAAATGGTTTCCCATAGCGTCCAATTTGACCACGACATCATCGATGTAAACTTCTAACATGACTCCTAACAAGTCGTGAAAGATCAAGTTCATAGCGCGCTGATACGTGGCGCCGGCATTTTTCAACCCAAAAGTCATGACGACCCATTCGAATAAACCGACAAAACCAGGGCATCGAAAGGTAGTCTTATAGACGTCCTCTTCGGCCATAAAGATTTGATTGTAACCGGCATTGCCATCAAGAAAACTTAGTACCTTGTGTCCTGAAGCATTGTTGATCAACATGTCGGCTATTGGCATTGGATACTCGTCTTTTGGAGTGGCTCTATTCAGATCCCTGAAATCAATGCATACTCGTATCTTGCCGCTCCCTTTCTTCTCTACAGGAACAATGTTAGCAACCCATTCTGCGTACCTGCATGGCCTAATAAATTCAGCCTTAAGTAGTCGCTCTACTTGCTCTTTAACTCGGTCATAGACGGCCTAATTAAAATGACGGGGAGGTTGTTTATAAGGCCTAAATCCGGGCTTTATGGGCAGCCGATGCTCCACGAGCTCGCGGCTTAGCCCTGGCATTTCGCTATACTCCCATGCGAAACAATCGACATACAACCGAAGTAACTTTATTACTTCAGCCTTTACACCGGGCAGTAAATATTGATTCACAAAAGTCGGCCTTGGGATGCTACCATCGCCTATATCAACTTCCTCCAAGGGGTCGGCCGACGCAAAACCTTTCCCTAACTTTTCTACTTCGCTAAAGTCCTCGATGGCCTCGGCAATACTGTCTTTATTAGACCGATACTGCTCCACGCGAGACTTTAGCCAATCTAGATTATCTTTGCTAGACATGACTACTAATACAAAAATAGCTGTGCTACTCCAGCCGGCTTTATAGATACTGGTACAAACCATCCTCCGGATACACTAACAAAGTCATAATCCGAAAGATCTCTACCTGATAGACACTCTACTTTGTTATGGACGGCGTCAACCGACACATCGGCCAAAGCTACTTGGGCCGAAGTATCCGCGGGGATGACCTCCACCTCATCGTCGTCCCACTGTACCAAGCACTGGTGTAGGGTAGAGGGGATGCAACAGTTTGCATGGATCCGGTCGTGTCCGAGTAACACACTATATTTACCTTGTACGTCGACGACGAAGAATGCTGTTGGCAACGTCTTGTTGCCCACCATCAACTCCATAGAGAGTACTCCCTTGGCTTCGGAGCTCTCGCCGTTGAAGCCGTTGAGCATGAAGTTGGTCTTCTTCAGGTCATCTTCATCCCTGCCAAGTTTCTTTAACAATGAATAAGGCATTAGATTAACCGTGGCGCCGCCGTCGACGAGCATCCGGGAAATCGGCTTTCCATCAATGTGACCCCTGACATAGAGAGGCTTTAGATGGCGAGCCGAGTCCTCGTGTTTCTTGAAGATGGCGTTGCGTGGACCGAGGTTCAACTGAGCGACCTCGGCCTCGTCCCGTGGTGGTGCGAACTCGGCGGGTAATGTGATGATGTTGATGTCCATTGCCTGAGGTGCGGGCCCCTCAGAGACGGGTGAGTAATCATCGTCAAGCAAGTCATCCTCATCGTCGCTTGGACTAGGAGTCGGGTTGTTTATCTCAACCGGCTTCTCTCTCCATACCTGCTTTGTGGCTAGCCGAGGGCGGATCTCTTCGAAGATAGCATCGCGCTCGGCCTCAGCTACCTTCTCGCGCATCTCCTGTGCCCACAGCCTTTGTAGGCGTCTCTTTTGTGATTTGTACATGCCAGGGGGAGCCCAAGATGGCTTCGGCTTGGTGCCTGGAGCTACTGTTTGACCCCTGTTAATTCTGGCCGAAGTGTGCCCTTCGGCCTCGGGCGCCCTGTGTTCGAAGGGGGCTTCGCTGCGAACCCCGTCGAACGGATCGGCCTTGTTCGGCCGATCGAACCAAGCTTCGGCGCGGAGTCTGGCCAAAGCATGCGGCTTACCTCCGTTAGCCTTCGGCGGCGAAGTCTTCGGGATTGGGACTTCCTGAGACCCAACTCTGATAGTTATGGCTTTGGACTCCCTGACTTCGGCCTCTGCGTGCTCGCACCCTTCGGCTTCGCTCTGCAGGGTCCGATTCGGATGTACCACAGACAGCCTATGGACGATGCCCCCCTCCGCTGCGTCTGTTTGCCCCTGCCATCCATAATACTCTGAAGGAAAGTAAGGCATAGGGTTAGTCTGTGGAGGGTACCGTGATCTAGATACGTGCGGAGCCCACGGGGTTCCTGTCCAGTCATACGGCGGAGGCATCGGAGGCTCTAGCGGCCTCGCCCACTGCGAGCCGAACCCGTTGCCTGGAGGGAGGTTCGGCCAAGTCGAAGGCATCTCGGACCACACCAGCGAAGGGTCCTGCCAGGCCGGAGGTATGTTCGGCCGGTGCGGCCCGAAGCCTCCCATCGGAGAAGCCCACCATGGTGCGGGGTTCGGCCATTGGGGCTCAAAGCTGTCGCATGGGGAACCTGACCACTGGGGTTCGAAGTCGCTGCACGGGGGGCTCGTCCATTGTGGCCCAGAACCACCATGCGGAGCACCAGGACACTGCGGCCCAAAGCCTTCGTGCGGAGGGTTCGCAACCTTCAGTCCGAAGCCACCCTTCGAAGGTCTTGGACCCTTCGGCCGTTTTGACTTGGCGTGCAGACCTGCTTCTTTAGCCCTCCTTTGATGCTTGTTCAACAGCATATTATATGTTACCTTCGGCCTCTTGCGAGCCTTAGACGAAGGTGTATTGACATTCTGTTTCCACACTCCTACCTCGGGGTTCTTTGGCACGACTGTGCGAGTGTGTGGTTCCCCAACAATCACATCTTTTCCTTTAGCAGACTCGGCCTGTTCTGGCCGAATCAACACCTTCTTCTCACCGAGGTCGACGGCGTTGACTGGAAAAGGATCTTTATCTAGCTTCATTTTTGGATCATGGTCTATCTTCAATCGTCCTTCCTCTATGGCCGATTGTATCTATCGTCGAAAAACATTGCAATCATTAGTGTTATGGGAATGTGAATCATGCCACTTACAGTATGGATGCTTCTTTAACTCGTCGGTAGACAGGATAACTTGACCCTTAGGTAACCTGAGAAGCTGACTTTTTAAGAGGAAATCAAATATTTTATCACATTTAGTCACATCGAACAAGTATTTGACCTCATTAAGTCTATTCTTTGTGGGGGACGGTCGAAGTTCAGAGCAAGTGACGGGTTTGCTTTTAGCACTCGTAACCCATTCGACCGCGTACATGTCAGCCGAATCCTCCTCTTCTGACTCCTCTTCATCGGAGCGTTCCATGATGTGGATTTTGGCCCTAGGCTTGCGAAACGTCTTAACAAATTTCTTGTCTTTGGCTCGGCCTTCTTGGACCAGAGCCTGTTGTAGAACTTGGCTAACTTCTAAAAAGTTTTGGTTATCTAACCTCTCTTTAAGCTCGGAACGCAACCCATTAAAAGCTAATTCCGCCAATTCCCTTTCTGAGATATTAAGACTAAAACATCGGTTTCTGGTATCCCTGAAATGCTTGATATACTCAAAGGCGCTCTCACTAGATTTTTGTTTAACCGATGTCAAATGCAAAAGCCTAAGTTCTGTTTCACCTGTGTAGAAATAATCATGAAACTTCCATTCTAAATCGTCCCATGTGTGGATGGAATTCGGCGGGAGCGCCGAAAACCAAGTGAAAGCTGTGCCGGATAGCGAGAGAGAAAATAATCTAACCTTTAGGGAATCTATCCCACTAACCTCTCCATACTACGCCAAAAATTGACTAACATGCTCTTGTGTGGTCCTGCTGCCCTCGCCATCAAATTTAGTAAACTCGGGGATCCTATAGCCCCGAGGGTAGGGCACTATATCAAGATGATCGGGGTATGGTTTGCGATAAACCCTAACCCGTCCCTTGGGCACGAAGCTGGCACACTCCCTAAACAGCGCGCGGATCCACTCATCTAAATCATCTTGGTAGCTCATTTGCATGCACCTCTCATGTGGGGGCACGACACGCAGTGGGATATCGGCGTTTCGGCCATTTGCTTCTTCCCTACGTGCTATTTGTATAGCGTGCTCGTGTCCGGGCGCCTGCGTGTGTGGCGCGGGTAGCGCGGGTATTGGCGCAGGTGTTGTGTGATATGCAGTGTTAGTTTGTCCATAAGTATAATGATTAGTCTCAGCCATAAGTGGTGAGGCCGGAGACATGTTCGTCGGAGGTGTACTAGCTATAGGAACCAGGGTTGCGGCCTCAGTGAAGCTGAACCTTCTAAGAGTCGCCTCCACTTTGGAGCTAACTGCTGAATCTTAGCAGTTGGCTAGCGAGGCGCTAACGGCCTGATCTACTGATGCGGCTATTTTTTGCTCAATGTCTAAAGAAGATAAGCGAGGTGATACCGGTGTTACATGGACCTGATCGGGGTCGGGGGTGACAATGTCGTGCTTGACGAAGCCTGCGCGTGTCTTGATGTAGCCTCCAAGCATCATGTCTTGGAGCGCCTTTAGCCTTGCCTCGATCTCTGCTCGGTCTCCTGCGGGGATATCATCAAGAGTACGTGACATCACGTTGCGGTTGTCAATATCCGTGCCTCCTATTGCGTCCATCGGCGGTGTAGCCGTAGTAGTCGAAGTAGATGTACCGGCGGCCGATGTAGACATACTCATTGTGTTGGCGTAGCTCTTCCCCAGCGGAGTCGCCAAAAAGTGTGTTGACACGGAAACGTGCCCCCGCACTTGGGTCAGTCCGGCGATCCAAAAGTGCACGGATACTTAGGGACGGGCCTAAGCGTGATGTAGCACCGACGCCACATTCCGACTACCCTTAATAGTGATAAGGGGGGTGGAGTCGCCAGGCAACCAGATTACAAGAAATAATCCAATTAGCCGAAATGAATAGATTAAACGGGTTAAAATCAGCAAACCAGTCGGAGTCCTCCTGGTTCGAAGTATGATGCGAAGGGTGCGCCGAAGGGTACCTTCGGCATCTGGTGCGAAGTGCTTCACCGAAGGGTACTTCGGCGTTCGGACTGATCCGGCCAAAGGTAGACTCCGAACGGATCTGAGCGCGGCGATCACCTCCGAACAGCGGGGTTCGGCGTGCGACCTCCGATGCATTGAATTACAGAGTAGTGACGCAAAGGCCACGCGCAGGTGCAACTTCGTTTTGGTACGGAGTGTAGTCGTGCCGAAGTCTATCACGACGAAGTATGGTGCGAAGCCTGTTTCGAAGCCTGTGGACTCGTCGAAGGGCGTCCTGGGGACCTCCGGAACCAATCTCTCAGCTCTGAACACCTCCGAGGATGGGGCTCCGAATGTGCGAACCTGCGACAGGGATGATGCGAAGTACCAATTCGGCCTTAGGACCGAATTTGCGAGGGTTGCATGGGTGGCGAAGGTAGCAATCTATTACGCAGATTAGCGGATACATCACAGGTGAAGTAACAAGGTGATAGCAATCTATTATGTAGATTAACGAGGACTTCACGGAATCACGGGCGAAGTACCAAGGCTTACCACAGTTCCGTAGTGGCGGACGGAGGGCTTCCAGGCAAACCCACGAAGAGGTACAGGAAAGTAAAGGTAAAAGTAAAGGTACGATCAAAGCTTGGCTTTGGTTTTGTTTGTGTTGGGGGGGCTCTCTACGCCGGCCAGGCCTCTCTATTTATAGAGGGTTAACTCTAATATAATCTACTATTAATCCGGCGGATAGAGATAAAGACTGAGCTGGCAACGCGTCCAAATCTATCCCTGCCGAGGTGGGCTTCGGCCAGGCCCGCCGAGGCCTGCTCCTTGGGCCGAAGCTTCGGTAGTGTGGGCTTCGGCCAGGCCCGTTGAGGCTTGCTCCTCGGGCTAAAGCCTCGGTAGCATGGGCTTCGGCCAGGCCCGTTGAGGCTTGGTCCTTGGGCCGAAGCTTCGACGACGTGGGCCTCCGAAGGTTCCCGAAACTTCGGCAATGTGGGCCTCCGAAGGTTCCCGTAGCTTCGATAGCGTGGGCCTCTGAAGGTTCCCGAAGCTTCGACAACGTGGGCCTCCGAAGGTTCCTAAAGATTTGGTAGTGTGGGCCTCCGAAGGTTCTCGAAGCTTTAGCAGCGTGGGCCGCTGAAGGTCCCCGAAGCTTCGGCAGCGTGGGTCTCCGAAGGTCCCCGAAGTTTTGGCAGCGTGGGCCTCCGAAGGCTTCCTGGTAGAAGCCCATGGGCTAGCTTCAAGCCTTCGGAGCCCATAGCTCAATGGGCTTCGGCCCCGTAGGGCTTCGGGCAGACCCTGGACATGTGTATTTTCGGCCCAAATCACAAAAAATTGATATTTTCATAATCTAGCCATTAATGCCATTTTTTTGCTATCAACAACTCCAAGCTCGAGAAATTTGCCTATGCCCTAGTAATGGCCTCGCAGAAGCTAAGGCATTACTTTCTAGCGCATAACCTAATCGTTCCTACCTCGTATCCTTTTGGTGATATGCTTCGAAGCAAAGATTCTACAGGTAGGATCAGAAAATGGGCTGTCGAGCGAGCCCCCTTCGAAATTTCCTTCACGGCAAGAACAGCTATCAAATCCCAAATCATAGTTGACTTCATAGTAGAGTGGGCTCCATCTGCAGTTTGGGCTCCGGAGGAGCCCTCCGAAGGTTTATGGACAATTTTTCTGACGGAGCTTATCAGGCATCTGGTGCCGGAGCTGGAGCAGTAATAATGTCACTGTCAGGGCAAAAGGCCGTGTATTCTGTGAGGCTCAACTTTAAGACCACCAATAATATCGTAGGGTACGAAGGAATCCTGCTAGGCCTCCGAAAGGCAAAGGCACTTAGAGCAGCAAGGATAATAATTAAAACAGATTCCCAAGTCGTCGCAGGGCATGTTGACAAAAGCTTTCAAGCAAGTAACCCACATCTAGCAAAGTATCTGGAAGAAATCCGCAAAACAGAAGCAGCATTCAAAGGGTTTTCTGTTCGAAGTATCCCTCGAGCTGATAATCAACTTGCAGACATTCTAGCAAAGTCTGCAGTCGGAGCATTGGACCTCCCGAAGGGTGCTTTCTATGAAGAACTAGTCAAGCCTACAGTCAATCAATTACCCTCTGTAGAAGTCCTTTGCATTCTAGCTGCAGATTGGAGGGCTCCGATAATGGATGTCTTGCAAGGCAGCGCAGATTCATCAGAAGGTCCGGATTTCCGAAGGTTGCTGAGAAACCATGTTGAAGAATATGGTTTTGATATTCTAGATGTGATGAGTGATTGTCAACGGAAGTCAAAGGAAGGGAGAGATGAAGACCTGCCTAGTCTGAGGCGCATGTGACTTAGGTACACGGGCAGTGAGCGACGGCCGGGCAAAGGAGCCGCGGAGTCAGGCTGGCCCAATCCGGGTACATGGCTAGGAGCGGCAGATGATCCACCGGTCTGTTGACTGGGTTTGACTCAGGTATACGGGCGGCGAGCGATTGCCGGGCTGAGGAAGCCGCGGGGTCGGGTCGGCCCAATCCGGGTACCCGGTGCGAAGACGGTGTACGCTTTGTCAGTTTCGGCGTAAAACTGACAATCTATGTTTATTTCGTTTTTAGGATATTAATATTTAGTTATTAAATTTAGAATATTTTTATTCGAGTTAGTTAATTTTTATAAGAATATTTTAGTAATTTTTGGAATTTATTTTAGAGTCAGGTTATTTTACCCGAGGGTAAATTAGTATTTTCATGTATTAGGATTTGCCTATAAATAGGCACCTATCCCCTTGGGGATAGTTGACTGTTTTCCCGAAATTACTTGCAGTACACAACAAATATTTCATCTCCTATTTTTTTGGTTGATCACCTTAGATTCCATCTCTGTTCGGCGGGCTATTGTTTCAATTTAGTATTCGCGACAGCCCCGAGCCTTGGAAGCCTCCTGATTTCCTGACTCCGGCGTTCCACAGGCGGCCCCGGCGTGTAGCAGTTTTCAGAATGCAGCAGAAGTAAAGTCCACGGCGGCACGAAGATCAATGGCTGGCTGCACAGGCTCACGGCAATCACATGCGCACGGATTCCTTTTTTTTATGCTGTGTTGCATCATGGGTCCCACGGACAGCTAGCAAGGGATAGCATGCACTCTTGGCAGCCTAGCACAGAAGCTAGCTTCTTCGGCACGTACTTTCACGGCTAGCTAGCAAGGAACAGCATGCACTCTTTCGCGTGGGCCCCATGGCCAATTTTTCCAGCCGGCTGCGCATGCTGCTTCATCACGCCGACGCGGTCAGCGCGCAGAAGCCAGACGTGTTTCTCCACGGTAAGTGTTTATCTCCTAAAGGTTAATTAGTTTAAAATCTGTTAGTTATTTTTTATCTCCTATTTTTTAGTAGATCAAGTTTTAGAGATAATCATCTATTAATTAATTAGCTAAAAATCTATTTAGAATTTTCGTGGGTAATTTAATCTGCCTAAATATTTTCAGTACTCGTATATTTTTAATTTAATATTCTTTAATCCGCTCGTATACAAAGAAAAATTTATTATTAGCCGCAGTAATATTTTTATTCTAGATTCACTTGAAATATCTTAGTTTATTTCTAAATTAATTTCCGGATATTACATGTTTTATTCATTCGATTAGTATTTTATTTCTAGACTGAAATATTAATATCTCGAATTTTATCTAGGTATTTTTATTTACCGCAGTAATTTTTATTTAGTTTATCTTTAATATCATTTAAATTAAGATATCGATTATTTTTAGGCTAGACAACTTTGGTTCGCATAATTTGCTTTGCAAACATTATTTGTCTGTTTAATTTCGTTTGGGTGTTGGGTTTAGAACATAGTTTAGCAAAACAATTTTTAAGCGCCCATTCAACCCCCCTCTGGTCGCTACTTTCGGTCCTACAGTTGCAAGCAAGGGCTCGAAATTATAAGCTTGTCAATGGAGTGTTGTACAAAGCCGGAGTTTGTTCTCCTCTACTCCGGTGCATCTCCCAACCCGAAGGCCAAGATATACTTCGGGACATTCACGAAGGTTTATGTGGAAGCCACCTAGCCCCTCGTGCTCTAGCAGGAAAAACACTTCGGCAGGGGCTCTACTGGCCGACAATTGTAAGAGATGCGGAGGAGCTGGTTCGAACCTACCAAGGATGCCAGTGGATGGGAAGACGAAGCCACCGTCCGCCAGTACCACTTCAAGTAATTGCCCCGGTGTGGCCAATGGCTCGATGGGGCATGGACCTCATCGGACCTTTTCCAATGGAAAAGGCAGCTTGAAGTTTGCAGTGGTAGCTATTGAATATTTTTCTAAGTGGGTCGAAGCAGAACCCTTGACTGCTATCATTTCAAGGAATGTGCAAAAATTTTTCTGGCAAAATATTATATGCAGGTTCGGAGTACCAAGGGAGCTAACTGTGGATAATGGAACCCAGTTTGAATCTGAGACATTAAAAGAATTTTGTGAAGAACTGGGCATTAAGTTATGCTTCACAGTAGTGCGCCACCCACAGTCCAACGGAGCCGTTGAGCAAGCCAACGGGAATATTCTCTCCGGTCTGAATCGAAGGATTGTTGGGTTGGCCAAGGGGCTGTGGGTCGAAGAGCTCCCTAAGATTTTATGGTCCATTTGGACCACTCAAGCTAGATCCACAGGCTTTACCCCGTTCAGGCTGCTATTTGGAGATGAGGCCATGACTCCTACGGAGCTCAGAGGTGGATCCCTTCGCGTAGTAGAACCTGGAGACGAAGATGAGAGGAACACTTCGCTGGACTTATCAGAAGAAACAAGGCTTCGAGTTGTCGCCAATCTGACGAAGTACCAAGACCAAACAAAAACTTGGTATGACCCGAAGATAAAGCTGAACGAGTTTAGGCCAGGTCATTTAGTTTTGTGAAGTGTAATAGCCCTGGGGAAGCTAGGAAATAAATGGGAAGGACCATATATTATCCTATGCTCAGGGCGCTCCGGATCATTTAAATTAGCTAATTTAGAAGGGGAAGAGTTGAAACATGCATGGCATGCGAAGCACCTTAAGCGTTCTTACGCTTAGGGGCTCGTTGTAATCAATTGTAAAAGCCCCTTTTCTAAATAAAAGCGGAGGTTCGAATCTTGTTTGCTCTTCGAATATCCCTTATTCCTGGTGGACGCATCAGGAGGACGGAGATGCTTGCGGAGTCAAGCATCTTTCTAAGAACCCGAGCAATAGCCTTTGAACCATTGGTTCAAGGACTCCGCTGCCAGCCTATGGATTCCAGGCTCCGACTCGTTAGGATCCGTAGAAGAGTCTAAGGACTTTAAAAGAACATATTTCTGGCTTCCGGGTTCGAAGCATCTGTAAAAGAGCCGAAGGTGGCCAGCCTACGAATTCTAGGCTCCGGCTTGTTAGGATCCGTAGAAGAGTCTAAGGACTTTAAAAGAACAGATTTCCGGCCTCCGGGTTCGAAGCATCTGTAAAAGAGCCGAAGGTGGCCAGCCTACGGATTCCAGGCTCCGGCTTGTTAGGATCCGTAGAAGAGTCTAAGGAATTTAAAAGAACAGATTTTTGGCCTCCGGGTTCGAAGCATCTGTAAAAGAGCCGAAGGTGGCCAGCCTACGGATTCTAGGCTCCGGCTTGTTAGGATCCGTAGAAGAGTCTAAGGACTTTAAAAGAACAGATTTCTGGCCTTCGGGTTTGAAGCATCTGTAAAAGAGTCGAAGGTGACCAAGCAATAAGGTTTCAAGGCTCCAGCCAATGAGACACTTTTAAAGTCCTAAGTGACTAGTATAGGAGCTTGCAAATATAAATTCAGCTCCAAAACTTACAAACATCATAATACGGACGTATAGTTCGAAGAACTCTACGAAAAAGTAAAGTATGGTTACTAAGTGTTGTGCGAAGCATCAGATTGTTGAGCACGTCTTTGTGTCTGATGGACCTTATTGCAATGCGTAAGGTCCCCCACCCTCAAGGAGGGGTAGGAGAGTAAGGAACAACAAGATTCTTCCGAAGCAATTCATATTAATTTATCATACTTTTACATCAAGAGAAATTTTGGTCTAAGCCTAGGAAAAATCGGAGACCCTTTCGGCCTCTAGAACCACTTCTAAGGCTACTTGGACCTCCGAAGCTTGAAGCCGTCGAAAATATCTTTTTAGTTCGAGTGCTTTTTTTCTTCTTCGAAGCTTGAAGTTTCTTCTGCTCCTCTTGAAGTTCAGCCCAAGTCAGAAGCCTTTCAGAGTTAGCATCCGCAGGATCTTCGTCCTGATACTCCGAGTCAGACCAATCTATGTATTCAGAGGATGAAGATGTTTTTCCTTTTGCTCCTCCTTGATGTAAGTCAAGACTTCCTGACAAACTTCGAGGGTTACCTCTCCTTTATCTCTGCGAGGAACAGAGAAGCGAGAGCGGTGGTAAGGCCTTAAGCTCTCAAGGACTGACCACTGTCGATGGATGTAGGACCGAAAGTAGCGACCAGAGGGGGGGTGAATGGGCGCTTAAAAATTTCTTGATAAACTATTATCTAATCCCAACACCCAACCAAACTTAGCTAGACAAATAATTTTAGCGAAGCAAATTTGAGGAATTAAAAATAGTTTAGCCTAAAAATACCGGTGTCCTAATTAAAAAGATATTAAAGATAAACTAACAAGAAATATTGCAATAAAAAAAATTGGTACTAGAGATATTTAATAATGTATGCAAAATACCTAAATATATTAATAAAACATTCAGATTGCGGTCTAAAAATAAATACTAATCAAATGAATAAAAAACATGGATCATTAAAAATTAATTC
This sequence comes from Zizania palustris, assembly GCA_019279435.1. Classification (NCBI taxonomy): domain Eukaryota; kingdom Viridiplantae; phylum Streptophyta; class Magnoliopsida; order Poales; family Poaceae; genus Zizania; species Zizania palustris. The sequence goes on from JAAALK010000283.1 coordinate 117,662,932, forward strand.
AGATATAAACAGAAAATATTGTACGTAGAAAACTAGAATAAAAGACTACCGCGACTAACAAATTTTTCTGGTTTTATTTTTTATATGAACAGATTAAAAACGCTTAAATAAATAATACGAGATAAATAATAAAAATTTAACAGATTAACAACTTTAACTATGAGGTTAATTATTATATGATATATATATATATTTTTATTAAAACTAGATAACTACAAAAATATTAACTAGATTTATTCTACCTAAAGAATAGGAGATTAAAAGAACTAACTTGCATCTGTACTGAAGAACTCCAAAAAAACCCTTCGCTGGACGTTCCTGCTGCCGCCGCTGGAGCCTCAAAAGCCGTGCACACAATTTCTGCCGATGAGTGGACCCACGCGGATGTCCTGGCAGTGCCGTGGAAAATTTTTCCCATCCCGCCGTGTTCTCCCGCCGCTGTAATTTTTATGCAACACAGGACAACAAAGAGCATGCATGCGTGCACCAAGAAACAAATCGGTTCCTACTTCTCTTCCTTGGACGCTGAGAAACCAAGGGTTGGTTTCAGTGTTTGTGATGAGTGATTGACAGGCTTTTACCCTCTGTTCGAAGGGTACCTCCGAAGGGTGTTCGGAGGAGGGTACCTCGGAGGTTTCGGAGGTTGGACCTCCGAAGGGTGTTCGGAGGTGGTCTCACCGAAGGGTGTTCGGTGTTTGGTTGCTGCAGCTGTTGCAACGGAGTGTGCTTGTCGGAGGGGTCCGACAGTACACAATGAATGGGTTCGCACCGAAGGCTTCGGTACTTTGGGCGGTACACCGGAGTGTGTGCCGGAGGTTGCTAACCCGGAGAGGTCTCCGGAGTACTGGATACACTTGTCTGTTTGTCTGTGGTTCGCAGGGACTTCGGAGGCGACGGACAAGGTTCGCAGTAAGTGAACCTGGGTCAAGCAGGAGGCTTGATGCCAGGGGAGCGGGGAGCTCCGTCACGGTGACTGCGAAGGTGGTCCGGGTCGGTCCTCGGGTCGAGGCGTGCCAGGTGAAGGCAGAGAGTGCGGAGCGTGGCTCCGGCTGAAGGTGCTCCGAGACAAAGTCCTCGGAGGCGAGGCACTTCGAAGATACTCCGAATGGAGTGACTTCGGAGTTGGATGGATCAAGTCCTCTGCGGAGGCAAAGGAATTCGAAGTGTGCTCCGGAGGGAGACATTCGAAGATACCCGACGAAGGTCTCAGAAGTCGAGGCGCATCGAAGGCATGGTCCGGGTGAGGCTCGCCGAGGAGTGTGCTCGGGGAGAGGCACTGCGACGAAGGGCTCATGGAATGCTTCATGCGGAGGCCTTGGACGAAGGAGGGACTTCGAAGGGTGGTACTCCGAAGGTGGGGCTTCGGAGTGAGGAAGGCTTCGGAGCGAGGCTAGCTCCGGAGCAAGGTTAACTTGAGGTGCTTCGGCCTGCATGGCTTCGGTACACGGACTGACGGAGTTCGAGCTGGGAGGAAGCTGCGAAGCCGTGGTGGTCCACTCCGGAGGTGTTGGTGCGAAGGCCCAAGGGGCTTTGACGGCTTCGGCTCAAAACCATCACTGTATTGGAGGCTGACTTCGGTGAAGCGAAGGCCAACAGGCTTCAGGCTTCTCACCGAAGCTACCGCACCCTCGCGTGCGAAGGGAGGATTCCAGAAGGTCAAAGACTGCAAAGGCCGACACTGTCTGTTCTGTAAAAGGCTGACACTGTCCCCTCTGCAAAGCTGACAGAGAAGCCTCCAGAATAAAGGTGGACTACCTTTTGTACCCCTTAGTTCTGTAGAGTCAAAATCAATGTAAACCCTAGGGGTAGTGTAGTCATTTCCTTTGAGTGAACTGTGGGGTATAAATATGGGGGCTCGGTAGGTAACAAAAAACACTTTGAGCATTTACTGTTGAGCTCCTGTAGCCACATACCTCGCTGTATTCATCCAGAGTTCAAATATTTCTGTGTTCCTTGTTCAAGCGGCGAAGCTCTGCTTCTTTGTGTTTTTTGCTTGAGCTCGCGTTACATACCTCACTAGTTGTAGTGCACCGAAGCCTGTCGAGGTGAAGGTTGTTTCTGTGCGAAGTGTGTTTTGCAGCGTGCGTTCGCTATGTGTAACTTGGGGCCAGACCTCACAGATTACTAGCGAAGCCCTGATCGAAGCCCGTTTTGCTTCTTGTGTCGAAGCCCGTAGCGAAGTCCGTGTGTGTGCGTTTAGACCTTCGTGTACGAAGCCCAGCACCAGTTGCTGTTGCCAAGTACTTGGTCGAAGTCCTCAGAGGGCTGTCCACTCTTGCGAAGGGTGAAGTGCGAAGCCTGCTGGAAGCACCCCGTGTGCAAAGCCTGCACTGACTTAGCAGAGTAGATTTTCGAGGGTTGTTAGTGGAGCGAAGTCTTCTTGGCTTCGAACTTTTGCTCCTGCGAAGCCTGTGTTCGGAGCTGTCGAAGTACCTCCAAACCAGACCTTCGAAGGGTGTGTTCGAAGCCTGTTCCGCAGAAGACAGGATTAAAACCGAAGGCTGTTTTTAGCCTGAAATTTTAAAAGCTCCCATTCACCCCCCCTCTGGTCGCCGTTTCTGGTCCAACAATTGGTATCAGAGCAGGTTAAGATCACCAGTTGACCTTAATCGGTTTTGTGATCTGTTGGCGACATGGATAGAGGCAGTAAAATTCCTCTGTTCGATGGGATAGATTTTGCATACTGGAAGGTGCGCATGGAGGCTTACTTGTTAAGCCAAGGAAATGCAATTTGGGAGATTGTGGACTCACAATACTCCATCCCTGAGACTCGCACCTCTCAGACTGAGAAGGATCAGTATAATGCCAATTCCAAGGCAAGAAACATACTGTTCATCGGTTTGAGTAGAAGTGAGTTCGATAGGGTGCAGCACCTTAGGACTGCTAGGGAAATCTGGACAACACTCACTGTTTTTCATGAGGGCTCTACTCAGATTAAGGCCAGGCACTAAAGCACATACAACCAACAGTACCAGCTGTTTGTGCAGGCACCTGGTGAATCTATAGATGCCATGTTTTCTCGCTTTGATGCGATAGTGAGTAACTTGCGATCCAACGGGACGCTTGCTTACAGTGATCATGATAGGGCTATCAAGCTTCTCTATGCTCTTGACCGTAGCATATGGGAAGTGAAGATATCCAGCATTGAGGAGTCCACAGGTTATGACACATTGACCTGTGATGAGCTCTTTAGCAAGCTGAAGTCCACAGAGATTGCCAAGGCATCTCTTGCAGTGCACAGAAGCTCTTTGCCACAACCATTGGCATTGGTTTCTAGCACTAGCCGTGGCACCACTGCAGAACCAAGCACATCTGGCACTTGTGTTCTTGCAGATGGTTTTGCTTTGTCCTCCCTGGTCTCCGTCACAAAGGAGCAGGTGGATACTCTAGATGATGATGAGCTTGCTCTCATTGCCCGGAGGTTCACCCGCTTTCATCATGAGAGACGGGATCAGAGGAGAAGTAGTTTTAGTGGTTGCTATGAATGTGGCGACACCTCTCATATTAAGGCCAATTGCCCCAAGCTCAAGAAGAGAGATGAGAGTGAGCGCCCCAAATACCACAAAAAGGAGAGGAAGCCTTTTGTGAAAGGCAAGCGCGGCAAGATGGCTAAGAAAGTAGCCAAGGCCGCTTCTAGAGCATTTGTTGCTGCTCTCAGCGACATCGACACTTCCTCAACTGAGGAGTCGAGCTCTGAGGAGGAGGAGTCCCCAAGGAAGGAGGACAAAAAGGACAAGAAGGGACGAGACTTCACCGGCCTTTGCTTCATGGCCGACAGCGACCACAGCGGCGATGAGCTTGACTCATCTGAGGTAAACCTATCATCTGACCAGCTACTAATTAAATTAGATGAGCTGAATGAAGTAGTGCTTGGTCAGGATAGATTACTTGTGCAAGCCGCTAGAGAAAGAAAAGACCTTAGACTTAGGTTAGAAAATGTTTCTACTGAATATGCCATGCTTAAGTCTAAGTTTAATGATGCTGAATGTGAGTCCTGTTCTGTTGTCATGAGTGAGCTTGCTCAGTTGCGTTCTGTTCATGCTCAAACTCTTTCTAAGCTTGAGACTGCGCAGAAGTAGCTTTTGGAGGTGGATTCTAGACCTCATGATGTTATTGATTGCATGAACTGCTCTTTATTACGCGAAAGCATTAATTTACGTGATAAGCATGTTCATGATTTGGAGGCTAGATTGGAGAGAGCCGGTAGTTCTAAGGATGTGCAGCCTGTGTGTGACACTTGCATCACCCTTAAGGACCAGCTAGGCACTGCTAGAGAGCGAGCTGAGAACCTCATGTCAAAAAATGAATACCTCCTTTTCGTGGTTAATAAATGCACTGAGGGAAAGGGTAGGATGGATTTGCTATTGGCCAAGACCAAGTTGTGTGCTGACAGAGCATGGGTAGCTCTAGGTTTGGGTTTTGAGAGGATACCTTCAGACAGTAAGACCAAAACTGTTTTTACCTCTCCCACTACCTTAGAGAAAGAAAGAGCTCTGTTAGACACTCCATCAGCCAAAAAGCCTACCCATCCACCAAAGAAAACCACACCTCCTCCCAAGAAAAATCCTCCCAAGAAAACCACACAGAAAAAACCCAAGGAGCCTGTGAGAGTTGCTCCTGTGACCTATGAGAGTGCCCCCAGGAGAGTGTTTCATTGTTCCTATTGTCAGGGTGGGTCATTTGGTTGGTTTCTGTTTTCGTCGCATCAAGGATGAGCGACGCTCTCAGGCGATGAGTTACCAGGACATGCATTACCCATCTTTAGGTATGCATGAGTCTGAGATGTACTATCGTCCTGCTTTTGAGGCTCCTCGTGCTTCTCGGAGAGGTTTTGCTCCTCGAGGTGTTCACCATGTTCCATATGGTGGTAGACCTCGGGTGAGTAGCTTTGTACCTCGTCAAAGTAGGAGACCTCGACATGTTGTTCGTTCACAGCATGTAGGTAGACCTCGCACTTTGCATTATTCTGATTATTATGTGCATAGACCGTCTACTTTTACTGCGCCTACTACTCGTGTCACTCGGTGCTGGATGCCTCGTCATTATTTCACTCACCCCAGCACTGAGCGATCGAGATATTCTTATCGTGTGTAGGCGACAGATCGAGGCTTGGAGGGCACGTGGATCATGGACTCCGGTTGTTCGCGCCACATGACCGGAGATGCAGCATGGTTCTCCAGCCTCACCACAACCAAGCAAAGGGAACATATCACCTTCGGAAACAATCGAAGGAGTAGAGTGAAAGGTAAAGGTGTGGTAAGAATTAATACGAACTTCACTCTCAAAGATGTTGCTTTGGTTGAAAACCTGGGATACAATTTGCTGTCTGTATCTCAGTTGCTTGATGAGGGCTTCGATGTGCGATTCCATTGCGATACTTCGCAAGTGCTCAATTCTGATGGCGTTGTGGTGTGTAAGATCTTTAGAGTTGGGAGAGTTTTTGGAGCTGATTTTTCAGAATCATCTGGTTATTCTCACTGTCTTGTTGCACATTCGACTTCTGAGTTGTGGAAGTGGCATAGGAGACTAGGGCATATGAGCTTTGAGTTGCTTGCTCATCTGAGCGCCCTAGGTCTGATCCGAGGATTGCCCAAGCTCAAGTTTGAGAAGAATTTAGTTTGCGCTCCTTGTCGACATGGAAAAATGATTGCCGCTTCACATTCGCCAGTCACCACTGTGATGACTGAACAACCCGGAGAACTTCTCCATATGGACACTGTAGGTCCCTCTCGGGTTAGTTCTTTAGGCGGCAAGTGGTATGTTCTAGTAATTGTCGACTGTTGGCGTAAAAGATTACGCTAACAGGTTTCTGTAGAAAAGAAACTAACAAACGAAGTGTTTGCGAAGCAAACTGTTCTAAGCCTCCGAAAGGATAATAGCTTAGAATAGTTCGAGAGTGTGTATTGAATCACTTGTAATCGGTCCCTATTACAGGATGAAATGGGGGGTATTTATAGGCCTAAACATTAAGGAAAAGACCTATTTACCCCTCTATTACAACCGACATTAAGGAAACTATTCGGTTTCCTTAATAGGGCTAAAATGGTAAAAGACTAATCTAATAGGATAGAAGATAAGTCTTCCATCTTAGCTGGCAGAAAAGATCTTGAAGGGCTTTGGTTCGAAGACATACTTCGAACCAGTACCTGTCTTCGGGCTTCGAACCAGGTTCCAAGCATCTTCGAAGAAGGTCTTCGGACAATCTTCGAACTAGTTGGCTGTCTTCATGCTGCTTTTGGCAATAACCCCGAAGATGAGATATTTTCCCCCAACAGTAGCCCCTCGAATACGCTTCTCCGTATGACCTGTAACGTTAGGAGAGCAGTATACGGAAAGAAAAGATAACCAATCATAGGGGTTATTGATTTTCGTTTTATCTCCGAAATGCATGAAGATATGAACTTCGAATCAGTCATAAAGTAATTACTGTTCGAACTATCTTAGAACTGACTCAGGAAGTTCGAAAGTCTTTTTAGACTTAGAAAAAATAGTCGTTAGTTTCTGTTTCTAACGGAAGTTATATGAGGCGTTATTTTCGGAGGAGAATAACAGGAGGGAATGCGAAAGGGCAGAGCCCAAACGGTAACAAACGGAAAGATTTAGGCTATAAATAAAGAGCCCCAAAACTTACCCGATTACCTTTTCACCGCTTCCTCTCAGTCAAAGCTTTTTGAGCCCTTTGAGTTCTTGAACCCTAGCCTTCGAGTTCTTGAGCCTTAGTCTCCATTCCCTCATATCAATCCGGCAATCGCGATGGTGAAGACCAAGGGATCTGCGCCTCCTTCGACCTTGGCTTGGCAGCAGGCAGCCGCAGCAGCAGCGGCGGCGACATTGGCGGCGGCACCCTCGATGCAGGCGGCAACATCCATGGCAGCAGGGGGGAGAAATCCCCAAATCCCTGATGACCAAGGTCTGTTCCCACCATCGACTAAGTACTTGGATCAATCCTTTGAGTTAGGGCCGTCTACCTGCAAAAGAGAATCCTTGGCAATCACAGCAGGGGGTAAGATTAGCAATGGGGTTATGGTTCGGAGGCCGGGCAAAGAATCAATCCCATCACCAAGACCCGGAGAGGTTGTAGTGTTCGAAGCTTTTTTCGAAGCAGGCTTGGGCCTCCCTGCTGTGGATTTCTTGGCCGAAGTTCTTGACCTATTTCATGTAACCCTCCCCCAGCTATCTCCGAATGCTGTAGCTAGATTAGCTATCTTTGAGTGGGCGCTGAGAGCCGAAGGCTGTGAGGGGAGGGCTGAAATCTTCGCTGCACTGCATAGAGCGACTTGTCAGCCGAAGACCTCCGTAGACTCCGGAGGTGAGAAAGTAGTGGTTTCCTTCGGAAGCATCAATTTCAGGCTTCGAGACGAATATGCTCTGCGATTCCCTGCTAAGGCCATCAATGCTAGATGGTACACTGATTGGGTACTGAGGTGGTTTTATGCCGAAGTCGGAGCTAGCAGTCCTCTGGCTGGGCCCCTCAAAGAAATCAGATTCCGGAAAGAAGCCCTAGTGCAACCTGACGAAGGTCAGCTCGAAGCCCGCCTGAACCTGCTTGAAAAAGTTAGCCGAAGGCTCAGTATGCGAGACTTGGCTGAAGAATTCATCGGTCTTCAAATTCCTCCACTGATGGCCAACTGGCCTATCATCTTCGAAGAAGACTCCGAAGGCGGCCTTCGCAAAATCAATTATACTTCGAGCCCTGCAGGTAGCTTCGAAACCAACATACATTGTACATATTTACTTCGAAGAAAGACTAACTCGAATTATTTTTTAGCTTCTTCAGACCCTATTACATCAGAACAAATTGTAAGGGCTTCGGAGAAGATTCTTGGTGCCCCAACTCCGTCCGAGAAAGAATGGCGAGTTAAATTAGTCGGGAGTTGGGAGAGATTTAACAGAGTATGGGGAATGTTGGAGTTAACTCCGCCCCCTCTGATGGATTGGGTGCCTCAGGAGAAAGGCCCCAAGAAAAGAGTAGCTGAAGCCGGAGCTTCCAGCTCCGCGAGGACTCCGGTGAAGAAGGTGGCTCGGAAGCCGAAGAACCTCGCACCTTCGAGCTCAAGAACTTCAATTTCTAGTTCTAAAGAAGACGAAGGTATATTATTAGTGAAATTAATTGATGAAGATGCAGCTCAACGAAGTATTCACATTGAAGATACTGCAGGTATTCCGGAGCTTCAAGCCAACATCGAAGAAGTAAGAGCTCCGGATACCCAGGAAGAACAAATCGAAGCCCCTATGGGTGGAGATGAGGCCGAAGTACTTGCGAACGTACCGGAGTCTGGAGATAATGCTGATCAACCAATGACTTCGGTAGTTCAAGAAGATACAACTCAGGACGGAGTTCCTGTGAACGAAGGTGGGGTCGAAGTCACTATGGCTTCGATTCCTGAAGAAGTAACGAGGACCCCCCAGGACGATGCTCCTGCAGTCCAAGATTTAACGGCTGATTCGGATGAGGACTACACTTTTGATCCTCCGATCAGTCCGATACTCGATATTCCAGAGAATGTCGAAGGTAAATTTTGCACAATTTTAATCAATCTTTGCAAAATTATACAATGTATAATATTTCTGTTTTTGCAGAGCCTCCTGTTGTCGAAGTATCTCACGAAGATACAATTCAAAGACCTTCGACAACTTCAGAGCCACGACCGGAGGTTACTCTACCGGGGCCTGGAAGAGGAAAAAGACACATAGAGCCTCCAACTCAAGGATCGACTTCATCTGACTCAACGGATGAAAGTGAATCAACTGAGGGAGGGGGGCCATCTTCAGAAGTTCCAAGGGCCTCGGAAGAACTCTCCAGACCTTCGCTAAGCAGAGCTGATCAGAAGGCTTCAGTAATGCTTCCTCTCATAACTCCTTTTTTGGAGGAGAGAACCGGACTTGGGACTTTGGTTAAACCTTTGGGTAAGGCCAGTCGCAAAGTCGGGGAAACAGAACTGGTAGCCCGTTTAAGCAGAGTGAAGGGTTCAGAGCTTAACCTTGCTGTGGAAAGAGCAGCTTATCAGGTATAAAGCATCTTCGAACCAAATAGCAAATTATATATGAATAATTTCTTATTTCAGTTTTTCTTTTTTCTTAGCAAGCAGTCTTAGCCCGCGCTGCAGCTTTATCGAGCGAAAATGAAATTGCTCAACTTCGGGAAGAGAACGAGGCTCTTCAAAGAAATTTTAACTTCTCCGAAGGTCGAGTATCTCAAATGGACAATGTAATACTAGCGGAGCGAAGGGCTAGGCAAAGCTTGGAGGCTGCAAAGAAAGAGCTCGAAGCAGAAAGAATTGTGCTTCGAGCGGAGATTGAAAGACTGCGGACGGAGGATGCTGCCAAAGGGTTTGAACTTGTAAGGCTACAAGAAGAAGCTGGCCAACTCCGGACTCAGAAGAATGCTTTGACTACGGAGAATGCTAGAATCTCCGGAGTTTTAGCAGAAACGACTTCGGTCAAGGATGCACTTAATGCGGAAAAGCTCAAGTCTGAGAAGGTGGCTTCGGAGGTCATCGAACAGATGCTAGGTGTCTTGGAGTACTTCGGTACTACTGGATCACTACCTTCGGATGACAATGTAACTCTGCTGCGCCGGCTAAAGAGGATCCAAGGAGCAGCGAAGCAAATGAAGACGGCAGGCATGCGTTATGGAGAACTCTCCGGACAAGTGTCTGCCCTTGGAATACTTCGCTACTACGAAGATTTGGGCCGAACAATCACTCCGAGCGCAGAGGGCTCCATTATCTTCGACGACGCGAGACTTTTGACTCCTTCCGAAGGCGTAGCTACTGCTTGGCGAGCCTTCCAGACTTCGTGGAGAGCCGAAGGTCGATCTGCAATCAAGGCTTGGATTGATGAAGGCCAACGCCAAAAGCAAGTTCGGAGCCAAGCTTCGAGCAGTCAGCCTCCTCCGAACCCGCAGGTTTAGGATTATTTAGGATTTTTTTATTATGTAAAGCTGATGCTTGTAAATATTTATCAATGAAAGTCTTGTTTGTCATATTTTTAGGCTTTGCCTCTTATGGAAGATATCGAAGTGTTAGAGCTTAATAGCGAACTTCGCTCACTGTGGAACACCTTCGAACTTCTAAAGAGTTATAAGCGTCCTCGATTTCTTATTCCTCGAGATGACTCCGGCGTTATTGCGCCCGAAGTAATCAAAGACGTATTGTCTTATATCAAAGAGGAAGATAAAGAGATTGACGCAAACACCTCGTCTTCTGAAGACACTAATTGGTCCGAAGACGAAGGTGAAGCCCAAAATAAAAGATCTGAAGATCTTAGAAGCTGGGAAAGAAGCCCCGAGCGGCTTCGAACTTGGGCCGAGCTTCAACAAGAGCAAAAGGATTTTAGAGCTTCGAAGGGGAGGAAAAGAGTTAAACGTAAAGTTCTTAGAACTTCCGATGTTGGAACTAGTCGTTCTACCCCTAGCTCTCGGGACCGAAGAGGTCTCCGATTCCTTCTTGGTATAGATACCAATTTTTCATAATGTAATCTGTAAACACATTTGTTTCAATAATGAATGCCGATTTAAAATTGTCTCCATATTTACTAGCCCCTCTTTGGGTATAAGCAACTTCGAACTGTATTCAAAGATGGTTATGCACAAAGAAAAAACTTCGGAGTACAATTTTTTGGGGGTTCGGAGCCCCTCTGTCATTTTAAAGATCTTTTGAAATCTTATGAAACGTCTTCAACCTTTGTAGTCAGAAGAATGGTAACTTGGTACCTTTGTTTGCTTTACGAAAGAAATCAATTAAGATAACTTCGAGGACACTTTAGTGTCTTAAGAAATTTGTCACTTTGGACTTATATGAACAGACATTCGAAGCTCATGGCTTAAATGCTGTTTTGCTTTAGCCACCTTCGGCTTTTTTTTTGCAGAAGTCTACCAGCCGGAGCTTGGACTTCGCAGAATTTGTAGCCACCTTCGGCTATTTTTGCAGAAGTCTACCAGCCGGAGCTTGGACTTCGCAGAATTTGTAGCCACCTTCGGCTATTTTTGCAGAAGTCTACCAGCCGGAGCTTGGACTTCGCAGAATTTGGCCATCTTGGGCTCTTTTTTGCAGAAGTCTACCAGCCGGAGCTTGGACTTCGCAGAATTTGGCCACCTTCGGCTCTTTTTACGGAAGTCTGACAAGCTGCAGCTTGGACTCCGCAGATTTTGGCCACCTTCGGCTCTTTTTACGGAAGTCTACCAGCCGAAGCTTGGACTCCGTAGAATGTGGTATTGGCTCTTTTACGGATGCCTACAAGGTATCAGCTTGGGCTCCGGATGGATTTCAGCCACCACACCGGAGGCTTCGACTTTATGGGTACGAAGTCCGGAAATACAGCCCAGCTTGATGACACTTCCCTCTCGATCGACTTCCGTCCCAGCGCGTCCGCTCGGGAAACTAGGAGTGTCAAGGGGAAGGCAAACCACAGGGTGTATGTTTTATTAATTTAGAGGTGATTACAAGCGGATTACAAGGAGCCCTTATGCGAAATATCGCTTTAGGTGCTCCGCATGCCAAGTATGCGCTAACTCTTCACCTTCTAAATTAGCTAATTTGAATGAACCAGGGCGCCCGGAGCGGACAATTAGATATGGACCTTCCCATTTATTGCCTAACTTCCCTGGTGTTATAATGCTTCGTAGAACAAGATGACCCGGCCTTAACTTACTGAGCTTAACCTTCGGGTCGTACCAAGTCTTCGTTTGCTGATGATACTTTGATAAATTAGCCACAGCTCGAAGTCTTGTTTCTTCTGACAAATCTAACGAAGCTTGTCTTTCTTCTTCGATGTCTGGTTCGGTGCTGCGAAATGATCCCCCTTTGAGCTCCGTTGGAGTCATTGCTTCATCTCCGAATAGTAGTCTGAACGGAGTAAAACCTGTGGACCTTGTTTGCGTAGTCCGAATGGACCATAGAATCTTCGGAAGCTCTTCGGTCCACAGTCCCTTTGATAATCCTACTATTCTTCGATTTAGCCCTGATAAAATATTTCCATTGGCTCGCTCAACGGCTCCATTCGACTGAGGATGCCTCACTGCAGCAAAACATAGTTGAATGCCTAGATCTTCGCAAAACTTCCTGAAGGGTTCTGCGTCGAATTGTGTTCCATTATCAACTGTGAGATATCTAGGCACTCCGAATCGGCAAATAATGTTTTTCCAGAAGAATTTCTGTACATTATTCGAAGTGATAGCTGTTAAGGGCTCTGCTTCTACCCACTTAGAAAAATATTCAATGGCTACCACTGCGAACTTCAGATTTCCCTTTGCTAACGGAAAGGGACCAATTAGATCCATACCCCATCTGGCCATAGGCCATACCGGAGCTATGACTTGAAGAGCTGTTGGTGGGCGATGACTCCGTCGACCCATCCACTGGCATCCTTGACAAGTGCGGACCAAGCTCTCCGCATCAGCTGTTATTGTGGGCCAATAAAGCCCCTGGCGAAGTGTTTTTCCTGCCAGAGCTCTAGGGGCTAAATGACTTCCACAAAGGCCTTCGTGAATTTCTCGAAGAATTTCCTGGCCTTCGGCTTGAGATATACATCGGAGTAGAGGGGAACATACTCCGGCCTTGTATAATATACCGTTGATTAACTGATAGTTTCTTGCTCTGAGCTTTAATCTTGACAATTGGGGCTCTTCGGGCAAATTTGTTCCTCCTTGCAAGAGTTCTATGATCGAATCTTTCCAATCTGCACTAGGAATGCAGAGAATCTCTGCAGAAGCAACTTGTGGCACCGAAGGTATATTGAGCTCCTCATAGAAAGCTTCGTCAGGCACATCCACAGCTCCGGCAGCAGCCTTCGCTAAAATGTCCGCTTGCACATTTTCAGCTCTTGGTATACTCCGAATGGAAATACCCTTGAAATGTGCTTCGATCTTGCGGATTTCTTCCAAGTATTTTGCAAGCTGTGGATGTCGGACTTGGAAACTTTTATCCACGTGCCCTGCTACTATCTGAGAATCTGTTTTTATGATTATCCTTGTAGCCCCTAGAGCACGTGCTTTCTGGAGTCCCAATAAAATTCCTTCGTACTCCGCTATATTATTGGTAGACTTAAAGTTGAGTCTTGCGGAGTACATTGCTCTTTGTCCTGACGGTGAAATTAATACTACCCCAATGCCTGCTCCGGATGCTTGGAAAGCCCCATCGGAGTAAATAATCCAAACTCCGTCATCTGATTTCTCTGGAGTCAACTTCGCAGGTGGAGTCCACTCTGCTACGAAGTCTGCTAGGACTTGAGACTTGATAGCTGTCCTTGCCAGGAAAGATATGCCGAAGGGTGCTAGCTCTACTGCCCACTTTCCAATCCTTCTAGTGGAATCTTTGCTTCGGAGCATATCTCCTAAAGGATACGAAGTTGGTACAATTACATTATGAGCCAAAAAATAATGTCTTAGCTTTCTCGAAGCCATTATCAGAGCATAAACGAACTTTTCGAGTTCGGAGTATCTTGTCTTCGCTCCTGACAATGCTTCAGATACAAAATAGACAGGATTTTGGACCAACTTCCCATTGATATCCGCTTCTCTGACAAGGACTGCGCTAACAGCTGAACCTGTAGCTGCAAGATACAGGAGTAGGGTTTCATCCGCAATAGGCACCGTGAGTGTAGCAAGATTGCTGAGATAATCTTTAATATCTTCGAAGCTTTTCTGACACTCCGGTGTCCATGCAAAATCTTCGGACCCTTTCAAAGCTTTAAATATTGGCAAGCTCCTCTCCGCAGACCTTGATAAAAACCTGCTAAGTGCGGCTAGACGTCCAGTCAGCTTTTGCACTTGCTTTAAATTCTCCGGAGGAGCCATCTTTTGCAGCGCAGTTATTTGAGTAGGGCTAGCTTCAATTCCCCTGCTTGAAACTAAGTACCCTAACAACTTTCCAGCCTTAGCTCCGAATACACATTTTTCGGGGTTAAGACGGATTCCACATGCCCGAAGGCTATCGAGTGTTTCTGCTAAGTCTAGGCTATGTTGGTGCTTTAAAGCACTCTTTATTACAATATCATCCATATAGGCCTCTACATTACGGCCTAGTTGATGACCTAGAGCCTTAGCAACTAATCTTGAAAAAGTAGCCCCGGCATTTCTTAGGCCGAAGGGCATTCTTACATAGCAGAAGACTCCCGAAGGAGTTACAAAGCTCGTCTTGATTTCATCTTTGCGCTTCAACCATATTTGATGATAACCAGAATACGCGTCGAGGAAGCTTAGTAACTCCGAACCTGCAGTGGAGTCAACTAGTTGATCAATTCGGGGCATGGGGTAGGGGTCACGTGGGCACGCTTTATTCAAAGATGTGAAATCAATGCACGTGCGCCACTTTCCAGAAGACTTCTTCCTGACGAAGACTGGGTTGGCTAGCCATTCTGTATGGGCCACTTCTCTGATAATCCCAGCCTTCAACAGTTTTTCAACTTCGTCCTTAGCTAGAGCAGCTCTCTCTGCGGACATCTTCCGGAGCCCTTGCCGAACAGGCCGGGCCTTCGGGTTTACAAGCAAACTGTGCTCAATAATATCCCGATCGACTCCGGTGATATCTTCGTCAGACCAGGCGAAGACATCCAAATTTTCTTCTACGACCTTTTCCAAGGAAGTTGCAACTTCGGGAGGTAAATCTTTACCAAATTGAAAAGTGTATTCTTTACCATCTTTGACAATGATCTTCGTTGCAATCTCTCCTTCGGGACTTGGTCTTGGAAATGACTTCTTCGAAGCTTCGGAAGAGGCTGAAAAAAATTCTTCATCATTTTGAACACTGTTTACTTGCCTCGGATCAAGAGGAGGACCGTGACCATATTCTGCCCTCCGAGCCATGGCTTGATCTCCGAAGATTGTCAGAACTCCTGATTGTGTGGGCATCTTCATGCACAAGTAGTTGTGATGCGCCACTGCTCCGAACTGATTCAACATGCCTCGTCCGAAGATGACATTATAAGCATACGGGGCATCTACCACATCAAAGATAACTTCTTCAGTTCGGGCTAGTAAACCTTCTCCGAAGGTTACTTCCAGGCCTATCTGGCCAAGTGCATCAAGCGGAGGTCCTGCGAAGCCTTGCAGAGGACGAACCGCTGGGAGGAGATGCTTCCGGGAAATGCATAACTGATCGAAGGCTTGTACGAATATGATATCTGCCGAGCTACCTCCGTCAATTAGCACCCTTCGGACTTCAGTCCCTGCAATATCAGCAGTAATAACCAATGGATCTGCATGCGGGAACTTGATACCAGCTGCATCCTCCGCAGAGAAAGATATTGGAACATGAGACCACTCCGGCATTGCAGCTGCAGATGACGAAGTCCCAATGTGACCTACTTCTCGAACGTACTCTCTTCGCTGTCTCTTGGACATACTTCCGAGGGTACCTCCTCCGGAGATAGGGAGAACTACTCTCTTCCCTCTATCTTGCCCTTCTTCTTGCTTCGGAGGTGGCATAACATTGGCCACCGGAGGATGCCTTGCAGCATCGAAATTTTCTATCCGCGCCACAGCCTGGACAGGCTCCGGGCGCACTGCTGCTGCTGGACTTCGGTCGATACTACCTCGACCCGAAGTTCTTTCCAAGTATTCTCCCCGAAGGGTAAGAATAGCCTTGCAGGTGTCAGTTGCATGGCTTCGATTCTCTCCATGAATACAACAAAAAAGGGTCTGGCCCTTGCCAGCCGTTTTCCCTGGCGGCCTCCAGCCACTGGGCTTGTTCCCCGCAGACTGTGGAGCTCTTGGTGCAAACTTCTGCGGGGGTGCAATGTTTAAGACTTCAGAACGAGGGTGCTTTTGCCCTCTTCTTCTATCATGTTGCACTTCGAAGACTGGTTCTTGCGGCTGCGCCGGAGTCTTCACCTCTGCTTTAACTTCTGTCAAAACTGTCGAAGTAGCAGCAGTCCTCCGAAGCCAACCTTCTTCTGACTTCGAATATTCCTCGAAGTACGACATCAACTGTGATACTGTGGTGATGCTCTTCCGATGCAGTTTATCCAGAAGGCCTTTATGACTGACGCCTTCCCGAGCCGCATCAACCACCGAGGATGTGGACAGCCCCCGAATTTGCGACTTCGTGTGAGCGAAGCGCTTGAAGTACTGCCTCAATGTTTCTCCGGGGAGCTGTTTCACTTGGAAAAGGCTTCCTGTCGACATGGGGGGCACGAAGGTGCCCTGAAAGTTACTTATAAACTTCCTCTTCAACTGTGACCAGGAAGCGATTGATCCTGGCTTTAAAGACCAGAACCATCTCAACGCCACTCCTTGAAGGGCTAACGGGAAGCACTTCGCCATAGTTTCTCTGTCTCCGCCACTAGCCTCAATCGCTAGGGCATAAGAACGTGCAAACTCACTAGGATCTTCGTCTCCGGCATACTTGCAGAGCTTCGAAGCTTTGAACTTCGGATCGAAGCGAACCTTCTGAAGCTCGGGATGCAACGGAGATTCATTGTCATAAGAGGCGTTCTCCGGGGCTTCGGGATAATCAAGATTGTCGTCTTCGGGCACTTCGGGGATAGCTGGGGTGGCTTGAGAGCGAAGCTTGTTCGCAGCCTCTTGTCGCCACCTCGCTACCTCAGCTTGAAGATTGGCCATTTGAGTGGCCATGTCTCCAAGGCTATCTTCATCTCCTCCGGAAGGACCTTCCGGGTCTTGAGAACTGGTATGATCAGTTCGAATCGGAATGGAGGGTGGCGGAGTGGCTCCGGGCGGTCGGAGTATGGAAGGGGTTGGCGGAGAGGTATCATATCCTCGAGGGATAGAAGCCCCTTGCGGAGTTTGAGGTGGAGGGATAGTCGAAGACCCTCCGACTTCGACTGTGTCGAAGGGTATCTCTCCGGAGATCCGAGAGGACCTCCGAGTGGGATTGCGAGGTGCGCTCCGCTTAGGAGGCATGATGCAAGAAATTGGTAGAGAACGAAGTTTTTTGAACTAGGTTCCCCACGGACGGCGCCAACTGTTGGCGTAAAAGATTACGCTAACAGGTTTCTGTAGAAAAGAAACTAACAAACGAAGTGTTTGCGAAGCAAACTGTTCTAAGCCTCCGAAAGGATAATAGCTTAGAATAGTTCGAGAGTGTGTATTGAATCACTTGTAATCGGTCCCTATTACAGGATGAAATGGGGGGTATTTATAGGCCTAAACATTAAGGAAAAGACCTATTTACCCCTCTATTACAACCGACATTAAGGAAACTATTCGGTTTCCTTAATAGGGCTAAAATGGTAAAAGACTAATCTAATAGGATAGAAGATAAGTCTTCCATCTTAGCTGGCAGAAAAGATCTTGAAGGGCTTTGGTTCGAAGACATACTTCGAACCAGTACCTGTCTTCGGGCTTCGAACCAGGTTCCAAGCATCTTCGAAGAAGGTCTTCGGACAATCTTCGAACTAGTTGGCTGTCTTCATGCTGCTTTTGGCAATAACCCCGAAGATGAGATATTTTCCCCCAACATCGACGATTTCTCTCGCTACTCTTGGGTCTTCTTTCTTGCCAGCAAGGATGAAGTGTTTTCACACTTTCGGAGCTTGGCTTTGAGACTTTTCACTGAACTCCCTGGTGCATTGAAATTCATTCGAAGTGATAATGGCACCGAGTTCAAAAATAGTCTCTTTGTTGACTTTTGCATGGAGCATGGCATAGAACATCAATTCTCTGCTCCGCGGGTTCCTCAACAGAACGGTGTTGTTGAGAGGAAGAACCGCACTTTGGTTGAGATGGCTAGGACGATGCTTGATGAGCATAGGACTCCTAGAAAATTCTGGGCTGAGGCCATGAACACTGCTTGTTACATCTCAAACCGAATATTCTTGCGCTCAATTTTAAACTTGACATCTTATGAGCTGCGTTTTGGGAGACAGCCCAAGGTCACTCATCTTCGAGTTTTTGGCTGTCGCTGCTTCATCCTAAAATGTGGTAATTTGGACAAATTTGAGTCGCGCTCTTCTGACGGGATCTTTTTGGGTTACACTACACTTGGTCATTCTTATCGTGTTTATAACTTGGAGACTAACACTGTCATCGAGTCATGTGATGTGACTTTTGATGAATCAACCCCCTCTGTTAGTTCTGCTTTTGAACAGGCAAATGAACTCGACATGGAACAGACCTTATTCGAAGAAGAAGATCCCGGAGAATTCGAGGATGAACCCCTACTACCCTCGACATCAACCCCCGAAGCTGACCCCGCTTCAACTACTTCGGCACGAGGTCCCAAAGCGACTACCTCGACATCGGTCGTCTTGGACCACTCCAACGCACAAGTTGAGGGGGAGACTGCATCCCGCCGCGAGGCTCCACATCATGTTCAAAGGATGCACCCTCCCGAGCAGATAATTGGTGAGCTTGATCAAAGGGTAACTCGTTCACATGCCCATTTCACTAATGCTGCTTTTGTTGCTTCTTTCGAGCCCTTAGATGTTAGTCATGCACTTTCTGATTCTAGTTGGATCAATGCCATGCATGAAGAGCTTGAAAATTTTGAGAGAAACCAAGTCTGGACTTTAGTTGATCCTCCACCAAATGTTCATTTCATTGGAACAAAATGGATTTTCAAAAATAAACAAGGGGAGGATGGGACTATAATTAGAAACAAGGCTAGACTTGTAGCTCAGGGCTTTTCTCAACTAGAAGGGATTGATTTTACTGAAACTTTTGCACCTGTTGCTCGCCTTGAGGCCATTAGGATTTTGCTTGCCTTTGCGACATCCCGGGGATTCAAACTCTATCAAATGGATGTCAAAAGTGCTTTTCTTAATGGCTTCATAGGTGAAGATGTTTATGTAAAACAACCCCCTGGTTTTGAAAACCCCAAGTACCCACATAAAGTCCTTAAACTTCATAAGGCTCTTTATGGACTCAAGCAGGCCCCTCGGGCTTGGTATGATAGACTTAAGTCTTTTCTGCTTGAGCGAGGGTATTTGATGGGCTCTGTTGATAAAACACTGTTTACTCTCAAGCATGGCAAAGATTTCCTTCTTGTTCAGATTTATGTGGATGATATCATCTTTGGTGGCTCTTCTCATGCTTTGGTTGCCGAGTTTGCAGATACCATGAGCAGGGAATTTGAAATGTCAATGATGGGTGAACTCACCTTTTTCCTTGGTTTGCAAATCAAGCAAAGCAAACAAGGTACTTTTGTCCACCAGACAAAGTACACCAAGGACCTGCTCAAGAAGTTCGACATGTCCGATGCGAAGCCCCTCGCCACTCCAATGGCTACATCTGTAGCATTGGACCCTGACGAAGATGGAAAAGCCGTAGATCAGAAGGAGTTCCGGAGCATGATTGGCTCCCTCCTCTACTTGACTGCCACGAGGCCAGACATACACTTCGCAGTGTGTCTGTGCGCTCGCTTTCAGGCTTCACCACGAGCTTCGCACAGTCAAGCGGTAAAGCGCATCTTAAGGTATCTCAAACACACCCTTGAATTTGGCATATGGTATTCAGCGTCTTCATCTTTATGTCTTCGAGGTTATTCCGATGCGGATTTTGCTGGGTGTAGAATTGATAGGAAGAGTACCTCTGGTACTTGTCATTTTCTGGGTACTTCTTTGGTTTGCTGGTCTTCCCGCAAACAGTCTAGTGTTGCACAATTAACGGCTGAGGCCGAATATGTTGCTGCAGCTAGCTGTTGCTCTCGGATTTTGTGGATGGTCTCCACTTTGCGGGGTTTCGGGTTAGATTATAAGAGTGTTCCACTTTTCTGTGATAACACTAGCACTATTTGTATTGCAAACAACCCGGTTCAGCACTCCTGAACCAAACACATTGATGTGCGGTATCATTTTATCAGAGATCACAATGAGAAGGGTGATATTGAACTTCAATATGTTGATACCCAACACCAGCTTGCCGACATTTTCACAAAACCCCTCGATGCTTCTCGATTTGCTTACTTGCGTGGGGAACTTGGCATTTGTCACCCTTACGGCATTTTGTGAGGGGGAGCTGTTTTAGATGGATATGCCTTTGCTAATTGTGTGCTAAATTGCATTTACATCTTTTGCACTTATATGCCTGCTTATAATCCATGACAGCTCAGCTCTTTTTAATTTATCTGGAACATTCATGTGCATGATGTTTTATTTTCAAAATCAAATCGTGCTCACTGCTTAGTCTTGAATCTAGCATGTTTAGGCAGGACTGCTCTAGCTATCTTTTATCTGCTCGACAGCGAGACACTGTTCATTGGATGCTAAAAATTGCAACTTGAAAACTGTTCTACATTTTCATGGACATCCATAAAGTACCAAACAATTGGTTCACTTAGTTAAAATCAAAAATTCCATGATTTGCATGCTTTTAAGAGAAAAGATCCAGGTGGGTTTGTTTGTCGCACTACCCTATTCTAGATTGCTTACCATTGCACATTGGTCTAAACTGGAATAGTGTAGTGTATGCCAAAATCATTGCCTTAAGCTTCTTATGGTTTTCATACCTAGGCTTGGCCGGATTGGAAAGTATAAGGTGGACAAACAAATAACCCCTGGCACTCACAAAAGAACAACGACAATTCTTTGATCATCAAGTTTGCTTTTCATTGCTCCATGTGAACTGGACTTGTCTGTCTGGAGTAGAAATTGACTAGCTTTGCGCAGTCCTGACTTTTACTTGTCTAGTTTCCTTGACTAAGTGGTGATGCTTTTATTTCAAAAATGATCAAATCACATGCTTCTTCATGTTGTTAGAGAATGTTAATTTGAGCTGAGCACATGATCATTGGTATTAATGTTGGCATATTTTTGCTTCATATGTCTTTGCAATTCTGCTCATTTCGAAGCTTTGCATCTTTTACATGCTCCTTGATGCTTGCATTGCCAAAGGGGGAGAAATTCCGGAGAGACTTGCTTCGCTCTCTGCCGCAAGGGGGTATAATTTCCAAAGGGGGAGAAAATTTGACATAAAGGGGGAGAAGATTCTTTATTGCCAAAGGGAAAATTTAACTCAGGGGGAGTTTTTATTGCCGAAGGGGCTTTTTACTCTTTTGAGAAAGGGGGAGGAAAATTCTTTTATCAAGTGACATGATTTGGCTCTTTTCTGAGTTTTTATGGTCACTTGTGTGCTGAAAGTTTTTAAATTTTCTTGAACTTGGATTTGGTTGTCAATGCACTCATCAAGGGGGAGATTGAGAAACCAAGGGTTGGTTTCAGTGTTTGTGATGAGTGATTGACAGGCTTTTACCCTCTGTTCGAAGGGTACCTCCGAAGGGTGTTCGGAGGAGGGTACCTCGGAGGTTTCGGAGGTTGGACCTCCGAAGGGTGTTCGGAGGTGGTCTCACCGAAGGGTGTTCGGTGTTTGGTTGGTGCAGCTGTTGCAACGGAGTGTGCTTGTCGGAGAGGTCCGATAGTACACAATGAATGGGTTCGCACCGAAGGCTTCGGTACTTTGGGCGGTACACCGGAGTGTGTGCCGGAGGTTGCTAACCCGGAGAGGTCTCCGGAGTACTGGATACACTTCTCTGTTTGTCTGTAGTTCGCAGGGACTTCGGAGGCGACAGACAAGGTTCGCAGTAAGTGAACCTGGGTCAAGCAGGAGGCTTGATGCCAGGGGAGCGGGGAGCTCCGTCACGGTGACTGCGAAGGTGGTCCGGGTCGGTCCTCGGGTCGAGGCGTGCCAGGTGAAGGCAGAGAGTGCGGAGCGTGGCTCCGGCTGAAGGTGCTCCGAGACAAAGTCCTCGGAGGCGAGGCACTTCGAAGATACTCCGAATGGAGTGACTTCGGAGTTGGATGGATCAAGTCCTCTGCGGAGGCAAAGGAATTCGAAGTGTGCTCCGGAGGGAGACATTCGAAGGTACCCGACGAAGGTCTCAGAAGTCGAGGCGCATCGAAGGCATGGTCCGGGTGAGGCTCGTCGAGGAGTGTGCTCGGGGAGAGGCACTGCGACGAAGGGCTCATGGAATGCTTCATGCGGAGGCCTTGGACGAAGGAGGGACTTCGAAGGGTGGTACTCCGAAGGTGGGGCTTCGGAGTGAGGAAGGCTTCGGAGCGAGGCTAGCTCCGGAGCAAGGTTAACTTGAGGTGCTTCGGCCTGCATGGCTTCGGTACATGGACTGACGGAGTTCGAGCTGGGAGGAAGCTGCGAAGCCGTGGTGGTCCACTCCGGAGGTGTTGGTGCGAAGGCCCAAGGGGCTTTGACGGCTTCGGCTCAAAACCGTCACTGTATTGGAGGCTGACTTCGGTGAAGCGAAGGCCAACAGGCTTCAGGCTTCTCACCGAAGCTACCGCACCCTCGCGTGCGAAGGGAGGATTCCAGAAGGTCAAAGACTGCAAAGGCCGACACTGTCTGTTCTGTAAAAGGCTGACACTGTCCCCTCTGCAAAGCTGACAGAGAAGCCTCCAGAATAAAGGTGGACTACCTTTTGTACCCCTTAGTTCTGTAGAGTCAAAATCAATGTAAACCCTAGGGGTAGTGTAGTCATTTCCTTTGAGTGAACTGTGGGGTATAAATATGGGGGCTCGGTAGGTAACAAAAAACACTTTGAGCATTTACTGTTGAGCTCCTGTAGCCACATACCTCGCTGTATTCATCCAGAGTTCAAATATTTCTGTGTTCCTTGTTCAAGCGGCGAAGCTCTGCTTCTTTGTGTTTTTTGCTTGAGCTCGCGTTACATACCTCACTAGTTGTAGTGCACCGAAGCCTGTCGAGGCGAAGGTTGTTTCTGTGCGAAGTGTGTTCTGCAGCGTGCGTTCGCTCTGTGTAACTTAGGGCCAGACCTCACAGATTACTAGCGAAGCCCTGATCGAAGCCCGTTTTGCTTCTTGTGTCGAAGCCCGTAGCGAAGTCCGTGTGTGTGCGTTTAGACCTTCGTGTACGAAGCCCAGCACCAGTTGCTGTTGCCAAGTACTTGGTCGAAGTCCTCAGAGGGTTGTCCACTCTTGCGAAGGGTGAAGTGCGAAGCCTGCTGGAAGCACCCCGTGTGCAGAGCCTGCACTGACTTAGCAGAGTAGATTTTCGAGGGTTGTTAGTGGAGCGAAGTCTTCTTGGCTTCGAACTTTTGCTCCTGCGAAGCCTGTGTTCGGAGCTGTCGAAGTACCTCCGAACCAGACCTTCGAAGGGTGTGTTCGAAGCCTGTTCCGCAGAAGACAGGATTAAAACCGAAGGCTGTTTTTAGCCTGAAATTTTAAAAGCTCCCATTCACCCCCCCTCTGGTCGCCGTTTCCGGTCCAACAGACGCCGTGCGCATAAAAAACTCTGCTAGGATTTGGCCTCTGCGGCTTAGGGTGCAGAGCTAGAGCCGCTGCCTTCAATGCCTTGGCCGCCGCACGCGCTAGGCCACGCATTGGATGCCAGCCGCACATTCAACGCGAAAAACTTAAAGAAAGGACTGTCGGCGAAAAAAAAACTTCATGAAGAGAAGGCGAAAACTTTTCCGGTGGAAGATGAAAAAGAAACCAAGAGAGATTGGACTATAGTAGATTGATCTATTAAAAATAGTCATCTATCCCCAGGGGGATAGGGGCCTATTTATAGGCGACTCCTAATACATAAAAAAGACTAATTTACCCTCGGGTAAAATTAAACTGACTCTAAAATAAATTCCAAAAATTACTAAAATATTCTTAGAAAAATCACCTGACTTAAATAAAAATATTCTAAACTTAACAACTAAATATTAATATCCTAAAAATGAATTAAACATAAATTGTCAGTTTTACACCGAAACTGACAAAGCATCCACCGTCTTCGCACCGGGTACCCGGATTGGGCCGACCTGACCCCGCAGCTTCCTCAGCCCGGCAATCGCTCACTGCCCGTGTACCTGACTCACATGCGCCTCAGACTCGGCAGATCTTCATATATCCCTTTCTTTGACTTCCGTTTACAATCACTCATCACATGTGGAATATCAAAACCATATTCTTCAACATGGTTTCTCAATCTCCCCCTTGATGAGTGCATTGTCAACACCCTTTTCAGCTCATCTCCAGAACCTGCAAAACATGTGGAAACATGAAAACAAAAACATAAGAAAATAGAAGAGAGAAAATAAAAGTTTAACCCTAATGACCAAAAGCCAAAAAGAAGCAAGAAAAATGGTCATTATGGTTAACCAAAAATAAAACCTCAAAAACAAGTGCAAATCTCAGAATTACCAACAAGAATAAACTCCCCCTGAAATAAATCCTAGAGAAAGCTAAAAATATACCTAAAATTTCTCCCCCTTGTTGACAATTGGACTCATCAAGTGAGACTAAATGCACTCTAAAGAGACATAGACACAAGCTCCCCCTGAAATGCAGCTCCCCCTCAAAATATGCCATGAATGCAGATGGGGTGTAGGTGGAGTGTGAAAAGCATGCTTCTTAGATATGATTGACTGCTATTATAACGTCTAACAGGTATAGCAAAAGATATACTGTCTAAGATACATGACATGATCAGTGCAACAGATGATATCTAAAGAGGGTCATTAGCACACATTTTTCGATTTTTGCAAAACAAAAACATCACCAACATTTTCTAGTAGACAAGCAAAGTAATGCATGAGATGAAAAAGCTAACTGATATCTACCAAGATAAGCATTGTCCAAATCAAAGTGCTTCAGCAAACTTGTCATTTTTTTTAAATTTTTCAGACTTTTTCTTTATATTTTTCATTTCTGCCAGGGGTTATTTGCATGTCAAACCTTATGCTAACCGACCAAGTCAAGCCTAGGCCAGAACTGGACCATCAGAAGCTTAAGATATTGGTCTTGGCATACATTACAGCGTTCTAGTTCATACCAAAGTGCTATGGTAATCAGTCCAGAACAATGCAAATGCGACAAAGCAAACCCACCTGGATCTTTTCTGATAATCATAAAAAAATGCATAAATTTTTCATTTTTCTGAATTTTTATCATTTTTATAGCATATTTTTCATATTTAAATCATATAGATGTCCAAGTTGCATATCTGCATCTAAGTAAGGATCTAGCTACAAGGCATGTAAAAGATAGCGACATCATTCAGCCTACACATGCTAGTTACCGGAAGCAATGGTGATCATTTTTCAATTTTAAAGCATAAAAGCCATGCATATGAAAAAAATCAGATATATCATGTGAACTGAACCATAACATGATCATTGACAAGTAATCAAAAACATATACTAGCTAGAGAAAGTAAAGCAGATTAATCATATAACAGAAGCAAGCTCAAAACGTGATTGATGATTATGCATGATATGAACGCACACAAAAAGACTCAATAAAAAAAATGAAAAAGAAAGTAAAAACTGACTCAAAGTATCCTAGAAAGGATACACAACTCCCAAATCCCCTCGTAAACGCTCAAAAGTAGACTGATCTAGGGGTTTAGTAAAAATATCAGCCAACTGCTGATGGGTATCAACATGTATAAGATCAATGACTCCTTTCTCATATTGATCCCTCAAAAAATGAAAGCGCACATCAATATGTTTGGTTTTAGAATGAAGACATGGGTTTTTCCCTACACAAATTGCACTGGTGCTATCACAACACAAAGGAACTCGCGAAGGAAAGAATAACCCAAAATCCCGCAAAGTAGAAATCATCCAAACTAACTGAGAACAGCAGCTAGCAGCAGCTACATACTCAGCCTCAGTAGTAGAAAGAGCAACTCCAGATTGTTTTCTAGAGGACCAAGAAACAAGTGACGAACCAAGAAGCTGGCAAGTACCAGAAGTAGACTTGCGATCCAGCCAGCACCCACCAAAATCAGCGTCCGAAAAACCAGCTAAATTAAGAGATGATAATGCAGAATAATAAAGACCAAAATCAGGATGAGAAACCAAGGGTTGGTTTCGGAGTCTGTGATGAGTGATTGACTGTGTTTAACCTCTGGTTCGAAGGGGTACCTTCGAAGGGATTCGGAGGTGGTTTCACCGAAGGGTTCGGTGGACTTGGTTGCTGCAGCTGTTGCAGCGGAGTGTGCTTGTCAGAGAGGTCCGACAGTACACGATGACTGGGTTTGTACCGAAGGTCTCGGTACTTTGGGTGGTACACCGGAGTGTGTGCCAAAGGTTGCTAACCCGGAGAGGTCTCCGGAGTATTATATACACTTGTCTGTTTGTCTGTGGTGTGCAGGGGACTTCGGAGGTGACAAACGGTTCGTAGCAGGTGAACCTGGGTCAAGCGGGAGGCTTGATGCCAGGGGAGCGGGGAGCTCCGTCACGGTGGCTGCGAAGGGTTCTAGGTCGGACCTCGGGTCGAGGTGCACCAGGAGAAAGCAGTAAGTGCGGAGCGTGGCTCCGGGTGAAGGTACTCCGAGACAAAGTCCTCGGAGGCGAGGCACTTTGAAGGTTACTCCGGATGGGGTGACTTCGGAGTATGGTGGATCAAGTCCTCAGCAGAGGCAAGGTGTTCGAGGTGTGCTCCGGAGGGAGACACTCGAAGGTACCCGATGAAGGTCTCAGAAGTTGAGGTGCATCGAAGGTATGGTCCAGGTGAGGCTCGTCGAGGAGTGTGCTCGGGGAGAGACACTGCGACGAAGTGCTCATGGAATGCTTCATGCGGAGGCCTTGGACGAAGGAGGGACTTCGAAGGGTGGTACTCCGAAGGTGGGGCTTCGGAGTGAAGCAGGCTTCGGAGCGAGGCTAGCTCCGGAGTAAGGTTGACTTGTGGTACTTCGGCCATGCATGGCTTCGGTACACGGACTGACAGAGTTCGAGCTGGGAGAAGCTGCGAAGCCGTGGTGGTCCACTCCGGAGGTGGTGGTGCGAAGGCCCAAGGGCTTTGATGGCTTCGTCTCAAAACCGTCACTGTATCGGAGGCTATCTTCGGTGAAGCGAAGGCCGTCAGGGTCAAGGCTTCTCACCGAAGCTACCGCACCCCTCGCGTGCGAAGGGGTCTTCAGAAAAGTCAAAGACTGCAAAGGCTGACATTGTCTGCTCTGTAAAAAGCTGACGTTGTCCCCTCTGCAAAGCTGACAGAGAAGCCTCCAAAATAAAGTTGACTACCTTTTGTACCCCTCTATTCTGTAGAGACAAAACCAATGTAAACCCTAGGGGTAAAGTAGTCAATTCACTTGGGTGAATAGTGGCTATAAATATGGGGGCTGGGTAGGTAACATTTAACACTTTGAGCATTTACTGTTGAGCTCCTGTACTAGCCACCACACGTTATATTCATCCTGAGTTCATTTATTGTGTTCCTTGTTCAAGCAGCGAAGCCCTGCTTCTGTGTTCATTTTTCTGCTTGAGCTTGTTTGCATACCTCGCTAGTAATAGTGCACCGAAGCCTATCTAGGCGAAGTGTGTCTTGTGCGAAGTGTGCTTTTCAGTGTGCGTTCGCTCTGTGTAACAGGAGGCTAGACCTCGCTGCTTACTAGCGAAGCCCTGATCGAAGCCCGTTTTGCTTCTCGTGTCGAAGCCCTTAGCGAAGTCCACATAGTGTGCGTTTAGACCTTCACAGTACGAAGCCCAGCACCAGTTGTTGTCGCTAAGTATTAGGTCGAAGTCCTCAGAGGGTAGTCCACTCTTGCGAAGGGTGAAGTGCGAAGCCTGCTCAAAGCACCCTGTGTGCGGAGCCTGCACTGACTTAGCAGAGTTGTTTTCGGGGTTGTGGGCGGAGCGAAGTCTGCTTGACTTCGGACTTTTACTCCTTGCGAAGCCTGCGTTCAGAGCCATCAAATACCTCCGAACCTGAACTTCGAAGGGTGTGTTCGAAGCCTGTTCCGCAGTAGACTGAATTAAAACAGAAGGCTATTTTTAGCCCAAGTTTTTAAAAGCTCCCATTCACCCCCCCTCTGGTCGCTGTTTCTGGTCCAACAATTGGTATTAGAGCAGGTTAAGATCACCAGTTGACCTTAACCGGTTTTTTGATCTCTTGGCGACATGGACAGAGCTAGTAAAATTCCTCTGTTCGATGGGACTGATTTTGCATACTGGAAGGTGCACATGGAGGCTTACTTGCTAAGCCAAGGAAATGCAATTTGGGAGATTGTGGACTCACAATACTCCATCCCTGATACTCGCACCTCTCAAACAGAAAAAGATCAGTATAATGCCAACTCCAAGGCTAGAAACATATTGTTCATTGGTTTGAGCCAGAGTGAGTTTGATAGGGTACAACACCTTAGGACTGCTAGGGAAATTTGGACCACTCTCACTATTTTTCATGAGGGCTCTACTTAGATCAAGGCCAGGCGCCAAAGCACATACAATCAACAGTATCAGCTGTTTGTGCAGGCACCTGGTGAATCTATAGATGCCATGTTTTCTCGCTTTGATGCGATAGTGAGTAACTTGCGGTCCAACGGGACGCTTGCTTACAATGATCACGATAGGGCTATCAAGCTTCTCTATGCTCTTGATCGTAGCATATGGGAAGTGAAGATATCCAGCATTGAGGAGTCTGCAGGTTATGACACATTGACCTGTGATGAGCTCTTCAGCAAGCTGAAGTCCATAGAGATTATCAAGGCATCTCTTGCTGTGCACAGAAGCTCTTTGCCACAACCATTGGCATTGGTTTCTAGCACTAGCCGTGGCACCACTGCAGAACCAAGCACATCTGGTACTTGTGTTCTTGCAGATGGTTTTGCTTTGTCCTCCCTAGTCTCCGTCACTAAGGAGTAGGTGGATACTCTGGATGATGATGAGCTTGCTCTCATTGCCAGAAGGTTCACCCGTTTTCATCATGAGAGACGGGATCAGAGGAGAAGTGGTTTTAGTGGTTGCTTTGAATGTGGCGACACTTATCATATTAAGGCCAATTGCCCAAAACTCAAGAAGATAGATGAGAGTGAGCGCCCCAAATACCACAAGAAGGAGAGGAAACCCTTTGTGAAGGGAAAGCGCGGCAAGATGGCTAAGAAAGTAGCCAAAGCCGCTTCTAGAGCATTTGTTGCTGCTCTCAGCGACATCGACACTTCCTCAACTGAGGAGTCGAGCTCTGAGGAGGAGGAGTCCCCAAGGAAGGAGGACAAGAAGGACAAGAAGGGACGAGACTTCACCGGCCTCTGCTTCATGGCCGATAGCGATCACAGCGGCGATGAGCTTGACTCATCTGAGGTACCACTATCATCTGACCAGCTTTTAATTAAATTAGATGAGCTAAATGAAGTAGTTCTTGGTCAGGATAGATTACTTGTGCAAGCCGCTAGAGAAAGAAAAGACCTTAGACTTAGGATAGAATCTGTTTCTACTGAGTATGCCATGCTTAAGTCTAAAGTAAATGATGTTGAATGTGAATCTTGTTCTGTTGTCATGGGTGAGCTTGCTCAGTTGCGTTCTGTACATGCTCAAACTCTTTCTGAGCTTGAGACTGCACAGAAGCAGCTTTTGGTGGTTGATTCTAGACCTCATGATATTATTGAATGCATGAACTGTTCGTTATTACGCGAGAGCATTAATTTACGTGATAAACATGTTCATGATTTAGAGGCTAGATTGGAGAGGGCTGGTAGTTCTAAGGATGTGCAACCTGTTTGTGACACTTGCATTACCCTTAAGGACCAGCTAGGCACTGTTAGAGAGCGAGCTGAGAACCTCATGTCTGAAAATGAATACCTTCTTTCTGTGGTTAATAAATGCACTGAGGGAAAGGGTAGGATGGATTTGCTCTTGGCCAAGACCAAGATGTGTGCTGACAGAGCAGGGTTAGCTCTAGGTTTGGGTTTTGAGAGGATCCCTTCAGATAGTGGAAACAAAACTGTTTTCACCTCACCCACTACCTTAGAGAAAGATAGAGCTCTGTTAGACACTCCTTCAGCCAAGAAACCTACCCGAGCTCAAAAGAAAACCACTCCTCCTGCCAAGAAAATCCCTCCAAAGAAAACCACTCAACAGAAGCCCAAGGAGCCTGTGAGAGTTGCTCCTAAGACCCATGAGAGTGCCCCTAGGAGAGTTTTTTATTGTTCCTATTGTCAGCGGGCGAGTCATTTGGTTGGGTTCTATTTTCGTCGCATCAAGGATGAGCGACGCTCTCGGCCGATGAGTTACCAGGACATGCATTACCCTTCTTTAGGTATGCATGAGTCTGAGTTTTACTATCGTCCTACTTTTGAGGCTCCTCGTGCTTCTCGGAGAGGTTTTGCTCCTCAAGGTGTTCACCATGTTCCATATGGTGGTAGACCCCGGGCGAGTAGCTTCGTACCTCGTCAGAGTAGGAGACCTCGACATGTTGTTCGATCACAGCATGTAGGTAGACCTCGCACTTTGCACCATTCAGATTATCATGTGCGTAGACCTTCTACTTTTACTGCGCCTACTACTCGTGTCACTCAGTGCTGGATGCCTCGTCATTTTTTCACTCACCCCAGCACTGAGCGATCGAGATATTCTTATCATGTGTAGGCGACAGACCGAGGCTTGGAGAGCACGTGGATCATGGACTCCGGTTGTTCACGCCATATGACCGGAGATGCAGCATGGTTCTCCAGCCTCACCACAACCAAGCAAAGGGAACATATCACCTTCGGCAACAATCGAAGGAGTAGAGTGAAAGGTAAAGGTGTGGTAAGAATCAACTCGAATTTCACTCTCAAAGATGTTGCTTTGGTTGAAAACCTGGGATACAATTTGTTGTCTGTATCTCAGTTGCTTGATGAGGGCTTCGAAGTGCGATTCCATCGCGATACTTCGCAAGTACTCAATTCTGATGGCGTTGTGGTCTGTAAGATCTTTAGAGTTGGGAGAGTTTTTGGAGCTGATTTTTCTGAGTCATCTGGTTCTTCTCATTGTCTTGTTGCACGTTCTACTTCTGAGCTTTGGAAGTGGCATGGGAGACTAGGGCATATGAGCTTTGAGTTGCTCGCTCGTCTGAGTGCCCTAGGCCTGATCCGAGGATTGCCCAAGCTCAAGTTTGAGAAGAATTTAGTTTGCGCTCCGTGTCGACATGGAAAAATGATTGCTGCTTCGCATTCGCCAGTCACCACAGTGATGACTGAACAACCCAGAGAACTTCTCCACATGGACACTGTAGGTCCTTCTCGGGTTAGTTCTTTGGGTGGCAAGTGGTATGTATTAGTCATTGTCGATGATTTCTCTCGCTACTCTTGGGTCTTCTTTCTTGCCAGCAAGGATGAAGTGTTCTCACACTTTCGGAGCTTGGCTTTGAGACTTTTCACTGAACTCCCTGGTGCACTGAAATTCATTCGAAGAGATAATAGCACTGAGTTCAAGAACATTCTCTTTGTTGACTTTTGCATGGAGCATGGCATAGAACATCAATTCTCTGCTCCGCGGATTCCTCAACAGAACGGTGTCGATGAGAAGAAGAACCGCACTTTGGTTGAGATGGCTAGGACGATGCTCGATGAGCATAGGACTCCTAGAAAATTCTGGGCTGAGGCCATGAACATTGCATGCTACATCTCAAACCGAATCTTCTTGCGCTCAATTTTGAATTTGACATCTTATGAGCTGCGTTTTGGGAGACAGCCCAAGGTTACTCATCTTCGAGTTTTTGGCTGTCGTTGCTTTATCCTAAAACGTGGTAATTTGGATAAATTTGAGTCGCGTTCTTCTGACGGGATCTTTTTGGATTACACTACACATGGTCATTCTTACCGTGTTTATAATTTGGAAACTAACACTGTCATCGACTCATGTGATGTGACTTTTGATGAATCGACCCCCTCTGTTAGTTCTGCTCTTGAACAGGCGAATGAACACGACATGGAACAGACCATCTTCGAAGAAGAAGATCCTAGAGATTTCGAGGATGAACCCCTTCTACCCTCGACATCAACCCCCGAAGCTAACCCCACTTAGACCACTTCGGCACAAGGTCCCGAAGCAACTACCTCGACATCGGTCATCTTGGACCACTCCAACGCACAAGTTGAGGGGGAGACTGCATCCCGCCGTGAGGCTCCACATCATGTTCAAAGGATGCACCCTCCAGAGCAGATCATTGGTGAGCTTGATCAAAGGGTAACACATTC
Organism: Zizania palustris; assembly: GCA_019279435.1. Classification (NCBI taxonomy): domain Eukaryota; kingdom Viridiplantae; phylum Streptophyta; class Magnoliopsida; order Poales; family Poaceae; genus Zizania; species Zizania palustris. Next base: position 117,694,751 of record JAAALK010000283.1, read on the forward strand.
TCATGCTCATTTCACTAATTCTGCTTTTGTTGCTTCTTTCGAGCCCTTAGATGTTAGTCATGCACTTTCTGATTCTAGTTGGATCAATGCCATGCATGAAGAACTTGAAAATTTTGAGAGAAACCAAGTCTGGACTTTAGTTGATCCTCCACCAAATGTTCATTTTATTGGAACAAAATGGATTTTCAAAAACAAACAAGGGGAGGATGGGACTATAATTAGAAACAAGGCTAGACTTGTGGCTCAGGGTTATTCTCAACTAGAAGGGATTGATTTTACTGAAACTTTTGCACCTGTTGCTCGCCTTGAGGCCATTAGGATTTTGCTTGCCTTTGCGACATCCCGGGGATTCAAACTCTATCAAATGGATGTCAAAAGTGCTTTTCTTAATGTCTTCATAGGTGAAGATGTTTATGTAAAACAACCCCCTGGTTTTGAAAACCCCAAGTACCCACATAAAGTCCTTAAACTTCATAAGGCGCTTTATGGACTCAAGCAGGCCCCTCGGGCTTGGTATGATAGACTTAAGTCTTTTTTGCTTGAGCGGGGGTATTTAATGGGCGCTGTTGATAAAACCCTGTTTACTCTCAAGCATGGCAAAGATTTCCTCCTGGTTCAGATTTATGTGGATGATATCATCTTTGGTGGCTCTTCTCATGCTTTGGTTGCCGAGTTTGCAGATGCCATGAGCAGGGAGTTTGAAATGTCCATGATGGGTGAACTCACCTTTTTCCTTAGTTTGCAAATCAAGCAAAGCAAACAAGATACTTTCGTCCACCAGACGAAGTACACCAAGTACCTGCTCAAGAAATTCGACATGATCGATGCGAAGCCTCTCGCCACTCCAATGGCTACATCTGTAGCATTGGACCCTAACGAAGATGGAGAAGTCGTAGATCAGAAGGAGTTCCGAAGCATGATTGGCTCCCTCCTCTACTTGACTGCTACGAGGCCAGACATACACTTCGTAGTGTGTCTGTGCGCTTGTTTTCAGGCTTCACCACGAGCTTCACACCGCCAAGCGGTAAAGCGCATCCTAAGGTATCTCAAACATACCCTTGAATTTGGCATATGGTATTCAGCGTCTTCATCTTTATGTCTTTGAGGTTATTCCGATGCGGATTTTGCTGGGTGTAGGATTGATAGGAAGAGTACCTCTGGTACTTGTCATTTTTTGGGTACATCACTGGTTTGCTGGTCTTCCCGCAAATAGTCTAGTGTTGCACAATCGACGGCTGAGGCCGAATATGTTGCTGCAGCTAGCTGTTGCTCTCAGATTTTGTGGATGGTTTCCACTTTGCGGGATTTCGGGTTAGATTATAAGAGTGTTCCACTTTTCTGTGATAACACGAGTGCTATTTGTATTGCAAACAACCCGGTTCAGCACTCCAGAACCAAACACATTGATGTGCGATATCATTTTCTCAGAGATCATAATGAGAAGGGTGATATTGAACTTCAATATGTTGATACCCAACACCAGCTAGCCGATATTTTCACGAAACCCCTCTATGCTTCTTGATTTGCCTACTTGCGTGGGGAACTTGGTATTTGTCACCCTTACGGCATTTTATGAGGGGGAGCTGATTTTAATTATCTCGCATATGCTCATCATGTGTGAAATTGCATTTACATTTGTTGCACTTATATGCCTGATTATAATTCATGAATCATGTCAGCTTAGCTCTTTTTAATTTTTCTGAAACATTAATGTGCATGATGTTTTCTTTTCACACTCAAATCATACTCACTGCTTAATCTTGTATCTAGCACGTGTAGGAAGGACTGCTTTAGCTATCTTTTATCTGCTTGATAGCAAGACACTTTTCTTTGGATGCTAAACATTGCAACGGGAAAAATTGTTCTACATCTTCATGGATATTCATAAAGTGCTAAACAATTTGTTCCCTTAATCACAATTCCAAAAATCCATGATTTGCATGCTTCAAAGTAAAAGATCCAGGTGGGTTTGTTTTGTCGCACTACTCTATTCTAGACTGCTTACCATTGCACATTGGTCTGAACTGGAATAGTGTAGTGTCTGCCAAAATCATTGCCTTAAGCTTCTGATGGCTTTCTGCCTAGGCTTGGCCTAATTGGAAAGTATAAGGTGGACAAACAAATAACCCCTGGCATTATAAAAAGAACAACAAAATTCATCTGATCATCAAGTTTGCTTTTAAATGCTCCACTTGAACTGGACTTGTCTGTCTAGAGTAGAAATTGACTAGCTTTGCGCAGTCCTTACTTTCACTTGTCTAGTTACCTTGATTGAGTGGTGATGCTTTTATTTCAAACTGCTAAAATCACATGCAGTCATCATGTTTTTAGAGAATGTTAAATTAAGCTGAGCACATGAAAAATTGATATTAATATTGGCATATTTTTGCGTCATATGTCTTTGCAACTCTGTCCATTTTGAAGCTATGCATATTTTGAATGCTCCTTGATGCTTGCATTGCCAAAGGGGGAGAAATTTGAGTTCTCTGTTGCAAAAGGGGAAAAGTAACTCAGGGGGAGTTTTTATCTTGAAAAAGGGGAGATTTGCCGAAGGGGCTTTTACTCTGTTGAAAAGGGGGAGGAAAATTCTTATGCCAAGTGACATGATTTGGCTCGTTTCTGTGTTTTTATGGTCACTTGTGTGCTGAAATTCTTCAAATTTTCTTGAATTTGAATTTGGTTGTCAATGAACTCATCAAGGGGGAGATTGAGAAACCAAGGGTTGGTTTCAGAGTCTGTGATGAGTGATTGACTGTGTTTAACCTCTGGTTCGAAGGGGTACCTCCGAAGGGGTTCGGAGGTGGTTTCACCGAAGGGTTCGGTGGACTTGGTTGCTGCAGCTGTTGCAGCGAAGTGTGCCTATCGGAGGGGTCCGACAGTACACGATGACTGGGTTTGTACCGAAGGTCTCGGTACTTTGGGCGGTACACCGGAGTGTGTGCCGAAGGTTGCTAACCCGGAGAGGTCTCCGGAGTACTGGATACACTTGTCTGTTTGTCTGTGGTGCGCAGGGGACTTCGGAGGCGACGGGCGGTTCGTAGCAGGTGAACCTGGGTCAAGCAGGAGGCTTGATGCCAGGGGAGCGGGGAGCTCCGTCACGGTGGCTGCGAAGGGGTCTAGGTCGGACCTCGGGTCGAGGTGCACCAGGAGAAGGCAGTAAGTGCGGAGCGTGGCTCCGGGTGAAGGTACTCTGAGACAAAGTCCTCGGAGGCGAGGCACTTCGAAGGGTACTCCGGATGGGGTGACTTCGGAGTATGGTGGATCAAGTCCTCAGCAGAGGCAAGGTGTTCGAGGTGTGCTCCGGAGAGAGACACTCGAAGGTACCCGACGAAGGTCTCAGAAGTCGAGGTGCATCGAAGGCATGGTCTGGGTGAGGCTCGTCGAGGAGTGTGCTCGGGGAGAGACACTGCAACGAAGTGCTCATGGAATGCTTCATGCAGAGGCCTTGGACGAAGGAGGGACTTCGAAGGGTGGTACTCCGAAGGTGGGGCTTCGGAGTGAAGCAGGCTTCGGAGCGAGGCTAGCTGCGGAGTAAGGTTGACTTGTGGTACTTCGGCCATGCACGGCTTTGGTACACGGACTGACGGAGTTCGAGCTGGGAGAAGCTGCGAAGCCGTGGTGGTCCACTCCGGATGTGGTGGTGCAAAGGCCCAAGGGCTTTGATGGCTTCGGCTCAAAGCCGTCACTGTATCGGAGGCTATCTTCGGTGAAGCGAAGGCCGTCAGGGTCAAGGCTTCTCACCGAAGCTACCGCACCCCTCGCGTGCGAAGGGGGGCTTCAGAAAAGTCAAAGACTGCAAAGGCTGACATTGTCTGCTCTGTAAAAAGCTGACGCTGTCCCCTCTGCAAAGCTGACAAAGAAGCCTCCAAAATAAAGTTGACTACCTTTTGTACCCCTCTGTTCTGTAGAGACAAAATCAATGTAAACCCTAGGGGTAAAGTAGTCAATTCACTTGGGTGAATAGTGGCTATAAATATGGGGGCTGGGTAGGTAACATTTAACACTTTGAGCATTTACTGTTGAGCTCCTGTACTAGCCACCACACGTTGTATTCATCCTGAGTTCATTTATTGTGTTCCTTGTTCAAGCAGCGAAGCCCTGCTTCTGTGTTCATTTTTCTGCTTGAGCTTGTTTGCATACCTCGCTAGTAATAGTGCACCGAAGCCTATCTAGGCGAAGTGTGTCTTGTGCGAAGTGTGCTTTTCAGTGTGCGTTCGCTCTGTGTAACAGGAGGCTAGACCTCGCTGCTTACTAGCGAAGCCCTGATCGAAGCCCGTTTTGCTTCTCGTGTCGAAGCCCTTAGCGAAGTCCACATAGTGTGCGTTTAGACCTTCGCAGTACGAAGCCCAGCACCAGTTGCTGTCGCTAAGTATTAGGTCGAAGTCCTCAGAGGGTAGTCCACTCTTGCGAAGGGTGAAGTGCGAAGCCTGCTCAAAGCACCCTGTGTGCGGAGCCTGCACTGGCTTAGCAGAGTTGTTTTCGGGGTTGTGGGTGGAGCTAAGTCTGCTTGACTTTGGACTTTTACTCCTTGCAAAGCCTGCGTTCAGAGCCATCAAATACCTCCGAACCTGAACTTCGAAGGGTGTGTTCGAAGCCTGTTCCGCAGTAGACTGAATTAAAACAAAAGGCTATTTTTAGCCCAAGTTTTTAAAAGCTCCCATTCACCCCCCTCTGGTCACCGTTTCCGGTCCAACACAGGAGCATATGTAAGATACCTGAAAATACGCTTCACAGCCTGTCGGTGAGATGCGCGTGGCGAAGACTGAAAACACGCACACACACCCACGACAAACTGAATGTTCGGTCTCATCGCAGTCAAGTATAGTAGCAAACTATCATCCCTCAATACTTTCTCTCATTTACCTTGACGCCGTCTTCGTCCTTGTCCAGACCTCCAGATGTACCCATTGGTGTCATCTGTGGTTTTAGCTCTCCACCAAAATCAAATTTCTTTAGCATATCCCGTGTGTACTTACCCTGGTGGATGAAAGTGTCGTCCTTGGTCTGCTTGATCTGGAGCCCTAAAAAGTATTTGAGTTCTCCCATGAGACTCATCTCAAACTCGCTATGCATCTGCTCAGAAAACTTGGAAACAAGCTCATTAGTAGAACCACCAAAAATAATATCATCCACATAAATTTGAGCAACCAACAAGTCTGCGCCATCTCTAAGCAAGAAAAGAGTCTTGTCCATAGAACTCATCACAAAACCTTTCGGCAACAAGAACTGCTTCAGGCGATCATACCAAGCCCTAGGGGCCTGCTTCAGACCGTATAAAGCCTTCTGCAACTTGTAAACATGTCGTGGAAATTTAGGGTTCTCGAAACCGGGGGGTTTCTTAACATAGACCTCCTCCTCTATATACCCGTTTAGAAAAGCACTCTTGACATCCATCTGATGAAGCTTAAAACCTTTAGAAGCAGCAAAGGCCAAAAGAATACGAATGGACTCAAGGCGAGCAACAGGGGCGAAGGTCTCTTCAAAGTCAATACCTTCTTTTTGACAGAAGCCCTGTGCCACTAATCGAGCTTTTTTGCGCACCACAACACCATCTTCTCCTTGTTTGTTCTTAAACACCCACTTAGTGCCTATGGTGTTGCATCCAGGTGGTAGCTCAACTAGTGTCCAAACCCGGTTGCGAACAAAGTTTTCAAGTTCTTCTTGCATGGCGTTTATCCAATTTGAATCAGAAAAAGCATGAGTAACATCTCGGGGCTCAAAACTAGCAACAAAAGCAGACTCAGCAAACATAGCAAGTGAACCAGCTGAGGAACGTAAAGATCTCTCCGTAAGATCACCTATGATGAGCTCTGAAGGGTGATCACGCTGAACTGCATGGGATCCTAAGTGATCTGATGTCACCTCACCAGAGTCAGCAACTGGCTCCTCTGGACTCGGCTGAGAAGTCATCTCACTGGAGTCAACACCTGGCACCACTGGACTCGGCTGAGGGGGCTCGATCGAAGTAGAAGGAGTAATTATAGGTCCGTCCTCATCCTCAGTCGAAGTCTTAGAAGGTGTGGGGTCTGCAGGCGGTACAGAGGGCCCACCCTCATCATCAGCAGGAGGATCATCATCTTTCTCAAAGATGGACTCTCCAAGCTCATCATCTCCAGAAAGCTCAAAAGAAGGAGTCGGTGAGGGCAAAAACTCATCAAAGGAAACCTCACACGTCTCAACAAGCATCTGGGAGTCTAGGTTCCAAACACGAAAGCCTCGTGAATGCAAATCATAACCTAGAAAGACTCCATCCCAGCAACGAGACTCAAACTTATCCAAATGTCCTCCCTTCTTGAGCACAAAGCACTTGCATCCAAAAGCTCGCAAGTGACTCACCTTGGGTTGTCTACCAAAGCGCAACTCATATGATGTCTTACCTAAGTAAGCTCTAAGGAAAATGCGGTTGGCAAGATAGCAAGCTGTGTTCATTGCTTCAGCTCAAAAACGCTTAGGAGTCCTATGCTCATCAAGCATCATCCTGGCCATCTCGACAAGCGTGTGGTTCTTTCGCTCCACAACGTCGTTCTGTGGGGCAGTGTAAGGAGCAGAAAACTGATGATCAAGACCCTGATCACTACAAAAACTGACGAACTGAGAGTTCTTAAACTCAGATCTGTTGTCTAAATGAATTGCTCGCATCAGACCATTATTCTCGTTCTTCAGCTTCAAAATCAGGTCATGAACATACTGAAAAGTCTCATCCTTAGACTCTAGAAAATAAACCCACGAGAAACGAGAAAAATCATCAACTATCACAAGAGCGTACCACTTCCCATCGATTGAGCGTACTCGAGCTGGACCTACCGTGTCCATGTGTAACAGCTCTCCTGGGTACGAAGTCATCACCTGAGTCACAAGTGCGTGAGAAGCAGCTACCATTTTCCCATGACGACAAGGATGACACACTAGATCCTTCTCCATCTTAAGCTTAGGCAATCCTCAGATAAGATCCATAGAACTCAATCTAACAAGTAAATCAAAGCTCAAATGGCCTAACCTTCTATGCCACTTCCATAACTCAGAGGAGGATCCAGCCATCAGGCAGCGAGAAGGGCCAGAGGAACTAGAGAAATCAATACGAAAAACCTTACCGAAAGGTAGGACCCGGCAAACTAAAGATCCTCTAGAGTCGACAACAGAAGACATGCCCTTCTTAAAGCGCACTTCTAAACCATCCTCAAGCAGTTGCGAAACAGAAATTAGATTAAAGTTCAGATTTCCAAATAAAGCAACATTTTTCAAAGAGAAATAATCAGAAATATGAATCAACCCAATGCCTTGTACCTTCCCTTGACCAGTGTTCCCGAAAGTGATGTATTCCTTGGAGCTCGGGGGAGTGAGGCTGGAGAACCATCTGCGGTGTCCCGTCATATGGCGAGAACATCCTGAATCCATGATCCATACGTCCTCCAGTCCTCGATCCTACAAAATCAATGGTCATGAGTGGGAGCAAATGGTCAACCACTAGGTCTAGAAAAAGTACTAAACCAGTGTCGAGCCATCTGCTCGTAAGTAGGAAAGCAGAAGGAATCATATGAGTCGGGACCACCACGCGTCTCAAAGCGCGGTCCTCTATTCTGCCTAAAATCACGGTCACGAGGTTCAACACCGTATCCATAATGATCTGGAACTCTGCCGGAACGGAAACCACCCTCCGGAGCACGGTCGTGAAAACCGTCTCCTCTACCACCACCTACACGACGTGGCCTGGCCTCTAGCCTCTCTCTACGTCGAGGGACTCTTTGTCTACCACCCTGCTGGTAGAACTGCTCCTGCCCACCTCGAGCTTTTTCTGCTCGCTCAACCCGCTTCCTCCTGAAGCAAAACTCCTCAAGATGCCCGTCTCTCTGACAAAACTCACGGTGATAGGTAGACTTCTTGGGATGTAGTTATGGCTTAGGGTTCTTAGGCTTGGTGGTGTTGGGTGAAGCATCTTTGGTGTGAGAGGGTCCAGGTAAAGAATCAAGAGAAGTGTGAAGAGTTTTAGGCTTTGGAACCCAGATCTGCTTCTTAGGTGGAGCTTTGGGTTGTTCTTGGAACACACCATCCTTGGGCTAACTAGCCTGAAAAGACTCAATGGAGTGAGTCTTGGGATATCTCTGTTCGGGAGTCATCTTACTCCACTCCACTGCTCGGCTAATGGCGCTCTCAAAATCAGCCTTGGTATAGGTGTAACCTACCCCAAACCCATCCTGTCTCTTGAACTGCTGGATCATCATGTCGAGCTGTGGCTCTCTAGCACTAATCCAACTCAGGATTGAACGGAGGTAAAAGTTCTCGTTCTGAACATCAGCTAGCTCCTCTCTCAAAGAAGCTAACACCTCCACCTGAGACAAGCAGATCTCACACTCTTTATCAGCTTCGACAGACTTTTCAGCTTTTATCTTGATCAACTCCATTCTAATGGACAGACAGTTCTCACAAACAGTGGATGGAACTGACAAGGTCTCAAGCTCTAGCTTAGTCTGCTCCAACTCACCTCTCACTCCAGCTAACTCGCTCAACTGCTCATCACTCTTGGCTCTCAGCTCAGCTATACTAGCTAAATGAGATGGGTAGTCTACACAAGGTGTGACGACAGTGGCATGAGCATCTTTTAGCTCCTGCTGAGCGCTCTCAAGCTCAGTGGACAATGTGTCTCTCTCATCTACTCTCTCTGTGTACCTGGACTTAAGAGTCGTCAGGTCACACAACAACACCTCACAGTTAGGGCACTCATCACTATCACCCAAGCAAGGGGAAGAAGACAGACTCTCAATCTTGCCATTTGTTGTGGCAAGCTCACTCTCAAGCTCATCTATCCTCTTCTTAGCCCCTCTAAGCAGTTTCTCCCTATACTTCAACTCATGATGGTTTTGTTCTAATAAATTAACAACTTCTTGTTCATCGGATGATACCTTCTCATCGTCGTCGGAGTCGGAGTCATCGGAGGAGTCCTTTTCTTTCTTCTCCCCAAGAGCCATTGAGCAGAAGCTCTCGGGCGGTCTTCGGCTGTCACGTGAGCGTCTCTTCGGCTTGTCCCCAAAGGCCATGAAACAGAGGCCCGCCGGATCATCCTTGTCCTTCCCCTTCCTGATCACGATCTCTTCATCACTTGAGCTCGACGATGAGGAGGAAGATGAGGATCTCTTGGAGTAGCTTTTCTCCATCTCGGCGAAGAAAGCCTTGTCTCATTTCTTGTTCTCACGTCTGTAGTCCTTCAAAGCTTTACGAAAGAATCTCGTCTTGGGCGTGCTCTTTGTAGAGTTGTCGTACTTGTCGGAGTCGTAGGAGTTTTCGCCGGTTCCCTTCTTGTAATTCTTCCGCTTGGGGCAGTCGGCAATGAAATGACCTGTATCACCACACTCAAAGCATCCGGATTTTGTACCGTGTCTCTTAAACATTCGCTTATCATAGACACGCCGCACTCGGTTGTTAAACAAGCACAGATCATCATCTCCTAGAGTATCAAGTTGTTCCTCAGAAATAGACATCAAGGAAAACGCAGTACAGCTCATGGCATTAGGATCAGCAGATGGTGTCACAAGCGCCAGAGTCTTTGATCCAGAACCAGTGAGATTTGATCTTAACTGGATATCGACGTCTGAGGCCTTGAGCTTACTAAACAGCTCTGTGATGGTCAAGGTATCATAAGATGTGCTCTCAACAATAGAAGAGACCTTGATCTCCCAGATCTTAGGATCTAAAGTATGAAGTACCTTAAGCGCCTGTTCATGATCTGAGACCAGCTGATCACCATCGGCCTTGTTAACGCGTAGCTTGTTAATGATCGATTGAAAGCGACCAAACAAAGCCTCAACAGTCTCACCCGACTTCTGTGAGAAACTTTCATACTCACACCGGTAGGTCTGATATAGCCTAGCCTTGACCTGAGCTGTCCCCTCATGGTGTGCCTAGAGGGTAGCCCAGATCTCTCGAGCAGTGGTGAGATGGCTAATACGCTCAAACTCACTAGGACCTAGACCAGAAAATAAAATATTCACCACCTTACTATTATTTTGATGCCGGGTAATTACATCAGCAGCAGTATCCGCAGCAATAGTCCTTATGGTGAAGTTAGGATGAACACAAATCTCCCATATGTCCGAGCTCTAGCTCATAAGGTATGCTCGCATGCGAGTCTTCCAATAAGTGTAGCCAAAAGCTTCTAGGGATGGGATTTTACCAGAAGACGTCATGGTCACTACCTAGGTTTTGAATCGGTTAAGATATTAGAAAAACCTAACCAACGCTCTGATACCACTTGTAGGACCGAATGTAGCGACCAGAGGGGGGGTGAATGGGCGCCTAAAAATTTCTTGATAAACTATTATCTAATCCCAACACCCAACCAAACTTAGCTAGACAAATAATTTTAGCGAAGCAAATTTGAGGAATTAAAAATAGTTTAGCCTAAAATACTGGTGTCCTAATTAAAAAAATATTAAAGATAAACTAACTAGAAATACTGCAATAAATAAAATTGGTACTAGATATATTTCATAATGTATGCAAAATACCTAAATATATTAATAAAACATTCAGATTGCGGTCTAAAAATAAATACTAATCAAATGAATAAAAAACATGGATTATTAAAAATTAATTCAGATATAAACAGAAAATATTGTACGTAGAAAACTAGAATAAAAGACTATCGCGACTAACAAATTTTTCTGGTTTTATTTTTTATATGAACAGATTAAAAATGTTTAAATAAATAATACGAGATAAATAATAAAAATTTAACAGATTAACAACTTTAACTACGAGGTTAATTATTATATGATATATATTTTTTTTATTAAAAGTAGATAAATACGAAAATATTAACTGGCTTTATTCTACCTAAAGAATGGGAGATTAAAAGAACTAACCTGCATCTGTGCTGAAGAACTCCAAAAAAAACCTTTCGCCGGACGTTCCTGCTGCCGACGTTGGAGCCTCAAAAGTCGTGCACACAATTTCTGCCGATGAGTGGACCCACGTGGATGTCCTGGCAGTGCCGTGGGAAAATTTTTCCTTCCCGCCGTGTTCTCCCGCCGCTGTAATTTTTATGCAACACAGGACAACACAGAGCATGCATGCGTGCACCAAGAAACAAACCAGTTCCTACTTCTCTTCCTTGGACGCTGTGCGCATAAAAAACTCTGCTAGGATTTGGCCTCTACGGCTTAGGGTGCAGAGCTAGAGCCGCTGCTTTCAATGCCTTGGCCACCGCACGCGCTAGGCCACGCACTGGATGCCAGCCGCACATTCAACGCGAAAAACTGAAAGAAAGGACTGCCGGTGAAAAAAACTTCGTGAAGAGAAGGCGAAAACTTTTCCGATGGAAGATGAAAAAGAAACCGAGAGAGATTGGACTATAGTAGATTGATCTATTAAAAACAGTCATCTATCCCCACGGGGATAGGGGCCTATTTATAGGCGACTCCTAATACATAAAAAAGACTAATTTACCCTCGGGTAAAATTAAACTGACTCTAAAATAAATTCTGAAAATTACTAAAATATTCTTAGAAAAATCACCTGACTTAAATAAAAATATTCTAAACTTAAAAACTAAATATTAATATCCTAAAAATGAATTAAACATAGATTGTCAGTTTTACGCCGAAACTGACAAAGCGTCCACCGTCTTCGCACCGGGTACCCGGATTGGGCCGACCCGACCCCGCAACTTCCTCAGCCCGGCAATCGCTTGTCGCCCGTGTACCTGAGTCAAACCCAGCCAATAGACCAGTGGATCATCTGCCGCTCCTAGCCATTTACCCGGATTGGGCCAGCCCAACTCCGCGGCTCCTCTGCCCGGCCATCGCTCACTGCCCGTGTACCTGAGTCACATGCGGCTCAGACTCAGCAGATCTTCATATCTCCCTTCCTTTGACTTTCGCTGACAATCACTCATCACATGTGGAATATCAAAACCATATTCTTCAACATGGTTTCTCAACGGAGCCCTTCGTTAATTTCCAGTATTTCGAAGTCAGGCTCCGAAGGACATGGCAGAACCTAAAAGAATAAACACCCAAACAAGTTCCTCGTTTATAAATTTTTCATTAATGCAAGGGGCTTGATAAGATTTTTTATACATAATTAAGCGCCCTATGAGCTAAACCTGTGGGTCGGTTGGCAGAGCAGGAGGTGTCGGAGCCAGCGAAGCTGGAAGCGGCGGCCTTGTTTGTGCTTGCTTTTGCCGATGGGCCTCGTCGATCCAAGCTTTAGCTGCAGCCTTGTGGTCTGTTTTCCAGGTTGACCGGAAAACTTCCCAAACCGAGGCTACATCTGACGAAGGATGCAACAAGTTCTCGTCGGCAAAGCTTCCGGGTGTCGAACCCATAACCGGAGCAATGGAAATCCCAAGGGCTTCGAGGTGACGGAGGACTCCGATTCCAGCGCATTGTCCGGAGATCTCTCCGTACCGGACACCAGAGCCCATCATCAGCGACATCGCCACTTGAATCCTCTTCCCCTTCCGGTCAAGGGGCTCGCTGGCCGCAGCAGAGGACGAAGGGCACATGGTGCCAAAATATTCCAAGGTACCCTGAAGGGCATCCAAGGTACGCTCCGTTATAGTGGCATTCTTCTTCTCTGCCGCCTCCAGCCCTGCATTAGTAGTGGATACTTCAGCCATCTGGGATAGCAGGGAGCTCTTATGAGCCATCGCCTACTTGAGAGAGCCCTGGAGCTCTGCTAGTTGAGTGCTCGAAGTAGCAGCCACCTGCCGTAGCTTCTCGACCTCCGCTCGGAGCACCAAGCACTCGACTTCAGCCTCTTGGGCCGAAGTTTGGAGCGCGCCGCTGCTCTGCTTTTCGAGTCGGAGGGCTTCGTCAGTTCCGGCCCTAGCCCTCTGTTCTTCGAGGAGCTATTCCTCCAACCGAAGTGTTTTCTCTTAGGAGTCTTTAAGCGCGGATTGGAGGGTGGTAACCTTCCTCTTGAGTCGGTTAGTTTCGACTTCGTTGGAAGTCGCGGGTGGCATGAAGGTAATAAATATATCATGCTCTAAATAGATTTACCATTAAAAATATAAATCAGTTGCAACGCACAGACACTTTATTAGTACATACTCAAATTTATTGTGGTATAAACACGATATAACTATGATATATTGATATAGGCTCAAAGGTGACATGAAGGTAAACTAGCTAAGTTCAACAACTAAAGCACAATTTTAATGGACTAGAACCTAATAAAACTCGCAAGAAACTTAGAATTGAAAACTACATGCTAATTTTTTTTTCATTTTTTTGTATAGGAATAAAAAATGATAAAAAAGGTAAAAGATTTTAGAGAGACAATCGAAGCTTTGATACCAAGATGATACGGAAAAACCCAATCTTTTTGACATAAAATCGGAAATAGCATCCTGAGTATAATCTATATTGGACTCGACGTGATCTTTCCAACAAGTATTGAAGCGTATTTCACTGTTTGTTTTCATGTCCATAACTTGGTGATCCATATCTTAATCTGAATTAGAAACAATATGTAAATAAATATATTCGATTGTTTTAATTCCTTACATGTAGTAGGCGAGATTTTATCAAAACGGATGTGCTAGAGTGGTATAATTTTAAATTTAATTTTCTCCATGTACTATATAGTATGCTGAGTCCGCATATGGTGTATGAATCCTATATCTGCCATTTAAGCGTCTATTTGGGAGCTAACAAACCCAGTCCATTTCCCGGGGATGGGCCGGGATTTTAGTTCAAAATCCCGGCCCATCCCTAAGGAATGGGTCGGAATTGTGAGCTCTCAAACCAGCCCTAAGAATAAAGAACTGCACATCTTGGCTCATATGATCAGAACTCTGCAATGTAGAACACGGCGCAAACCTATATGGTTTTATAACAAGAGAGCAAAGCTGATTGCTTTATTAAAAAACAGATGGAGTAACACACACGACTACACGAGACACTATCTCTTTCTTTTAAGCGTTTCCAGTATTAGCTCTGGTTTCCTACACACTTTGCTTTCTATGCAGTGCGATGAGAAGGCACTACTAGTATCCTTTGGCTTCTTTGAGTACTTCATAATCTTTAGCCTCTTTCTCCCTAGACCCACAGAGATCTTAAGAGAATCATCGTTCTTACCAGTCACTGACATTGGGTATGCGAACCTCCTCCGAATGTCAATTTCTTGGAGTGCAATGGCTTCGTGAGTACAAGGGAGAACAAGATCTTTTCTTATGTCCATTAGTAATTCATCCAGCTTAGCAACTGAGATCGCTGAATTCTGCAAGCTTGCGTTTCCAGATCTTGATGCTCTACAAATTAATGCAGTTGCAGCTGAAATGGGACGATGTGGGTGATTAAGTGCCGCTTGAAGTAGAACTCGTTGCTTTTGAAGAAAGGAACAATCATTAATGAGCTTGCTCATCTTTAGGCACCTGACAATTTTAAGCCAGAGCTTCTCAAGCTGATCGATGGTATCTCCTTTTTGCATTTCCCAGTACAATGTGGCAGATAAAGAGAGACATTCAGTAAGTTGGTCTCCAATAATCTGCAAGGGTGAGGTGACACGTTTTTTAATGCAATTAGCATGGTACCTTGTACTAATACAAAGATGGAATTGATGATGAACAAACAACTACACATGCAGTTTTTACTAACATGCCACAAACCTCGAAGAACAGAAGAACATCTTTCCTCAACAGAAGATGCCCAACAAACGTAGATAAAGATGAAAAAACCCTGAAGTATAACCAAGTAAGAAAAAGAACTGGATACAAACATAACTAAAGCGGATTCCTTGTACGGAAATTAAACCCGGCTGCTTACCTTCTCGTGACTTGGTGCTGGGAAGTTGGATTTGCTTTGAAAACAACAACCGACAGCTCCATAAACCTGCACATTCCATGAATTTAATGGATATTAGTGAAACATCTTGAAATCATCACCAATTATCATCGTCACACGTCTTTCATCTAGAATTTTAATTCAAACATACCTGTTAATAAGATTCATGCAACTCAGAAGTAGGCTAGATTGGCTGCATTGAACAGAATCTCCGCTTGTTTCTGTCAGGTTCTTAATAGCAGCGTTCAAAATATCACCATTCTTTAACAATCCATTAACTAGTTCGCCAAGAGCAGAAAGGATAGCAATATTTTTAAACTTCTTCTCTGAACAATACTCAAGGTTGGCTTGGAAAAGGGACATGTTTTTATCAATTATGCTTACAACATATCCACAAAAGCGTTCCAGGAAAACCATGTGAGCAGCCTCTGGACAACCAATGGAGCCTGCACAAATGGATTTATAAATCTCAATAGCCACTTCTGCCTCTAGGTCTTGTGTCAAAGGAAGGTATGACTCCGAAGAATTTTCAGCATTACAAAGACTGGAAATCCTCCCAGTCAATAGGAAAGCAAAAAATGGATAACAAAAGAACTGATAGAGTACATCTTGGGCACTTTTGCTGCAGATAAATTTGAAGTGAGGCATACTCTGCTCATTCAAGTGCTTTGCAATTTTGTTCCACACGATCAACCATCTCATTTTTAGCCTATTCTCTACCAGAAGTGCGATCTGCTTATACATAAAAGAAACAGCAGCATGAAAATTATCCTGGGATTTGAATGGGCAGATAATTTTAGCTAATTGCTCAGCATCTCCATGTAGGAGCTCTAGATTAAATTCTGCTACAATTGACAGGGACAGTGTGGTTATGTAAACAGCTGGAGAAACCATTTCCATGTAAGAATATGACTTGATTAGTGGATAAGATAATTCCGGACTGCATTCTGCATACTGCATCTCCTTTATGTGTTCAATGTCTAAGCCTATCACACACATTCCAGAAGCCAATAAACAATGATCCAACTCCTCCACAATAACTTTCACAAACTGAAAACCATACTGTAGAAACACTGAACAAATGTTACTGTTTTGTCTTCCTACAAGATCCAGAAACACCTTTACAAACTTGCACACTTTAGTAATGCATATCTGAAGGTTGTCACAAGCACACTTATCTTTATAATCAACCTGAACTCCCTGTACAAGCAACCTGAAAATCTGTGTCGCAGAATCCATAACAGTCACCGCCATTTCACGAGTCATATTCAGAAGTAATTCTGGACTCACAATAGAGCCAAGGATCTCCAACTGAAAATCAAAGCTAGTGGCATCCCATGGTAACCATCTGATATGCTGAGTGTCTAGCAAGGCCTTGAGATGCAAACAAGATTGGGATAGAAGGTTCTTATTCAATGGAATGGGCAAATTCTCTCCATGTGAGGCCATGCCACGAACTTTCACCGAAAGAAACTCATGAAACAGATTGATGCAAAATGACCAGAGTGGCTTGTTCTGCATATCAGGTCCAATGGAGAAAATTATTTTGATTACTGAACCGAAAGCAGCCTCCATTATGGGTAAATGATTTATCAAATCACCAAGTTTACATAGGAGGTGATGCCATGTGCTCAAGCAGGAAGAATGCAAAGCAATACTATGTCTTCTTGACAGAATTCGACTGAAAGGCATCATAATTAGCCTTATTTTTTTCAGCTGAACCTTTGTATCCGCTATGGATTCAACAGGACAAATTTTAGTATCTTGAACCGAAGTCTCAGAAGCCTGAGGTGGAAAAAATGCATTCACCAAATTTCTCCAGGCAACCTGTAAAATTGAAAGTATTATCATATTACAATTGGGTTGTTTTTCTTAATGGAAAACAGTTTTTGTTTTTAATTAAATCATTCAGCTCACCATCATGGAAGTCTGAACTTGTGTATCAGGATCAATGAACATCTGCTCTGGGACCTTAAGGATTTTATTAAGTAGAGGTTTATTATCCACTGCATTTAAGCCAAGTAAGGATATGTACCATCCCCATGAGTTCACTGCCTGAACTTTCTTTAAAGGATCATCGAACATATTCACCATATGAGAGAGTAGAGTATGCTCAAGGTCTGCAGCTACCACCTGCACAGCAAGCATCAAAAACTACATTGAGAATCTGACATTCTATAGGACTGGAAATGGGATTACATTAGCATGTAAGTGACACAGAAAGTGATTGGTAAATAACTAATGCGGCATGGAAATTGCAACAAGACAAATTAATGCACTTAATATGACAAATCTAAAATAATCACAAAAATAATAAAAAGATTTACATGTCAATTGCTACACAAACACATAATAAGTCCTGTTGACATGTCCCATTTTGCTAGATACATATTGGCCTAAATCAATCTGTCAATAACTTTCAGTTTGCTTCGGTACTTAGATTCTATAGCATTTCAGAATTCAGAACATACAGAATTGCATGTTATTTCAGTATTACTACTATGGAAGTAGACCAATGTTTTCCTGTGAAGCTTATAACAAGTCAATATAGAAATATTTTATATTCCTCATATGTTAAGTAGATGGTCATAAAAATTCTGAGAAATCACTTATTATTACCAATGAAACAGTAATGTTAACAATTTAAGCAGCTTTTATACATTCAGAATTGGAGCAATTTTTCAATTACCTTTGAAAGAACAGATTGTGGTGGTAAAACAACAGAAGACACTTTAATCAGGCATCTTTCTGCCAAATCCCTTTCCGTCTTATCAGCACTTAACAGTCTTTGGTATATGGGTGGAACCCATATGCTTGATAGGTCCCTCATTCTTTCTGGATTTTGACTTGTAAGTTTCCTGATAGCCTTGGGAGTTTTAAAAAGCAATGTTAGTCCTAACTTCTAAGCAGTAATAGAAGGTAGGACAGCAAGAAAAAAGCATGTGTTGACAGTTGGGCCAAAATTGTGTGAATTTCCAGCTTAGATGAATGTTTAATTGGTGGGAAGTGTTGCAATATTAGACAATTACAAGATTAATTTTCCAAATAGATAAATCATAACATCCGCACAAACTAGTGTGAATAGATCTATCATAATAGTAAATAGCAACAAGGCAATCATGGTTAAGCAAAACATGATTAGTAACCGTATAGAAAAATAACGCACATACTGTACGGTTATCGAAGAAGAATCCACGGTCGGTGCAATTCTCCTGTTGGAGTCAGATCACAGTATCCGACGGCGACCGACAATAGACGTAGACAGAAGACGCACCATGATAACGAACTTGAGCAATCACATGGAGTGCTTCCCAACTTATTCACCCTCTCCCGGCGCAGGATCACAAGGACAAAAGGTTTCGAACACCTGCTCTCCCATTCCTGCTGCACGCCGGCGGATGCGATGAAGTAAATTACGGAGGCAGCACAACAGAGAGAAGAATAGACAAAACCCTAACTCGGTTCTATTGTATATATCATTCTTAGAATCAGTCAGATAGTCGGGTATTTATATGGGAACAACCAGATCTCGTAAACTTTGCCACATTCCCAAAATATCGAAACAGTAAAAGGAAGGACCATGTCTTTGTCAGGCAAGGAGTCGGTTTTCGGGAACACGTGATCGGGCTCGACAGGCCGACCCCTAACTCCTGAGTCCTGACTTGGGTCAGGCACTCGGCAGTGCTGACCCTAGACTTCAAAGATTTAGTTTGGATCCGGCACTCGGCAGTGCCGACTCCCGAGTCCAACTCCCAACCACTCGACATTCCTTTACATGGCATGAGCCATTGAGATTTATTTAGAAATTTCTAAAATATTCACATGGGTCTATCACAAAATTATAGCAATCCCCCGCCAGATCTCAAATACTCATTAGAGATTTATCTGATTCCCACTACTGTTTGATATACTAACGTTTCCGCAAGGACTGTTAAGTTGAACTCCCACCTAGATCTTCAAGCTACACTAATCCACAACTTGAATAATGGACTATGACTTGAATTATAAGTTTTCTGTGAACGAGTTTCACTCAAAGTCATAACTAGTACCTAGCAATCAGTAGCCTACCCTGTGGGTGGAGCATATGCGTCGTACTCCTTAGTCTCATAATGAGCTTACTAGAGATCACCCGAGTCTCGTGGACTACGACATTAAACAGTCGGACTAATATAGGTATATTCTTTTAAGAATGCTCTATAGGACAACATCTTCGCTAATTAAAACCAACTAAATACATTAACACATAAAGACAACCCGCCTCACAGTATTTGAGAGTATTACATCTTTACTTAGAGATGATTTGGAATTAATAATTACTCCTCAATTAACCAATAGCTTGTTTTTTCCAGGTCCTAATTCATGAGATCTCCGATCACATAGGTTGGGTTATCACTATGGCAACTCATATGGGTCTCACACCGATCTCCTTCAATGCATTTTCTATCACATTCCGTGATAGCCCTTTTGTAAAGAGATCTGCCAGATTTTTGTCTGTTTGAATATAAGTCACACTTATCACTCCGGAGTTTCTCAACTTCCTGACAAACTTCAATCGTCTTTTAATGTGTTTTAATGACTTCGCATTATCCTTAACACTGTTCACTTTGACTATTACAATATGATTATCACAGTTCATAAGGATAGTCGGCATTGGTTTTTTAACCATATGCAAGTCCATCAATAACTCACGTAGCCACTCTGCCTCTGCAGTTGCTATGTCTAAAGCAGTAAGTTCTATTTCCATGGTTGACCCCATCAAAATGGCCTGTTTGCAAGACCTCCATGATATTACACCATCTCCAAGGATAAAAACATACCCATTCGTGGCATAAAGCTCATCAGCATCAGATATCCAATTTGAATCCCTATATCTCTCAAGCACAACAAGATGCCCAAAATAGTGAATTTCATAACTCATAATACATACCAAGTAGCACATAACCCTTTCAACTGCATGTCAATGATCACTACCCGGGTTGGACATGAATCTGCTCAATTTGCTCACAACAAATGATATGTCGGGCCTCGTTGCACTAGGTAGGTACATAAGTGAACAAATTATCTGAGAGTATCTCAGTTGATCTTTAGCAATTTTCTTGTTCTTATGAAGTATCATACTGGGATTATAAGGTATTAGAGAAGGTTTGCTATCTTTATAGTTGAAATGACTTAAGACTTTCTCCACATAATGAGATTGCGAAAGTGTAATCCCATTCTCATCCTTAACTAGTTTGATGTTAAAAATAACACCGACTTTTCCCAGATCATTCATATCAAAACACTTTGATAGAAAAGAGTTGACCTCATTAATCACATTAATGTTTGTACCAAAGATCAGTATATCATTGACATACAAACATAATATAACTCCTTCACCCCCACCATGTCGATGGTATACATATCTATCGGCCTTGTTTATGGCAAAGCCCATAGAAGTTAGAGTTTTGTTGAACTTCTCATGCCAATGCTTAGGTGTTTGTTTCAGACCATACAAAGATTTTAATAATTTACACACCTTGCTCTCTTGACCCTTCACTACAAACCCATCAGGCTGATCCATGTAGATTTCCTCATCCAACTCTCCATTTAGAAAAGCTATTTTTAAATTTATTTGATGAATGATAAGACTATATGAGGCAGCCAGGGAAAGTAATGCTCTGATTGTAGTCAGTCTAGCGACAGGTCAATAAGTATCAAAAAATCTTCATCTTCCTTTTGTGTGTAACCTTTGGTAACAAGTCGAGTCTTATACTTCTCAATACTACCATCAGACCTAAGCTTCTTCTTGTACACTTAATTACAACCCACGGGCTTACAACCATACGGTCATTCAGTAAGTTCCCACTTACAACCCACTTATAACTTCGTTAGGCTTATATTTCCCTTTACTCTTGCTACGTGGAGATTTTTGCACCAAATTGGCGCTAGACTAATCCTCGCCTCCTTTCTCAGCTGTGTCCTTTGCCCGAGCTTTCTCTTTAACATCAAGAAACGCTATCAGGTTTTTAACGATATATCCTCTCTCTGATATTTTATAGTAGTGAAATTCCTCCATGATTCCATGAAGAAGACAACTTTGCAATGATGCATCCAACCACAAACTTGTCGTATAGAGAAAACTTAACGAGGCCAAGTTCTTTGGCAATGCAAACAACTCATGAGCTTGTTCCACCATAGAACGGTTCTTCACCATTCTATAGTCATGAAAACTCTCTATTAGGTATAGTTCATTGCCTATGTCTAATGTATCATATTTTGCGATCAGAGCATCCCAAAACTCTTTCACATATGTCATAGTGATGTAAATATCACACAGACGGTCAGAAAGCATGCCTAGAATGTATCCCACGAATAGATTATTGACCTCTACGAACTTCTTCTGCTCATTAGAAGAGGGTTCGCCTTCAGGTTTGCTAAGTCTCGCTTCTCATACATCATAGCAATAAGCCAGAGACGGACTTTTGCTTGCCATCACTTAAAATGCACATTAGAAAATTTCTCTGGCCTTAGTACATTCACAAAATCAGCCATAGAATAATTTACAAATTGCCTACAATAAGGTTTTTGGATTGTTAGAATATTAGGAAATTGTAAGATTATTTTTCCAAATAGATAAATCATGACATCCACACAAATTAGCATAAACAGATCTATCATACTAGTAAATAACAACAAGGCAATCATAATTTCGTAAAATATGATTAGTAACCGTACAGAAAAATAACACACGTATTGTATGGTGGTCGAAGACGAATCCACGGTCAGTGTATTTCTCCTATTGGAATTGAATCGCAGTATCCAATGGTAACCGACAGTAGACATGGACAAAAGACGCGTCGTGATGACGAACTTGAGCAGTTGTGCGGAGCGCTTCCCAAAAACCTTATTCGCCCACTCCCGGTGCAAGATCAGAAAGGCAAGAGGTTCCAGAGACCTGCTCTCCCGTTCCCGATGCACGTCGACAGACAGGATGAAGTAAATTACGATGGCTGCACAACAAAGAGATCAGACAAAACCCTAACTCAGTTTGTTGTATATCTCTTTTTTGGAATCAACCAGATATGGGAGCAATCAGATCTCGTGTCGCGATCACGATCTCAATCAAGTAACCATATCCTAGAAACTTTGCCACGTTCCCAAAATATCGAAACATTAAAGGAAGGACCACGTCCCTGCAAGGCAAGGAGTCGGTTTTTGAGAACACGTGGTCGGGCTCGCCAAGTTGACCCCCGACTCTCGAGTCCCGACTTAGGTCAGGCACTCGGTAGTGCTGACCTTAGACTCCTGAGACTTAGCTCGGATCTGGTACTCAGCAGTGCCGACTCCCGACAACTCGGCATTCTTTTACATGGAATGGACCTTTGAGATTTATTTAGGAATTTCTGAGATATTTATATGGGTATATCCCAAAATTCTAGCAAGAAGCCATTAAGGAAAGATAATCTGTGAGCAATTTATTGTCCTCCTATATTGAAAAGGGGAGATATATTCAGTGTTCTTACGGCGGTAAGATGAGGCGAGGCGACCTACCCCCTTCCAACCGCCTAGGCGAGTTAGGTGCGCGGCGAGGCGACGCCATATGATTATACTAATATTGATATTCTCTTCTTTTCTAATCCCATCTCCTCTCTAGTTACTATACAAGTACTCTCTTGTTACTATACAAGGACTATACTAATATACTAGGAGGCATAGAATCCTTCTTATATACCTACCTAGAGCTAACCAGAACTACAGATGCATACCGAGAAACACAAATAGAACAAGATTGTAGAACAATAGAAGGCTATAAGCAAACCATGGAACACAAACAGAACAGTGAGGAGAGAGGACATTACTCATCACAGAAATAGAAACACAGAAGCAAACCTCCAAGTCACTGTTGTGCGTGAGCCTCCACCCATCCACCAGCCGCGGGGATCTCTCGCCGTCGGACGTCACGTACCTCCGTCGGATGCCGGCCACCAGGATCCCTCGCCAAGCGCTGGCCGCCGGGATCCCTCACCGACTCGCGCGCAAGCCTCTGCCGAGCGTCAGCTGCCAGGATCCCTCACCGACGAGCGTCGCAAGCATCCGCTGAGCCGCTTCCCTATCTTTCCCTCTTAGTCTCTCACTCTCTCTTTTGTTTTCTCTTTTCTGTGATGCCCCGTGGCTCCGTGCATGAGCAGTCTCTTCTCTCTCACGCATTTTCCCGTGCGCGCTCCCAAGTTTTCCCGCGTGGGATCCTGCCTCGCGCTCCCACATTTTCCCGCGCAGGATCCCGCCTCGCGCTCCCACCTTTTCACACGCATGGTCCCGCCTTGCGCTCCCGCTTCGCGCCATACGGCGACGCCTCACCCGCAAGTCGTCGCCACAACCCATAAGGCGACGACTTGCGACGCCATATGCGTTTCAGTTACGGTGAGCCCGACGCCTAGGAATTTTCAGCGCCTTACCGACTAGGTGACGCCATAGGAACACTGGATATATTATAGTAATAACTGCTAAAAATGGAGTCATTTTCCCTTGAACAATGCTAATGACAGTGCACAAGCTACATAAGATGATGTAGAATAAAGAAATTCACCTAAAAGTTAAAGAAAAAACACAACCATGGAATGAATTAATTAGTAGCCTAACAGTCTTTAGCCCATGTTTATAAGATATTAGCAGGGTCTAAGGTAAATTCCAATCAAAATATAAAGTTTATGAAGGTTGTTTATTATATGGTGATTTATTGACACCACATTGCAATCACAATGTAGAGCAATTATTTACATGACTGACTTGTTTGTTGTTAGCATGCGAGAATTCCTGAACAATCTCAATTATGGAATGATCAGATGTTCAGAAGATAAATTAACTGCAAAACAAAAGTCAGGTAATGAAAAAGAAACTAGTTCAAGCGTGCAGAATAACCTGCACAGCCTCGAATGTTGTAGACAAAGAACCAAATGGATTGTCAATAGCATGAACAATGGCAGCCAGCAAAGGAGTTGCTCTATCATCTACAATCACAGCCTCCAATTGTTGCACAGAGATGCACCAGACACCCAGATTACAAATAGCCTACAATACAAATTTGTAACTTAAATAGGATAAAACAGGAACCAGATTACCAAAAGCATACCCAAACCCTCTGTACTAATATTGAACAGTAGAAAGTTTAAAACTCAGAAGGATAACAAGCATGACCAACCTTCATTTGAGTGGTCATGATTAGCTTTATCAAGGTATCTAATACTAACCGAGTCATCTGCTCTGCAAGAAAAAAAAGGTAATATCAATCCAAACATTGTTTGGTTAGTATAACTCCTTTTATATACATCAACCATTGTTTGGTTAGCAAAAGCACAACATAAGTGAAATAAAAAATTGTTAATCCTGGTATCGTTTACTAATAATATCAACCGTTTGATAACCTGAACCGAGCCACACAACTGAAGTGTATGGCCACTCTGACCGAATCAAATTTTTTATATCATATTTCTTCAACAGTCCCAGGTTTTCTCAACCAGAACTACACATTTCACTGACGAGCTGGAGACACAGCGAAGCAGTTTCTACCTGAGATGGTGGAGACGAGGACGGGGTGGTAGAGCACGAAGCCGAGGCATTTGAGGGCGGAGGCGGCGGCGGCCTCATCATGGTCGGCGGCGTCGCGCAGGAGGAGAGGAACGAGAGTAGAGGGGAAGGCGGCCACGAGCTCGGCGGCGGCAGAGGGGTTGTCGGCGCACGCGCGCTGCAGGTGGAGGAGGCACGCGTACGCCGCCACGCGGTCGGGCTCGGCGGCGATTTCTGCCAACTGCCGCTCCACGGAC
Organism: Zizania palustris; assembly: GCA_019279435.1. Lineage (NCBI taxonomy): Eukaryota > Viridiplantae > Streptophyta > Magnoliopsida > Poales > Poaceae > Zizania > Zizania palustris. The sequence goes on from JAAALK010000283.1 coordinate 117,719,331, forward strand.
GGCGGCGGCATGCCCGCGAAGGGGCGGACGCTTAGGTTTCCACTGTTCTGGCGCGAACGTGAAGCGCTGGCATCATTTCGCGCGCATCCCATAAAATTATCAACAAATTATTATCCTTAAAAGCTCCGAGAATTGGAGCCCCCTCCGCGCTTCGGCTCCTGTGGGCCTCTTAGCAAGCGCCACGTGCCCCCCGCAATGGGTTGGCAGTTTTGCAGAAAAACCCTCCACTTTATCGCTAAGTACATCAAGGTCCTGAGTCGTACGCTCTTCTGAGTTGTGATTTTTACGTATGAGACCACATTTCCTGAGATTTTATAGGCGAAGAAGAGAAAATTCTGAATTTTGGAGCGCGCTCTAAAATTAAGGAAATCAGGGGTATTTTCGCTAAAATGCCATTCGTAGGGTCAGAGCCCCGCTTGCCCATGATCCCCATTCCGCCACCTCCATCCTCATGTTGTAACTCTAGCCGTCACGCCCTCGCCCCCTCCACCAGTCGGCCTTCACCTGCCGCTCCCCGGCCGCCGCCCCTTCCCGCCGCCCAAGATACCAAGGTACAACCTGCCTCCCACACCGTGTCTCCCCCGTCGATGTTGACGAGTCAATCCCGCAAGCTCGAGAACCTTGTGGTCGCAGGAGCGAGAGCGCTCACATCGTCTTCCATGGATGCCGTAGAGGCCCAAGTGTAGGGCGGCGAGGAGCGGTAGGAGAAGGTCATGAAGCTTCTGTTCGTGGAGATGGGCGTAGGCTACGACCAACACAACTAGGACATCACCGTCGCCGTCATGCGCGCCTGTATCCTCACTCCTCCCTCTTCGCCCACGCCGCCACGGGTCGTCGTCAGTGTCACCAGTGCCGCTTCTGAGTCCTCCGACTTCCTTCTGAGGATCCTTTTCTGTTTCTTCCGTCTCGTTGTTCCGTCCAATGCGGCTCGTATTCTTACTCATTTGGTCGAAGGTGCTCCCGGCCTTCGACAACATCCCCGCCGGCGACCAGTTCCAGTCGCAAGAGGCGGCATGGGACTGAGCCGCTCCCGCTCCCCGTTCTGCACCCACGGTTGTCGCCGTCACCGTCGTCGTCACCTGCTCTAGGGGCGGGAAACGCCTCCGTGTCCGATACAGCGGCGACTTCATCGACGTCGCGGTCTTGGCGGCGGCGCGGCCCGCCTCGTGCCGCGAGGTCCTAGGCCCCTTCGTCGCACCGCAAAAACTGACGTCGGAATGGCGCGGGCGGCCGGTGTACAGCAAGGGGCAGGTGGTGGAGACTTGGCGCTGCATTGTGGCCTTCGATTCCATCGCCATCGTCGCGCCGGCGCCGGCGCCCCTGCTCTCCCCATCTAGGTACAAAGTACCAACGATGATCACACAAGCGTAAACCGATGCTGACGCCAAAATCTTTCTTTTTCCCAAACTATTTCCGTATGCAAGAACTGCTAAATCATCTGATCTATCGGTGAGATGAAGTGTTGAAAGCTTCAGTTTTTCTTTTTTGTCTCTTCAGGAATCCGAGGTTGATGTGTGTGCCTTCGCTGTACAACGACCTGGAAAAAGTGTTTCATTTTCGGAATGTAGAAATGCTCCCAAAGCTCTTTCAATGCAATTCAGAAGAGAAACGAACACACTGGATGGAGAAAATTCTGATGAAGTTCATGCGTCAGAATCTGACGAGGATGAGGATCTCCAATCTGGTGAAGGTGATTGCATCTCCTCTATTGGAATCTACTGCTAAGTGCTGACTGAATTTTGTGGCAATGACGCAGGGACATGGATTCTAATCTTTATATTTTAAGTGTATCTTTTCTGTTTGGTTCCTAAAGAATATCATGCAATGCTGCTTCTATTCCTTAGTTCTTCATTTCATCTGTATAACTTTCCTTTTTTATTGAACCACTGTTATATTGTTTGAGTTTTATAGCATGGAAATAACATTATGTTTATTAGGTTGATAATGGACTAAGCACAGCTGACATGGATAATTTGCAGCCTCCAACTTTAGCAAGTCTAATATACTTTATGATGGCTCCAACACTATGCTACCAGGTAAAATGCATCTTTCAATTGTTCTCTGTGAGAAATGTGCTTATTCTTGTTGGACTTATTTAAGGTTTGAATTTTATATAGCTATAAAAAACAGGACAGTTCACCATACTTTTCGTCCAGGCCTTCGATCAAATATGCATACCTCGGAAGCATCTGCTTCTAGCAGCCCGACCACTTCAAGGCTTCTCAGGGCCGCCTCTCGATGCCCTCGGCCAGATAGGCCTCGAGGTTGCTTTCGGAGAGGGGCCTTTGGCCAGGGTAGAAGAGGTGATCTTCGACGTTGTCGACGCCCCTTATGCTTACAACGCGATCTTTGGACGAGGGATGCTGAACCAGTTCGGGGCTATAGCACATCACAACTATCTCTGTCTCAAAATGCCCACGCAGGGTGGAGTTCTTACTATTTCAGGAGACCAAGCTATAGCCCGGAGAATGGAGTATGGGCACGGCCAGCCGTTGGATCCCCGGCAAGTGCACAACGTTGTGGAGAGCATGGTAGAAATGCCGGAGGCGTCGAACCCTTCAAAGGGGCTCTCCCTCAAGCCAAGCCCGGAGGGTGATGTCGAAACAAGGATAATTTCAAAAGATGGCAAAGAATATCCAGTTCAGTTCGGCAAAGGGCTATCCCCGGAGATAGCTGCCTCATTGGAAGAGGTCGTCAACCAAAATCTAGACGTCTTTGCCTGGACCGACGAAGACATCACCGGGGTGGATCGGAGGATCATTGAGCATAGCCTGCTCGTCAACCCGAAGGCTAGGCCTGTTCGCTAGGGGCTCCGCAAGCTATCTACCGAAAGAGCAAGCCTCACAAAAGCCGAAGTAGAAAAATTGCTGAGAGCTGGCATCATTAGGGAGGTAGCCCATACCGAGTGGTTGGCTAACCCTATTTTTGTAAGGAAGAAGGACTCGAACAAATGGCGCATGTGTATTGACTTCACTTCATTAAATAAAGCATGCCCACGAGACCCCTACCCAATGCCCCGAATAGACCAGCTGGTGGATTCCACAGCTGGCTCCGAATTACTAAGTTTCCTCAATGCCTACTCCGGATATCATCAAGTTTGGCTAAGGCGCGAAGACGAAGCCAAGACAAGTTTTATAACTCCTTCCGGAGTATTTTGTTATGTAAGAATGCATTTTGGCTTGCGGAATGCCGGATCCACTTTTTCACGTTTAATAGCTAAGGCTCTAGGTCACCAAATAGGCCGAAATGTCGAAGCCTATATGGATGACATTGTAATAAAAAGTGCTCAAAAGCATCAGCATAGCCTAGACCTAGCTGAGATGTTTGAGAGCCTTCGAGCATGTGGAATACGCCTCAACCCCGAAAAATGTATATTCGGAGCGAAAGTAGGAAAACTACTAGGGTACTTAGTTTCAAGCAGGGGAATCGAGGCTAGCCCAACGCAGATAAGTGCACTGCAAAGAATGGCTCCACCAGGGAATTTGAAGCAGGTCTAGAAGTTAGCAGGGAGGCTCACGACACTTAGCAGATTCCTAGCCCGGTCAGCAGAGCGAAGCCTCCCAATTTTCAAAGCCCTAAAGGGGTCCGAAAGCTTCAATTGGACATCAGAGTGCCAGAAGAGCTTTGATGACATAAAAGCATACCTTGGAAGCTTGTCAACACTTACTGTGCCCCTCCCAGAAGAAACACTCCTCCTTTATCTTGCAGCAACAAGCTCCGCAGTAAGTGCAGTATTGGTCCGTGAAGTTGAGCTTAAGGGAAAGTTGGTGCAGAACCCAGTTTATTTTGTTTCAGAAGCTTTGTCCGGAGCTAAGATAAGATACTCCGAGCTCGAGAAATTTGTTATGCCCTGGTAATGGCTTCATGAAAGCTAAGGCATTATTTTTTGGCACATAACTTAATCGTTCCTACCTCGTATCCTCTCGGGGATATGCTCCGAAGCAAAGACTCTACAGGTAGGATTGGAAAATGGGCCGTCGAGCTAGCCCCCTTCGGCATCTCCTTGAGGGCAAGAACAGCTATCAAATCCCAAATCATAGCCAACTTCGTAGCAGAATGGACTCCATCTGCAATTTGAGCTCCGGAGGAGTCCTCCGAAGGCTTATGGACAATATTTTCTGACGGAGCTTATCAGGCATCTGGTGCTGGAGCTGGCGCAGTCATCATATCACCATCAGGGCAGAAGGCCATGTATTCTGTGAGGCTCAACTTTAAGACCACCAATAACATCGTAGAGTACGAAGGAGTCCTGCTAGGCCTCCGAAAGGCAAAGGCACTTGGAGCTGCCAGGATAATAATTAAGACAGATTCCCAAGTCGTCGCAGGGCATGTCGATAAGAGCTTTCAAGCAAAAAACCCGCATCTAGCGCAATACCTTGAAGAAATCCGCAAAACTGAGGCAGCATTTAAGGGATTCTCTGTTCGGAGCATCCCTCGGGCAGATAATCAGCTCACAGATATTCTGGCAAAAGCTGCAGTCGGAGCGGTGGACCTCTCGGAGGGTGCTTTCTACGAAGAACTAATGAAGCCTGCAGCTAGTCAAGTACCCTTTGTAGAAATACTGTGCATTCCGGCCACAGATTGGCGGGTTCCGATCATGAACATGTTGCAAGGTAGCATAGATTCTTCCGACGGTCCGGATGCCCGGAGATTGCAAGCAAGGGCTCGAAACTACAAGCTTGTCAACGGAATATTATACAAAGCTGGTGTGTGTTCCCCTCTACTCCGATGCATCTCCCAACCCGAAGGCCAAGACATACTTCGGGAGATTCATGAAGGTTTGTGCGGAAGTCATCTGGCCCCTCGTGCTCTGGCAGGCAAGACACTTCGGCAGGGGCTATACTGGCCAACAATTGTGAGAGATGCAGAGGAGTTGGTGAGAACATGCCAAGGATGCCAATGGATGGGCAGACGAAGCCACCGTCCGCCAGTTCAAATTCAAGTTATTACCCCGATATGGCCAATGGCTCGATGGGGCATGGACCTCATAGGCTCTTTTCCAATGGCAAAAGGAGTCTTGAAGTTTGCGGTAGTAGCAATTGAATATTTTTCAAAATGGGTTAAAGCGGGGCCGTTGACTGCTATCACTTCGAGGAATGTACATAAATTTTTTTGGCAAAACATTATATGCAGGTTCGGAGTGCCAAGGGAGCTAACCGTGGATAATGGAACCCAATTCGAAGCCGAGACATTTAGAGCATTTTGTGAAGAGATGGGCATTAAGTTGTGCTTTGCAGCAGTACGCCATCCACAGTCCAACGGAGCTGTCGAGAGAGCCAATGGGAACATCCTATCCGGTTTAAATCGAAGGATTGTTGGGCTGGCCAAGGGGCTGTGGGTCGAAGAGCTCCCCAAGATCTTGTGGTCCATTAGAACCACTCAAACCAGATCCACAGGCTTTACCCCATTCAGAATACTCTTCGGAGATGAAGCCATGACTCCTATGGAGCTCAAGGGGGGATCCCTTCGTACAATGCAACCCAGAGACGAAGATGACAGAAACACTTCGCTGTACTAATCAGAAGAAACAAGGCTTCGAGCTGTTGCCAACCTGATGAAGTACCAGAGACAAACAAAAACATGGTATGACCCGAAGATAAAGCCGAACGAGCTTAGACCAGGTCATCTAGTTTTGCGAAGTGTAATAGCACTGGGGAAGCTAGGGAATAAATGGGAAGGACCATATATTATCCTACGCTCAGGACGTCTCGGATCGTTTAAATTAGCTAATTTAGAAGGAGAAGAATTGAAACATGCATGGCATGCGGAGCACCTTAAGCGTTATTACGCTTAGGGGCTCCTTGTAATCACTTGTAAAACTTCCTTTTCTAAATAAAAGCAGGGGGTCGAATTTTGTTTACTCTTTGAGTATCCCTTACTCTGGATGGACGCATCGGGAGGACGGAGATGCTTGCAGAGTCAAGCATCTTTCCCAAGACCCGGACAGCAGTTTACGAACCATGGGTTCGAGGGCTCCGCTGCCAGCCTATGGATTCCAGGCTCCGGCTTGTTAGGATTCGTAGAAGAGTCTAAGGACTTTAAAAAAAATAGATTTCTGGCCTCCGGGTACAAAGTATCTGTAAAAGAGCCGAAGGTGGCCAGCCTACGGATTCCAGGCTCCGGCTTGTTAGGATCCATAGAAGAGTCCAAGGACTTTAAAAAGTTAAACAGATCTCCAGCCTACGGGTTCGAGCAATCTGTAAAAGAGTCAAAGGTGACCAAGTAATAAGGTTTCGAGGCTCAGGCTAACGAGACACTTACGAGGTAATAATACGGAAGTATGTTAGAAGAACCCTCTGAAAAGGTAAAGTACGAATATTAAGTGTGATACGAAGCATCAAGTTGTCCGGCGCATCATTGTGCCCGGTGAACCCATTTGCATAACAAAGGATCCCCCACCCACAAGGAGGGGTAGGAGGGTAAAAAGCAAGCAAGATACTTTCATAACAATTCACATTAATTCATCGTACTTATACATCAAGAGAAGTTTTGGTCCAAGCCTAGGAAAAATCGAAGACCCTGTCGGCCTCTGGAGCTACCCCTCCGACTACTCTGTCCTTCGGAGCTCAAAGCTGCCGGTTTAGTCTTTTTCGTCCGCGCACTTCTCTTCTTCTTCAAGGCTTGCAGTTTCTTTTGCTCCTCTTGAAGCTCGACCCAGGTCAGAAGCCTTTCAGAGTTAACCTCCGTAGGGTCTTTGGCCTGATACTCCGAGTCAGACCAATTCATGTGTTCGGAAGACGAGGATGCCTTCTCTTTCTCCTCTTCCTTGATATACGCTAAGACCTCTTGAAAAACTTCGGGGGGTATCTCCCCTAAGTCTCCACGAGGAACAAAGAAGTGAGATCAGCGGTAGGGCCTTAAGCTCTCGAGGCTTGCCCATTCCTTCTGGAGCCCTTCGGTAAAATCCAGTATTTCGAGGTCATTGTTCGAAGGGCGTGACAAAACCTAAAAGAATAGAACACCAAAGAAAGCTTTGCGTTTATAACTTTTCATTAATGAAAGAGGCTTTACAAGATGTTGTGTACATGATTGCCCTAAGAGCTAGACCTGCGGGTCGGTTGGTGGAGCTGGCGAGGTAGGAAGGGGTGGCCTTGACTGTGCCTGCTTCTGCCGACGGGCTTCGTCGATCCAAGCTTTGGCCGCAGCCTTGTGGTCCATCTTCCAAGTTGACCAGAAGGCTTCCCAGGCCAAGGCTACGTCCGAAGATGGGTGCAGCAGGTCTTTGGAGGCAAAGCTTCCAGGGGTGGAACCCCCGACTGGAGCGAGGGAGATCTGAAGGGCTTCGAGGTGGTGGAGAACTCCGATGTCGGCGCACTGATCGGAGATCTCCCCGTACCGGACGCCGGAGTTCATCATCAACGACGCTGCCACCCAGACGCCGGAGTTCATCATCAACGACGCCGCCACTTGGATCCTCTTCAATTTCCGATCAAGCGGTTCACTAGCAGCCGCAGAAGACGAAGGGCACATAGTGCCAAAATATTCTAAGGTACCCTGAAGGGCGTCCAAGGTACGTTCTGCTGCACTAGCGTTCTTCTTCTCCTCCGCCTCTAGCCCCGCAACAGTGGCAGCCACTTCGGCCACTTGGAGCATCAAGGAGCTCTTCTAGGCCATCGCTTGATTAAGAGCTCCCTGGAGCTCCACCAGCTGGGTGCTCGAAGTGGCCGCCAATTGCCGGAGCTTGTCAACCTCCGCTCGAAGAACTACGCGCTCGGCTTCAGCCTCTTGGGCCAAAGTCCGAAGCACGTCGTTGTCCTGCCTAGCTATTCGGAGGGCTTCGTCGACCGCAGCTCTAGCCCTCCGTTCCTCTAGGGCTTCCTCCTCCAACCGAAGGGATTTTTCTTCGGAGCTTTTAAGGGCGGTTTGGAGGGTGATAACCTTCCTCTTGAGTCGATTGGTTTCGACTTCATTGGAAGTCGCTACCGCTCTAGCAAGGACGAATTGCTGCAAAGAAAAGAAAAGAGAGGCAAGTAAGTACCAAAGTGTTCATAATTACTAATTAGAAGTGATTGTGGTGCTTTCCATACCTGAAGGGCAGCCCTTTCGAGGGCCATGTCGAGCGCCGAAGCCCTAGCTTCGCCGAGAGCAGAGACCAAGTCTGAATTGGCGATGTCCTGGCTCTTCTCCGCCAAAGGCTCCAGGAGCGATCGGAGGCCTGTTCGGTGCTCCAGGAATGGAGCCAGCAGAGGAAGCCAAGACGAAGCTTGGCGATCATCCGTCGTGGCCTCCTCCTTCGAATTGCTGGTCGAAGTCATCGCTAGGCCGGGGGAAGGTCGAGGCTAGACATGCTTTTGCCCCTCCCCGGCACGAAAGCAGGAGCATCAGCTAGGGTAGAAGCGGCCCCTCCTTCGGCGACTACCCCTTCAACCAGAGCCGCAGCAGCGGGGGCGACCTCGGTCACCAAGGCCGCAGCTGCAGGGGTGATCTCGGTCCCCAGGGCCGCATCGGCAGGCACGACTTCCGCCTCCAGGACCAGAGCGTCCAAGGGAGTCGAAGTGTCCATCGGACCTCGACCCCTGAAGAAATTGGGACTTCGGGTGCCGCCGGAGCTTCATCCCCTTTCGAGGTACCTACTGTGTCAAAATATTTGATAAGCATTTACGAGTAGAAATTTTTGCAGGTATCGTCCAAGGTAAAAACTTCGTAGTATGCCTTTGGAGGGCCCATGAGGCAGAATTGTCGGATCCTCCAGAACTTCGTACATCCGGAGGATATCGTCGATATCATCCCCCGAAGTCCTCTCCGGTGTGCTTTTCACTGGGGCCTCGACTTCCGCCACGATCACCCCGGTTACGGGCGAGTTGGGGGTGGTGGAGTCCGTCTCCAAGTCCACGACAACAGGCACGGAGGCGTGCGCCAGGTCTACCTCCGCAACCTCCCGAGCGGAAGCCTCGGCTGAGACGCCTACTGCATCCTCGTCGTCCTCCAAGAGATAATTCTCAAAGGTCATTGCCAGTTGGGCATTGGAGTCTTCGGAGTCCTCTGAGGCCAAACTCTGGATGTCCAAGGACGAAGCAGACGAAGCAGGAGCCAGCTGCGGAGGGAGCTTCGCCACTTTCTTCTTCTTAGGCGGCGTCTTACTGGCTTTTTTGGGGGGCTCAGCGATGACCTTCCGTTTCCGAGAGACTGCTTCGGTCGAGGCAAAGTCTGGCAAAGGAGGGGGCACCATTCCGAGAGCCCCCCACACTCTGTTGGAGCGCTCCCAACTCCCCACTAGCTCCAGCCTCTTCTGTCTCTCAGCCACCGTAGGGGCTCCAAGGACCCGTTCGGTGGCCCGAGCTATGTCTTCCGGAGCTAGCGCCAATGGAGCCGCTGGGGAAAAAGGGTAACATGTTATAAGTATACTATTTTTCATCATCTAACACATTACTACAGGAGTTGAAGTCTTACCTAGGGTTCGAAGATCACCCTCCGAGGCCTGTTGAAACACTATCGGCCAGTTAGCCCCGAGGGGTGGAATCTGAAGGGAGATGAACTCTTCGGCGAGGTCGCGCATACTCATGCGGCGGGCCACCGAGGTCAATAGCCCTAGCCGTGTGGAGAGCAGGCTAGGGTTCGGAGCGATCTTCGCTTCCTTCCGGAACCAGATCTCTTGGAGAGGTCCTGAGAGTGGGGAGTCCTCTCCGACTTCGGCGTAGAACCACCGAAGGATCCAGTTGGTGTACCACCGATCGTTGATGGCCTTTGCAGGGAAGTGTTGGGCGTGCTCCCTCCGCAACTGGAAGTTGATGCTGCCGAAGGCCATTATCACCTTGGAGTCCCCAGGCCCGTCCTGTGGCTTCGGCTGGCAGATAGCTTCGTGGGTAGTGGCGAAGACTTCCGAACGTCCTTCGCACCCTTTGGCCCAGAGTGCCCACTCGAAGATAGCTAGGCGGGCGACAACATTGGGGGATAACTAAGGTAAGGTGATGTGAAACAGGTCCAGCACCTCCGCCAAGAAGTCGATGGCCGGAAGCCCCAAGCCCGCTTCGAAGAACGCCTCGAAGACCACCACTTCTCTGCTTCGTGGCCTCGGGGTTGATTCCGACCCGGGGACTCGAGTCCTCAGTCCTGCCCCTAGCTTCCCTTCCACAGCCTCCTCAATAGACTCAGCGGTGCTCGTGGACTGACCGATGAGGAAGCTTTGAGAAATCTTCTTCTTGGAGGGCGGGCGAAGCTCCCGAGGGTTCTTGGGCCAGGCGTCGCCCGGAGCTCCCGCCATTGCTGCCGCAGCCGAGGCGACCCACGCTTGCCTCTGCGCCAGGGTGCTCACCGCCGCCGGAACGGTGTGGCTGGTTCTCGCCATGGCTTGGTGGATTGGGAGATTGTGAGGATTGGAGGTTGAAGAGAGCAAGTCGCAAGCGCTGAGTACGGTAAAAAGTCTCGGGTAACTTCTAATCCTTCTTTTATATCCGATTGCTGGTTGCTATGCTTCGATTGCGTTCACATTGCAGGTTCGGTTTCAGCCACTGACAGATGGGTCCAGAAAGTGGAATGGTGTGAGACCGCCGTAAATTTCGACCGTTACCTTTTTACAGGGCATAACGGCTACTTGCGTCGTAACGGCTATAATCAAAACGGTTCCCCACAACGTTTTCGCTTCGGAGCAGTACTCTTTCCTACGATGTGTTCACACTGCGTTAGGAGCTCGGCGAGAGGTCCGAATGCTTCGGGTCCGAAATCCTTTGGGGAAATGTAATGTGTTCAAATTCTCTCTAAGTCTCAGAATATGAAAATATTCCTTGCGTATACTGCCTCCCTTCTGCACAGGTTAAATACGGAGAGGCGTATTCGAGGGGCTACTGTTGGGGGAAATTTCTTCACCTTCCAGACTTAGAGATTGATAGCCCAAAGATTCACTAAGCTTCGGAGCTGGTGGGCTCTTGTTCGGAGGTGGAGGCGCCAAGCCGAAGGGTGCCTCGATCCGAAGTCCTGAGAGGCCTTCCGCAAGATACGAAGGCTTCGAAGTAGAATGACAAGATTGATAAGATGTTTGGCTTATCCATCTACCCTCGATAAACTTTACCCTTTTTTACCCTGCTCCAGATACCGAATAGTTTCCACTATGACGGTTGTAATCTAGGGGTATTTAGGTCTTTTCCTTAAACATTTGCTGCCTATAAATACACCCCTCTCTACCCTGTAACAAAGACTGAACCCCCGGCCATTCAATACACATATTCGAACTACTTGAGTTATTATCCAATACGGAGGCTCGAGTAAGTTCTTAAGCATGAACTCACTGTTGTTTGTTCTTGATCTCAGAGAACCTGTTAGCGTAAACTTTTACGCCAACATCTATAATTACGTAAAAGGACTGCTCCGTACTCTGTGCTGAGTTGCGCTTTTTACGTTTAGGCCCCTGTTTCCTAAGATTTTATATGTGAAGAAGAGAAAATTTCGAAAATCGGAGCGCGCTCTGAAAATGGAAACCCAAGGGGTTTTTTCGCAAAAGTGCAATGCCGCTGGGAGCCCCGTGCCCGTGACCCCCCCGCCCCCCATTCGACAGCCTCGTCCCGCAGCCCCAATCCCCCTCCTAAACCTAGCCGCCCGTGCGTCCTCACTTCGACGCTCGCCGCCGTTCTTCTTGCCCCCTCCTCCTCTCGAAGCCAAGCGGTGGGGTGCGTCAAGCTACGCCGCGACCGACCACGCTCATATCAAGTAAGCCCCACCACTTGTACTCCTCTACCAAGCGCTCTCTCCGAGTGTCAGCGACCTCCCTCGCCTAGGCGCTAGCACCGGTGGCTTTCCCTCAGCGCCGCCGGTGGGCTGTGGCGTCGTGTTGACTCGACGGGAAGCACGGGTGGTGGCGCTCAGGTCTGGTAAGGCACCCTCTCCCCTCGCTTGGCCGATGCACTCCCCCGCCATCGCCCTTTGGCCCGATTCACTTTTTTTCACCTCTCCATGCTAATTTTCTGTTTGTGTGTTTGTATCTGATTCGATTTGCGCAGGAGACTAACAGGAGAGAGGGAGGCCATAGCGCCATGGGATCTCGTCAGCTGCACGCCGTGTGGACCTGTTTCCTTGGCCTGATCCACAAATGTAGGTGATTTGGCACTGCCGTGCTTTGCTGCTGCATGTCATAGATCTGTGCAATACTTTAAATTTATCTTGTTGTGTAGATCCGCAAATAGCTTCACTATCTAGCTGCTTTTTTTTGTTTGCAGAGTTTTTATTTTGGGATGAATAGATAAGGGGATATGGAAACTGTATGGGAAAAAAGGTGGCATCCATCGTTTTCATCCTCCCATTTTGTAACTGGATTATGTCTGCATGGTTAGAGTCGAGATTTGTATAGAAAACTTGAGGAAAAGGTGTGGTGGAGCCGAGCTCTGATCTCCGTGAGGGATTTTGCTGTTGCTTCTATTGTTGTTGATTGCAGGTGGGCTCTTCGCCGCCAACGGGATGTCTACGATGGGAGTCTTGGATCTTGCATATGGCAACCGGGGGAGATCATCATCGATGAGGTCAAGTCGACCGTCGATGAGTACGCATTTTCTCTTCGTTTCTTTGCTTTGGTTGGCTTCCTTTTTTTGTGTTATGCAGATTTTAGGCTTGCACTTTTGCTGATGTTCTGTATATACATGCATATGCACTCCTCCTGTTTGTGAAATTGAGATATAGCAAGAAGAACAATTCAATTTGCAATCTTTTTTAATTACATTCTATTAATAATTTTTCAGTATGTTCAATATTTTCCTTGGCATGCCACTTATTTTTTCGATTTACGTCTCTGGAGATTGGTGAGTTTTATTGATGAACAACTTCAGTCTGGCCACAACTCCATTAAGCATATGTTTGGAGCATAAATTGTAGTCCTTTATGTTACATGGAAGTGTATTTCTTTTTGTTTTGACAACCTATTGAATGGTCATAACCTGGTCTCAATATGCCAAAACCTGAAAGGAGAAAATTATATAAAGAGGTCTGGCTAACTTTAAGAGTCATACAGTAGTGATGCTAAAAATATAGCCTCTCAAACTTGTTTGGACTTTGGAGATTGGTATAATCATATTATGTGCAGTTTTAAATTGTTGGCACGAAACTGTTTGTCAAAATATATTGTGGGACATTCAATTCTATGGTTGTATTTGGTTTCAAACCTCAATCTATCCTATCAATACTCTTTTCCCTTCTATTACTTTGGCATCAAGTAATACAAAGTTGCTTGATGCCAAACAGAAATGGCGTATACTATGGTGTGTTTCCTCTTAGGAGAAAATTATTAAATGTGAGAGAAGCAAGCCATAAACAGATAATGGATAATGCAGAGATCTAGAATATAAAGCAAATCCTTGGTTTGCAACATGGAAAGCAGTATGATAGCACAAAAGGCTTGAGATATGGCCATCTCATGATAATGACAGATCAGGTTTTCTGATAATATATTAAATTATATTTTGACTAATCTAACTGAAGTTGGTTCTTTATTTACCTTCAGTTTTTTCCCTGTTTCTTTATCTATTCCCATTGTTTTCTTCTTTTTCTCCTTGCAGCTTCATCCTTTTTTGCTTTCGGCCAATGTAGCTATTATTTTTGTCAAGGTAAAACTATTGTTCTTTGTTGCTATCTTTTTTATCTATGTAAGATCATTGCTTATATGTCGCGCCCCGATTTAATAAATCAGGACTTTATTGAAATTCCATAGAAAATCAATAAAACAAGACGTTCATCATGCGACCACGTACAATACGGGCAATCATTCACGGTTCGTAGACCGCATTAATACAAAAGTGAATAAAGGTGAAGAGAAACTAATAAAATAAGGGTCCTAGATGAACGCCTCCTTCCAGTCTCGCCTTGACTGGGTCGCTACTCCAGACCTTCATCCTCCTCGTAGTAGACAGGCTCTGATGGTGTAAGTCAACGGGGTGAGTACTGATGTACTCAGCAAGCCACCGAATGCAAATATAATGCAAAATAATAACAAGGGAGATAGTGGCTAGTTTTGCGGAAGCACGTAATTTGTAAAGCAATTAAATGTGACCAATCCATTAGTACTGAAATGTAAACATGTGTATGCATCATCATCTTCTAACTCGAGGGGTACAGTCAGCCCCACCTCGCTCAACAGTCCTTACATGCCATGAATAACTCAACCATTCAAACAATTGTAAACTAACTGCGAGTAGTCACACAACCCGCCCTTGACCTTGGGCTCGACTTTTCGAAAAGATTAAATTACTCTGATCAGAGATGTACCACTGTACCCACAAGGCACGCACTCATCACCTACACCGAAGTGTAACGAGATGACCCATTTCACGGGAACTCGTGCCAAAACCTTCCATATAGTCCTCCCCGACTCAACAGCACCCTCTTATGGGTTTCATATGGTGTCCCGACGCATCGGAGCCCCACCATACCCCCCCTTGAGCCTCGTCGGTACAAGTCGCCCGCAGGCTTGCCCCTTGCCCCCTCCTCTATGGTGTATTGAGCCGGAGTATTCCATACTTCTAGTTAGGACTTACCCATTAGACTTGTGGTTGGTACGGAAGTGCTTTGCAACAGATCCCGTAGACCGGTCCTTATAGTGCCCCGGGTGCGACAAACCAATGCCCGAGCTTGCACCCGGAACCCACCATACTTATAACGTAGCCAACTCCAACAGAGTCCAGAGACGAGAATAACGGGGAAATTCATATACAGAATCCAGCTATCTACGACTCATTCTTTTTATCCTATAGCAGTCGTGCCGGTACATTGGGCACTAGCTAATATTGTTATAGTAGAGTGACAAGGAGTTAAGGCTCAATAAGCATGGCTTGGGTTTGCACACAAGGACGGGGATCTAATAAATATAAGTGTAAGGCTTTGATATTTGACTAATGCAATATTAACCTATGAGTTATAGCGATATTTTATTAAAACATGGGCTCAAATATGATCAACTGTTTCCACAGAGGTGGTCGATGACTTGCCTTGATCAGCAAATGGGGATGGAGGAACCTCGGGGTAGAACTCCTGCTCCTCGACGAACTCGTAGTCTTCTCGATACGGAAAAATAAATAAACAACACATTCAATAAAGCATCACCAAACAAAATCATACAAATTTTATGATCTAAATATGTGATTTGATCTTTATTATTCTGGTGTTACTTTTAATAATATTAAAAGTTAAGTTTTAGAGGTTTTTATTAATTCTTTTCCTGAATTATTAATTTATCCCTAAGGGGTTTTTATTTATTTAATCCATAAGTTTATTTTGTGCTAAGATAACATACTGTTTTTATGGCATTGAAGTGTAGAGAATAATTTACTGAATTTAACAAAATTTGAATGGTGAAATTTGGAGTTAAAATGAGCAAGTTATGAAATGGTGACGGCGAGTTCCTACGGTGACCCGCGGGCGTAGAGTCCCTGCTTAACACAAGGGTGCTACAGAGCTTTGCGCCGGTGGAGTTACCCGAGTCGGAGCCCAACATGTTCAGGTGCATGCTGCACCCCATCGGCTTGAAAGGTTCATTCAAGGTCCGTGCTCGTGAGAAAAGTTTCCAGGTAAATTTCTTGTCCTAACTTTTCCATTAAACCTGTTTACACGCCCAATCAGTTTAGAAAGGTAGTTCTTATACCTTTACCCTCTGGTGTACTTCCAAATAACATAGGCAGATGTTCAGTTTTTTTGGTCCATTCCTACCACTCTGAAAATTCTGTCACAATTTAACTAACATTATAATTTATATATCAAAATCTAGGTTCGTGATTTTGAGCATAGTCCTGAGGCACAGGAAAGTAGGAAGGAAGAGCTGGAAAAGCTACTGCAAGACCAAGAAGCAATGAGGACATCTCTTCTGCAATGGTGCTATGCCAGCTACAGCGAGGTGCATGTCTTTTGAAGCATATTGCAATAATCATGTAAACAATGACACTTCTTTGAAGAAAAATGTGTTTATAGCCTGTGTATGTCATTTTAGTTTCATGTCTGTTTAAATCATCTTTTAATGAAAACAACTATGGTTTGGTGTCATTCATTTCTTCATTTTGCATTAAGTATGTAAAATAAGTTTTCATCTCCTTTAGTAGGCTAAAGATCTTAATGGTCCTGAAACGATTTAATCATCTTGAATCTGAATTATTTGTCTGATAGTGTGTGATTTTATGACTTCATTGCATATCGTGAGCTCTCTCTAATGTTATTATTATCTCATTAATGTAACATTGATATTCAGGTGAAAAATCTTGTTATTGGTATGTATCACCTTTTGTTTGCAATCAGTATTGGCTACCATCTCGTAGAGTCACAATAAAGCAGCAAAACTGCTACACTTCTCTAAACAGATGTGTTGTTATTCATCTGCTAACAGTTGTGTGCTAACTACCATCGTGGAAGAAGTTTACTGACCTAAATTAGTTAGCTAGAGACTAGAGATATAGACATCATTATTATGGAGCACATCATTCTTGATTGTCAGGTTTTCGTGATTTACTTTTCTTTCTTTCTATTTCTTTGTTTCTTTTTTGCTCGTGCATATATTTTTCATGGCGCTTGTTGTAATTTATTTGACTTTATGTTGTTCTGTAGGTTTTCAGTTCCTGAATGTACTTATGTGTTGTTCGGGTCTTTGTAGAGAGCATTCTTAGATATGGTATGCCCCCATCATTTCTGGTAATCCACTCTACTATTATATAATGATCAAATTTATACATTCATGCCTGATCTGACATGCCCTTTGTGTTTCATCAGTCTGCTGTTCTAGCACTTTCTGCAAAGGGTGAGAAGAAAGTAAGAAGCATCTTGGAGGAGCTCCGTGGCAATGTTAATAGGTAATTCATCATCTGAGTTGCGTTCATTGCATAAAAAGTCACAACCTGCATGTGCCTTTTTTATTAATCCATTACCCGAATTGCAGTATTTACCGGAAATCCGAAGATAATATTGGTATTGCTGGTCTGGGAGGTGAATCGGAGGCCCACCCTTATTTATCCTTCACAACAAATTTTGTCTGAGCAGAGTATGTTCCTGCAACCTGTCGCCGGACAATGCTTTTGAGTAATTACTACTTTGGCAAACTAAACACAACGAATGGTTCAGTGTATATTATTTGTGATACGCCAATTCTTTCTTGGTTTTTCCTGTTTATATGATCTTGTAGTTTATATCCGAGAGATGAAGCAATCAATGATGTAGCTTTTGGGGAACCTGGGCTATTTCCTAACACAATAAATTGGTTGGACTTTTCTTCCCTGAAACTAGAATATTCCAAGTGTTGCTTTTAGTTTATATATTGGACATTTAAAATACCATGTAAGCCATTTTTTCACATTATTGCATACTTACGTTTTTTTCACATGGATACTCTTTTTTTACTTTTGTATTTCATGTTACCCTTTTTTATCTTAGTTCGTCGTACCAAATGTTAACGTGCTACCAGTTTGCTGTTATATGTAGTTTGTTGGTATTAATAGAGTTCTATAATACACTCCACAAATACTTGAGAAAGCAAGGGTTGTTCCTCTTTCAAACATTGAACTTATCAAATGACATATCTCTAAGTCATCATTAGATTATTTTTTGTTGCAGCAAAATAGATTAAAAAATGTGACTTATCGATAGACGCCCGTCGGTGCCTCTATGTCTAGTCAATTAGTATTTTCTCTGAATCGACGAGGATATCTCCCAAGCTCATTTAATCCGAAAAAACAGCTCCAAAAGAATTAAAATTACCAATCAGTTGAACTCACCCACGACCATTAAACTAACGGCTGAAAGCAATTTTAGGATTATGTACATAAGTTTTTGAAAATTTGTTTTATCTCAAAATGAAGGAAAATACGAATACGAGTCTCATAGTGGGTCCCACATTTTTACAACTATCACGGATGTGTCAGAACCTTAAATTTTGAAAACAATAAAAAGAATAAAATATCTGAATAAAAGAAAATAAAATAGGATGGTTAATAAAGGAAGGAAAGAATTTTCTAAAAGTAAAATTGTGAGAATAATTTTTTTAAAATAAAACGTTGCTATAAATTTTTGTCGAAGTCCCTAAAAAATAAAAATGATTTTTCCAGATTTTTTTGGGGCTAAAAACATATTTTTTTGATTTCTGGATGCCTTTTTCTAAAGGAAAATAAAAGAAAATAAAAACTATTTTTTAAAAATTTATTTTCCCTTCCCTCCACATTGGCCAGCCATCCACTTGGCCGAACTGCGTCGCGTGCCAGCCTAAGAACTACATAGGTGTTGGTGTTTTTTTTGGTCACATGCGTAGTTTGGGAGATCTGTTTAACTCTAGTGCAGGCCTAAATGAAAGAACACGCCTAAGAAAATTTCATTTGGATCGAAAGTTTCGATTTGAAATCGGAAGTTCTGATTATTTTCTTAATTGAAAACAGAAAGCTCAAATCGGAAGTTCCGATATAGTATCGGAAATTCTGATAATTTATTGTTTACGAAACAAAATGCTCAAATCGGAAGTTCCAATAATTTTCTAATTTAGAGACAGATAGTTGAAACAGGAAGTTCCGATACATATCGAGAAAAAAATGCACTAATCGGAACTTCTGATAGGTGTATCAGAAGTTCCGATGGTTCCTTAAATTACAGACCAGGAGTCCTGATCAGAAGTTTCGATCCGAGTATCGAAAGTTCTGAGGTGGGGTGAAACAGATTGGATCTGTTGGGCCCCAATGTGGATTGGGGTTAGGACTCTTACCTCTATATAAAGAGAGGAGGAGATCTTAACAATCAAGTTATTCATAGTTTAGATTAGATCTAAACCCAAGCCACCACGAAATCCTCCTCTCTATTTCTCGATCTCAAGAGTTGAGATTGAGATCTCTCCCGGTTCTCATGAGCGGTGCTAGCACGCCGGCGTGGGAGCAATCTGATGGATATGCCTAAGAAAATTATGTGTATCGGAAGTTCCGATAGGTAGTATTGGAAGTTTCGATTATTGTTTGGTCTCGAGTCAGAGAGCAAATATTTCTTCGGAAGTTCCGACAAGCCAGAAGTTCCGATTTGGAATCAGAGAATATTGTACTGATCGGAAGTTCCAGGGTGGGCAAAAATAGATTGGATCTGTTGCGTGTCGTACTGAATCAAGAGACCTAAAATACCCTGTCGAGAGTTCTGATCTAGGATCAGAAGTTCCGATGTGGGCAAATAGATTGGATCTGTTACGAATACAAATTGGTTGTAATTAATTTGTGGGTTTCGAGATGAGGACTACCAGGGGCTCTCATCTCTATATAAAGAGAAGAGGAGGAGGTCTTGGGACAAGCAATAAGCATTATTAGACCTAGCCACCATAGACTCCTCTCCTCACTTTCTTGATCTCAATTGTTGAGGTCAAGGCTTCTCCGTCTCTCACATGCGGTGCTAGCACGCTGCCGTGGGAGGTACTCCATCCCTATACGTGTGGATACCATGGAGGCGTTGCTTCAATAGCGACGCTCGTGGACTTCTTCACTTGAACAACTACATCATCTTCATCGATTGGATTGGCGAGGAACGACCAGGATGAAGCGAGGATAGGCTTGCCGCGCTTCTTCGACATCTTCTTCCGCTGCACCTAGCGCGTCTCGTGCTAGAAGGTAATGATCTATGATCTCGCACGCGCATGAGTCTTGGGCTTAGGCTGGAAATTTTGAATTTGCCGGCTAGCGTAGCTCCACTATTCCCCAACACAATCTCATCCATATACGTGTGGACTCCGTGGAGGTGTTGCCCGAATAGCGACGATCATCATCTTCTTCACGTGAACACCATCGTCTTTGTTGATTGGATCATCGGGTAACAGGCAGAGCGAGGCAAGGATAAGCGAGGACACACTTCCCTAACATCTTGTCCCGCTGCACCTAGCGCGTCTCACGTTAGAAGGTAACAATTCATGATCCATCACGCGCATGGTTCTTGGGCTTTGGGGCAAAAAATTGAATTTGTCGGCTAGCGTAGCTTCCCCATTCCCCCATAGTGGTATCAGGGCCTACGTGCGTAGTGTTCAATCTGGATCTCTCATGTATGGAGATGCATGGTGCAAAATAGATTAGATATGTTTTCTGTTTGTAGAAGATCGGAAGTTCCGAAATTGAATAAGATTCGATATAGAGAGCAAATTGCTGCCGGAAGTTCCGGTGGATCAGAAGTTCTGATCCATGCAAAACTAGAAATTTTGAGCCCGCTAAGCTGATATTTTGAGATCCAGATATCATTCACTTGTAGATTTTTCGCCTAACTTTGTTTTGGAGAGAATGTTGTGATTGGTATGGCCTTGATGAATGTGATATATGAGATGCACGCAATGAATGTAAATTAAATATGGCATGTGTGTCATGGTTATTTACAACCAAGGCTGGTGTACATTTATACGACTTACATGTCGATTATTGATGTTTCAGCTTATGTAACTAGTATAGGTGCTATAGTAATAAGCTAGTACAGTTTATGGAGGCTGGAAGTACACACTCACTAATGGGAGCCATGTAGATGGAGATAAGCATGTGAAAATATCGGCTAGCTGGTGTTGGGTATCAACATATTGAAGCTCAATATCACCCTTCTCATTATGATCTCTGAGAAAATGATATCGCACATCAATGTGTTTGGTTCTGGAATGCTGAACCAGGTTGTTTGCAATACAAATAGCACTAGTGTTATCACAGAAAAGTGGAACACTCTTATAATCTAACCCAAAATCCCGCAAAGTGGAAACCATCCACAAAATCTGAGAGCAACAGCTAGCTGCAACAACATATTCGGCCTCAGCCGTCGATTGTGCAACACTAGACTATTTGCGGGAAGACCAACAAACCAGTGAAGTACCGAGAAAATGACAAGTACCAGAGGTACTTTTCCTATCAATTCTACGCCCAGCAAAGTCCGCATCAGAATAACCTCGAAGACACAAAGAAGAAGACACAAAATACCAAATGCCAAATTCAAGGGTATGTTTGAGATACCTGAGAATGCGCTTTACCGCTTGGCGGTGCGAAGCACGAGGTGAAGCCTGAAAACGAGCGCACAGACACACTACAAAGTGTATGTCCGGCCTCGTAGCAGCCAAGTAGAGGAGGGAGCCGATCATGCTTCGGAACTCCTTCTGATCTACGGCTTCTCCATCTTCGTCAGGATCTAATGCTACAGATGTAGCCATTGGAGTGGCGAGTGGCTTTGCATCAGCCATGTCGAACTTCTTGAGCAGGTCCTTGGTGTACTTTGTCTGGTGGACGAAAGTACCTTGTTTGCTTTGCTTGATTTGCAAACCAAGGAAAAAAGGGAGTTCACCCATCATGGACATCTCGAACTCCCTACTCATGGCATCTGCAAACTCGGCAACCAAAGCATGAGAAGAGCCACCAAAGATGATATCATCCACATAAATCTGGACTAGGAGGAAATCATTGTCATGCTTGAGAGTGAACATGGTTTTATAAATAGATCCCATCAAATACCCCCGCTCAAGCAGAAAAGACTTAAGTCTGTCATACCATGCCCGAGGGGCTTGCTTGAGTCCATAAAGAGCCTTATGAAGTTTAAGGACTTTATGTGGGTATTTGGGGTTGTTGTAGCAATTGCGTTAGCTACAGCACAGGTTTTGTATGTGTGTATACGGTGTGTGGAATGAACCTCGAAGGGTTCTCTCAGAGGGAGAAAGGATTTATACTGGTTCGGGCCTCCCCTAGGGGATAATAGCCCTACGTCCAGTTTGTGGTGGATTTGGCATGGTATGCCTTTGTGTGGAGAAGTGAACTCCATGGTCTCATGGCCCCTGGAGAAGGTGAACTCCAGGGTCTCATGGCCCCTGGAGAGTGTGTCCTGTTACAAGGGCTTGGCCCTGCTTTTATAGGCACGCAGGCCAAAGGAAAAGACCGAGATGCCCTCTATGAGCCCTAGGCTTCTAGGGGCAAAGAGGGGAAAAAGAGCTAGCTACGGTACAAAAGTGCTTTACAGCTTTACAGCCGTGTCAGGTAACATCACATCTTGACCAGCTAAACGACAGACTATGGGCAGAGGGGCTCCTGGTACGACTTCTACACTGCAGCGGGGCGTAAATATCTTTTGGGTTCGGAGTAGGGCCGGAGCTCCGAACCGGGGCTCCGAACTGGGGCTCCGAACTGGGACTCCGAACTAGGGCCTCCGAACTGGGCCTCCGAACTGGGGCTCCGAACTAGGGCCTCCGAACTGGGGCTCCGAACTGGGGCCTCCGAACGGGGCCTCCGAACAGGGGCTCCGAACTGGGGCCTCGGAGCCTTGGCTTTGAATCAGCTGGAGAGGGTCCAGAGACTAGCTCTGAGGAGCTCCGAAGGGAGCTCGAAGGCTAATTCCGGGCAGAGCCCGAAGGTTAACCCCGAGCAGGGCTCGAAGGCTAACTCCGAACAAGGCCCGGAGGCTGGCTTCGAAGTTTAGCCTGAGACTTAGCTTCTGGCAATCTTTAAGGAATCTCGAGGGCTTCGCTCCGGAGGGCTCTTAGGGGCTTTGCTCCAGAGGGCTTCGGCGTGAACCTTGAGGCTTGGAAACAGCTTCTTTGGGAAGATACAAGCTTCGACGGTGTTGGGCTCCGGACCGAAGGCTGTCGGAGGCTGACGTCATTTGGCCCCTGTTCAAGGGAAACCTATTCCCCCAACAGTAGCCCCTCGCGTGCGGGCCTTCAGGACGAGGGGGTGTGCGCGCCTTTGGGACAAATGACCTACAAATTACAACTTCAGGGAAAACATGCCTTCGGAGCTTGGACCGAAGGTGACTTCGAAATCCGCAGGTAATAACTGTCTACGCCGGCTGTCAGAATGACCTCGGGGAGATCAAACGGCTCCGCAATGGCTAGAAAATTTACCGTTACCCTGCGCTGGGCCGCTTCGCCTTTGGTGGAGGCCCAGCAAACAGTGGGTTCGGCCCACGACCGTCGGAATTCTTACCGCCTATAAATAGGGGTTTACCGCGTGCGGCTTCGGCACGCTCTCATTTGCTTTCTTCTCATTGCCTTACAATCTTATCTCTCTTCTCTTCCTTGGCTTTGCGCGGAGCACCCTTCGCTAGCTTTAGCCCCTCGCGCCGAAGTCCCACCAAAATGCCGAAGAAGGCAGTTTTGAAGTCTTTGGCCTTGGGCTCGAGTTCGAGCTCCGCCCAGCTGCAGGAGGCGGCGGCTGCGGCAGCGAAGCCTGCACCTAGGCGGTTGGGGCCGAGGGACCTTCGGACGCCATCCGACAAGTTTGAGCAGACGCTGGAGATGAGGGCTTCGATCTCCACGGAGGAGTCCGCCCGGAGGGCCTACGAAGGGAGGATTGCAGCGAAGATCCAACTTAGAGTCCCGGAGAAGTCGGAGGCCAAGCCGAGGCCTCGGGCCGACGAAGTGGTCGTGTTTGAAGCTTTCTTCGAAGCCGGCCTCGGGCTGCCAGTAGTGGGGATGCTGAGCGAAGTCTTGAGGGCTTACAACCTCGAACTTCCTCAACTTTCCCCCAACGCCGTGGCGAGGCTTGCTGTTTTTGAGTGGGCCATGAGGGCCGAAGGATGCGAGGGCCGTGCCGACATCTTCGTCGCCCTCCACGACGCCAACTGCCAGCCGAAGCCGAGGGAGGGCTCAGACCGCATCAAGAGGGCATTGGCCTTTGGCAGCGCTAACTTCCAGCTTCGGAGGGAGTTCCAAGATGCCTTCCCGACGAGGGCCGTCAACAACAAATGGTACTCGAAGTGGGACCAAGAGTGGTTTTACGCCTCCATCGGCACGAACTCTCCCCTTCGGAGTACCAATGCCCACATCTTATATCGGCACGAAGGGGTGGTGAAGACCAGCCCGGGCACCCTTCGCTCGAGGATCTCGCTTCTTCGGAGGGTGGCGGCGAAGATGAGCATGAGGGACCTCGCGGAGGAGTTCATCACCCTCCGGCTCAGCCCCCTCGCGCGATCTTGGCCGGAGGGGCTCTTCCAAGATTCGGGCCAAGGGGGACTAAGCGAGCTGGCCTTCGAACGCTTCTGTAAGACTTCGAAATCATTCCGTTTCCATACTTCGCAAAACTTCATTCTGACTTGAACTTTTATGAAGCCCATCTTGAAGTGAGGACTCCGGAGGAGGCCATCGCGGCGGCGGAGCGCGTCGTTGGGACTCCGACACCAGAGGAGCAGGCCCAGCGCCTTGCTTCGGTGGGGTCCTGGGAGCATTGGAATAGGGTATGGACCGTGCTTGGCTACGAGGTGTTCCCTGCCCTGCCAGACTTCTCCCACCTCGCGACTTCGGCGGATAGTGCCAAGAGGAAGAGAGGGGACGACGACGAGCCTGATACTTCGAGGGCTCGACCGGAGGTCCCTACGACCGGGGTCCCTACCCCGGAGGAGGTAGCGGCGGAGCCCCCAAGTGCTCTGGCTACCAAGAAGGCAGCAAAGGCTCCGACGGTGACGACTTCGGCGACGGAGACCGACGCCCCTACTCCGGCCACCAAGAAGGTAGCAGAGGCCTTGACGGCGACGACTTCGGGCACGAAGGCCGACACGCCAGCCTTGCAACGAAGGGACTGGGGGGCACACATCGACCCTCCTTCCTTCGAAGAAATCTCTGACGAAGGTAAATCCTTCTAACATGCTTCTCTTCAATGTGCGGATCTTGACTTGGTCTTTTTTGCAGAAGGGGATGCTGGTGCGAGGCCCATCACGACGAAGTCTGCAGAGGACGACACCGACGCGAGGTCCGCCCTGACGAAGCCAGCAGAGGCCTCCAGCAGCAGCAGCAGTAGCTCGGAGTCTGACAGCTCCTCGTCTGAAGAAGACGGAGGCAGCGGCCGCGGCGAAGGGGACCCTCAAAGCGACGAGGAGGTCGAGGTGGTGGAGCTGAGCCCGGCCACGCCGAAGCCTGCGCATGCGGTTGCGGCGGAGGAGATTGTCCATCCCTTTCGGCCGAAGGGTGCCGTGACGGAGGTGGCGATCAATAGCTTCCGCAAGGCTTGTGCTGCTGCGGAGGCAGGGGACTTGGTGGCTCAACTCAGCCATACGAACCCCACGTAGCTCTTCATCAATGTGAACGAAGCCCTTGTGCAAGTGAGCGAGGTCCTACACAGCCTTCGAATTATACGTTAGTCTTTGATCAACACTTATGATTTCTTGAATTCTTCTAGGCCTTCGCACTGAATGCAACAACTTCGACTTCTGCAGACAGGCGGATGACGCGCCTGGCAGAGGAGAAGGAGGCCCTCCGACGCGAAGTCTCGGTGGAAGCCGAGAAGCGAAGGCGGGCCAAAGCTTCAGCTGACGCGGCGAGGGGTGAGGCCGAGACGGCGAGGGCTGAGGTAAAGGCGGCGAAGGCTGAGGCCGAGGCGACGAAGGCTGAGGCCGACAGGGCTAAGGAAGCCTTGGCTTCGGAGATGGATAGGCTCCGCGCGGAGCTCCAGGCTGCGAAGGCCGCCGAAGCCCGGTAGCCGAAGGAGAATTCTTCCCTCCATCAACGGGCTCAGAAGCTTGAAGACTTCGTCGTGGACAACCTTGATGATGCCACTCAGAGTCTGACCGAAGTCCTCGAGCAGATAGGGACCGAATGCCGGGCTCCGGACTTCGGCGACCAGGATCCAATTGGGGATCGCGCCGAGTTCTTGAAGGTAGTAGCTTCGACGGCGGAGCACTCGCTAAAAGGCTTCGCCTTGATGGCCGGCCGAGTCGCGGGCCAATGAGTGTTGCAGATGCTTCATGACGCGGGGTGCAACCACCTCAAGGCAGCAACCTCCGTGACTCCGGTGGCCTTCGGGGGCCAACACTTGGTGACGCCTTCGACAGACGTCCGCGGAGCCTGGCGGCGGCTGCAGGAGCCTTGGAAGGAACAAGGCTGCGAAGCAGTCCTCGACCTTCAGAAGGCCCTCCGCCTTCACTGAGCCAAAGCACCTGCTGTGCCCGATCGTCCTTCAACATCGACACCTCCGCCTTCGAAGGTGTAGATCTCCTTAGGCTTCTTGTAATACTTACCTGCAGGCTTGTAAAAACTTATCAGTTTATTAATATGACTGCGGGGGTTTTTATACCTGCCCAGGCTCGGCCTCCGAATGTTGACTTCGAAGTGCTTGAGGACTCTGAAGAACTTCAACAGTTGTGGGCAGTCCTCGAAGTAGCTAGGTCCGAAGGCCCCCCTCGGTTTAAGCTTCCGAGGGGGCCTAACGGCGAAGCCATCTCCGAAGTAGCTCAGGATCTGCTAGCCATTGTGAAGATGGAGTCCCTTCAGAGTTCTTCATTTTTGCCTTCGCGAACGGTCTTAGCAGGCGACGAAGCTTTAGACTTCTCTGCCTTTGACACGGCACCACCTGCCTCGCAGACTTGGAGCAACCTGCAATGTGGAAGATGAGGTCTACGGGCTTCGGAGACTGGACGAGCCGGACGCGGGAGAGCAGGCTCCGATGAGGCTTCGTTCAGCCGAGAGGGCCCTGGCCGAAAGAAAGGCAAGCGAGGGTTGGGGCCTCACACCCGATTTTTCTTAGGCTTAGACACAGACTACTCGTAGTTTCATTTTCGAAGCATATTTGTAACATACTTCTCAATTATCATTCAATGAATGGAGTTTATTGTATTTGCATACTTCGTCTGCATGCTTCGCATTATCAGATGAACGTTTTAGCTTGTCATGCTCGTACTGCGTATGACATTCGCACACCTCGCCTACATGCTTCCCCCCTTGCTCGTGGCAGCTAGGGACTTAGCCATTGCTGATGCGGGCAATAAAAATGCGAAGGGGTGCGCCTTTTAGCGGCTTCGGATGCTTAAAACACATCAATTGAAGGTCTCTTTTGGGCTTCGAATGCATTAATTTGGAGCGAAGCGAGGCTTCAGCGTAGCCAAATTAAGCGAAGCATGCTTCGACATGCTAGGATTTAGATGCTGTGTGTGTGACACCCCAAATTTTCAAAGGAATAAAAATATTATTTAATTCAATTTCCTGAATTTTATTATTTTGAAAATACCTTTAATACCCTTCTCTACCATTTTGAACTACAACATAGAGTAAATGGCCAAACCAGGAGCTCAAACTTTTTATGTATGATCCTAAGACTAGAATATATTTTTGAGAGTTTTTATAAATTTTTACCAACCTTGGAAGTAGCCCTAAGATTTTAATCTATTTCCTGGAATTATTTTTATTCAGAAATGTTTTGAAACAGTATTGGGCCTCCCTCCTCCCTTCTCTCTCTCCCGGCCGGCCCAGCCCATCACCCTCGCCCGCCTCTGGCTGACAGCCCGACCCCACCTATCGGCGCTGATCACCTCCCCTCGCGCGCGCGCCCGACACCACGGCCCCACCCGTCAGCCCTCTCCCTCGCCCCCTCTCGCGCCCGCTGGCCAGTGGCCCCGCCTGTCAGCTCCGTCATCAACCTCGCGCCAACCCCCCTAACTCCGCCGGCCGAGGACCTCGCCTCGGATCCGCTCGCCGGCTCCCCCTCCCGTTAAACTGACCCCGACAATAAATTCCCCAAGGCCCACCGGTCATTTAAGCGCGTTAAGGCACACGTTTAAGCCTCCAGATCGCATTTACGCGCATGGTCGAGCCCTCGCCGGCGAGTAAACCCCTCCTCGGCTTTCCTTGCATGTGACGCCCGTTAAACCTCACCGACATGCCTATTTAAGCCCCCTGGCCATCCACACTTGATCCCCCACGCCCACTCGCCGCGAGAACGAACAGAATGCCCGCAATTCACCTTTTAGCGCACTCCTTCTGTTTCGCCTCTAGCCACCGCTCGCCGTCGCCTCGGACCACCTCCGTCCACGCCCTCGCCACCATTGTGACCGCAAGGACGACCCCGACCTCGGCCACCCCTCCACCGACATCGAACCCCACCGGAGCACCATCACCGAGGAGGAGCCCGAACCACTCCATCGTCTACCCTCGCCGCCAACCGCGCTCCGTCGACCCCTCGCCTCGTCTAAGGTACCGTCGTGACCGCCGTAGCGTCTCTTTCCATTTCTAGGCTTAGCTAGGGCCGCCGTCGCTTGCCGTGGCCCCTGGCCCGCTCGCCTTCGTCGGAGAAGATGACTGGCACGGGTCGAGTACCCGTGCCGTGTCGAATTCAATCCCGACCGCACGATCACGATCGAGCGGTGCTAGTTGCTCCACGTGCGCGATCTAATCCGCACCATCGGATCTGGTCAAAGCGGTACGTTTTAATCTCGCGCGTTCATTTCCATTTAAAACCCGCGTTTGATCTCGTGCGTCCACGTGGTACCCTTTCGTGCGTTTTAATCGTGGCCGTCCGTTATCACTTAAGCGCCCCGCCTCGCCCTCGCGCGTTGGATCTGGATCCAACGGTCCAGATTGGGCCGGACCACGCGCACAGTGCGCGGGTTCACCGTGGGCCTGGCTCACCGTGGACCCGAGGGGATTTAAATTTAGAAATAAATTCCAGAAACTGTTTAAAACTTGAAAATTCATATCTGGCGCATTTGAACTCTAAAAATTGTCATTTCAATTTCAGAAAATTTATGATTTTATTCTCTGCATGTTAATGCAATAAAAACAGTATGTTTACTTTGGACATTTCATGTTTATTTAATAAAGCTTTCAAATGCCCTTAGGGTAAAATACAATTTTTTATTTAAATTTCAGACAAGTTTATATTTATTCATTCCCTGTTAAAAATGATCAAACCATTAAGTTTTCTTTGGACCTTTCATTTTAAATTTATTAGGGAACTTAACAATGAGGATAATCACTTTTAAAACCCTTTTTCAAAGGACAACTTCATTTTAATTTCTTTTAAAATTATTTATATAATGAATTTCAGAACCTTAACAACTTGTTTTATTTTAAATCAAACCAATTTAAACCTATGTGCTTGTTGTGTGATTTTATATTGTTTAGATTGAATGTTATATTTATTTTATTTTACTATTTATATTGGGAAGACTACGACGCCGTCGAGGAGCCGGAATATTAACCGGAAGTTCCTCCCTCACCCTTCGCTGAACAAGGCAAGTCACCAAACCAATCTTTTGAGCATATTGAACCCATGCTTTATTAAACTATCGCTAAAACACATAGGAAATATGTGCATTAGTCAAATGAAACCCTTACAATATATTTATTTAGGATCCCCCGACCTTGATGTGCAACCCAAGCCATGCTATCTCGCCTAACCTCCTTGTCACCTTATGATTAATGTTATTAGCTAGTGTCCAATGTATTGACACGATCGCTATAGGATAAAAACGAGTCGTAGCAAAATGGTTCTACTATATGATCCCAATTGTTTCTTATCCTTGGAATTCTGTCGGTGATGAGTTATGGTTGTGAGTGTATGCATGGTGGGTTCCGGGTGCAAGCTAGGACATTGGTCGGTACCACCCAGGGCACTATAAGGAGCGGTCTGAGGGATCCATTGCAATACACTTCCATACTAACCACAAGTCTAATGGGTAAGTCCTAACTAAGGTATGGATTGTTCCAAACCGAGGCCACCATTTGGAGATGGGTCAAGCAGCACCTGCGGGTGGCTTGTACCAATGTGTCGCAAAAGGGGGTGCAACGTTAGCCGGGATGCGGCCCGGCGCGCCGGCGAAACCTAGAGCGGGTGGTTATCGCTTGGAGCATTTCATGCTGAGGTTTTGGCACGAGTTCCCGTGGTATGGGTCATCTCGTTTGGGATGAGTGCGTGCCTTGTGGGTATAGTAGTACATCTCTGATCAGACTCTTAAATCTTTTCGAAAAGCCGAGCCCACGGTCAAGGGTGGGTTGCGTGACATCCCACAGTTAGATTACTTTGAATATGTGTGTGCATGATGGTTTGACATGTAAGGACTGTTGTGCGAGGAGGTAAAACGTACTCCTCGAGTTAGATGATGTTGTTGATGCTCATGTTTACTTTTTCGCATGATTAAATTTGACTACACTAAATGCAATAACTGAAAATGTACTTTTCCGCACTGTTAGCCATTTACCCTTCCTTGTTTATTATCCTGCATTATTACTTGCATTTGCGGTGGCTTGTTGAGTACTTTTTGTACTCATACCCGTTGAACACCACAGAGGATGCCTACTATGAAGACGGTCTGGAGTAGCAACCCAGTTAAGAAAACGATCCTGAAGAAGACGTTCGTCATGCTATTTACTTTTATTATTGTTTTTATTTAACTCTGATGTAATAAATATGGTCTGCGTACCATGATTACTGTCGTATGTACGATTGTCGCATGATGAACCTCTTGTATTATTGTTTTTCTTATGAAATTCAATAATGTTCCGATTTCGGTAAATCGGGGCACTACAAGATGGTATCAGAGCCGACTTGACTGTAGGAAGCCAAACAGACCCGCCTAGCCATTAGCTGCAGAAAATTATTTCTCGAAAACCTACTTTATAAACTTTGTTCCTCCCCTCACTTTTCTTCAACTTGCTGTTTTGTAGATGCCTGTCTACCAAGTCCACAACTACTGCCGCCACTTCGAGGGCATCGTCAGGGAGCTCCGCATGATGCTCACCTTCCTCGGGTTCCTCTTCGAGCCCGAATTCCAAGGAGTGTACTTGGAGGAGTTTGCTGGGCCCTGCAACGTCTCCCTCATCGTCCACGGCTCCGGAGAGCATCTGCCATCCTACACCACCGCGCTTGGAGGCCCGACCTTCGACGACGCGTGCCAACGAGTCGCTCTCCAGGCTCTCATGGAGTTGAGGATGATCTATGATGATCGTCTTCAGAACTCGTCCTTCCGGCTTGTGCCGAAGCGCACTCCCGGCGCCTACCGTAGCATCTACCTCGGAGTTCACTCTGTGCGTGATCTGGTCATGGCCCGACAGTCGCGTCTTCTTCAGGCTATGGACGACCTCCATACTGAGGCGGTGCTCGACGCCGATGAGAACCATGAGGCGGTTGAGTTTCTTCGTGAGGAACGAAGAACTTGATCCAGCAGAATGGCGAGCTGCAGCGCAAGATCATGCAGCTGCAGAAGGATATCGCGGAGATAGTTCCCCTCCTCCCGAGGAAGAGGAAGCCCATCCGTGAGCCCGCCCCTCGCCCCAAGAGGATCCTGCCACACCCCTCCACCGCCGGACCGTCCACTGCCAGCACCCCTGCACCACGCCCCGGCCTCGTCTCCGACTCCATCATCGAGAACTTTCTCGAGCCCACCATCCCTCAGGAGCCGCGTACTCGTGGTTCCGAGAGCACGGAGACCGCCTCCGGTGGCGAGTAGGTGCTAGATGCCGCTATTTTAATAAAATAATTCTTGTATGTGGTGCTATCTACAACGAGTTGTGTTGTAGATAGAATAAGAGCTTGAGTGTAATGAACAATTTTACCACTTGGTTTATATGCATGAGCTTTATAAGCTATTTTCCTTAATTGTATCGTCATCATCTTTTTACTTTATATCATGATATATTCAGAAAATGGCCGACCACCAGAACACCGGCTCCAACAATGGAGAAGGAGACAGCCGTGACGCGCCCGAGGGTGTTGTACCCAACTGGAGTGCAACGGGCCCACGTCAGTCCGGGTCGCCCTCCGCCAACCACCCTACCTTGGCGGAAATGATGGCGAATCAGAACCAGCTGATCACCGCCCTCCTCACTCAGATGCAGCACCAACAAGCTCAGTTGGACCGTCTGCAGAATGGGGAAACTGCCCCTCACGCCCCAGCACCCGCACCCGCTCCCCAACTATCGGAGTTCCTGCGTGTGCGTCCCCCTATCTTCTCGAACACCACCAACCCAATGGAGGCCGGAGATTGGCTCCGCACCATTGGAAAGAAGCTGGACCTCCTGCCCTGCACCGACCGAGAGCGAGTGGCCTTCGCCACTCACCAGCTCCAAGGTCCCGCCGCCGAATGGTGGGACAACTACCGTGAGTCCTAGCCTGAGGACCACGTGGTGACATGGGCGGAGTTCACCATCGCCTTCCGTGCTGCCTATGTCCCCGCCGGTGTCATCGCGGTAAAGCAGCAGGAGTTCTGTGACCTGCACCACGACAGTCGGACTGTCATGGAGTACCTCCATGAGTTCAACCGCCTCGCCCGCTACGTACCGGAAGAAGTGCGCACCGACGCCCTCCGCCAGGCCAAGTTCCTACGGGGACTTAAGGATGAGCTGTTGAGGAGCCATGCTGAATAGCGTGGGCCTCATGGCTCCAGAAGTGATGAGTCATTGTCAACAATAGTCAACGAGGACTGAAGAAGAGAAGAGATCTGCTGTTTCATGGGCCGCCTGTGACTCAGGTACACGGGCAGCGAGCGACTGTCGGGCAGAGGAGGCTGCGAAGTCGGGCTGGCCCAATCTGGGTGCATGGGCCAGAAGCAGTAGAAGACCCACTGGGCTGTTGACCAGGACTGACTCAGGTACACGGGCGGTGAGCGATTGCCGGGCTGAGAGAGCTGCGGAGTCGGGCCGGCCCAATCCGGGTACCTGGTGCAAAGCTGGTGGAGGCTTTGTCAGTTTCGGCGTAAAACTGACAACCGTTGATTCTGTATCCGACTGTCCAGAAGAGAAGCCGTAGTCGCTACGAAAACTTAGCTTCCGGATATGTCATCTGTATCTCTAGGCCCACAGTCAGTCAGTTGTGTCTGTAAAAATTCCTAAGGGCAGTAGAGTCTTTTATTTTATTTTTGAGTCTGTAAAAAACCCTAAGGGGCTGGTAGAATATTCCTAGTGTTGGGCTGCCTATAAATAGCACCCCAATCCCTAGGGTTTGGACTACCCTTTTGTGCTGAAATCAAATCCACCCTTTGGGTCACTTTGTCTCCCGTTTCTCTCTCCTGTGTGCGCCGCCAGGACTTGCTCCTCTCTGTTCGTGAGTTATTTTGGCTCTAATCTCTTGGATGCATTTAATCCTTTGTCCCTGGTGAATTTAATGGTCGCATTTTGTTCGGTTGGGAGAGTTATTGCTTCAGCTACGTGCTGGTGAATTTATTTCTTGAGGAGAAGCTTCTTCTGTTGCTTCTGTTCTTCACAAATTGAGTACTAGTTCTTGCTGTTGCAAGTAGTACTACTTTTCCGTAGCTACAGTAGTCTGTGCAGCTTTTCACCTTCTACTGCACTGCTTTTTGATCGAGGCTGACAGGCTCTGTCACCTTTTTGGCTGTGTTTCGAGCGAAGCTACCTTCTGTTCGAACCCCCTCAGTTTTGCGAGGTTGGCTTCGATTTATTTCTTTTGAAGGCTTTGTTCGATCTTCGGTAGTTGGTTTGCATTCTGTGTTGCTAAGCTTCGAAGCATATTCCTGATCGACAGCATTACATACTTCGAACGATAGTGCGAAGGGGTTTCTGCCCTATCTGTTCGAAGTCCATACTTCGACAAGTTTCGAAGTTGGTTTCGAAGCCTGTAGCTCCGTTAAGCCTCGCACTGACTTCTGTGTAGAGTGTCACCCTTCGCCTCTCTTTTCGGAGCTTGCTCTTTTCGAAGGTAAAGCTTTGGCGTCGGAGTTACTTTTCTGTCGCGTGACAGACTTCGCTTCCTTGTTCGAAGGTTGTCCTATTGTGTGTTGTGTTCGAAGCTCTCGGTTCAAAGTTGAGTTCAAAGTTTTTTTTGTCTTCGAAGTGCTTACTTCGAAGCAGGCTCCGACTTTGTTGCTTTGCTCCGAAGCTCTTGGTTCGAAGCTGTGTTCGAAGCCTTGTCTTCGAAGTACATACTTCGAACCAGGCTTCGGCACTGTTTTACTTCGCTCCGAAGTACACTTCGCTTCTTACCACTTCGAACTAGGCCAGACAGTGTCACCTTCGGCATCTCGGACAGGCTCCGTCACCAACCTCCGAAGCAGACCTCGACGTGCGAAGGAGGCTTCGCCCAGTACCGAACAGGAGACAAATTTGGACAGTAACTTCTCTTTTCATCTTACACATACTTAGATCATTTCATTGAGAAGTTTAGGCCTGTTACACCATGTACATCTGCCTAGTTGCTCTTATTTAATAATTCTCAGTTATAATCATTTGCTTCTAGGTTAGAAACCTTTAGACTTAGGCCTTTTATCTATTTTCTGCTGCGTAGTCTTTTTGAGGTGCGTTGGGTATTGGGAACAGGCCATTGATTCGAAAGAATTTTTTAGGCGCCCATTCACCCCCCTCTGGTCGCTACTTTCGGTCCTACAAGTGGTATCAGAGCGAGGTTAGGGTTTCTCCATACCTTAACCGGTTCTAAACCCCAGTAGTGACTATGACGTCTCCTGGCAAGGTCCCGTCCTTGGAAGCCTATGGCTATAATTATTGGAAGACTCGCATGCGAGCCTATCTCATGAGCCAGGGTTCGGACATATGGGATATTTGCGTTCACACCACGTTTGTCATTTTGCCAGTTACTGAGCAAGGTACTGCTGGTATCATTGCTCAGCATCTGAGTAACAGTAAGGCTGTGAACATTTTGTTTTCTGGTTTAGGTCCCACTGAGTTTGAGCGTGTGAGTCATCTCTCCACTGCGAGAGAGATCTGGGCTACCCTCAAGGCACTGTCACGCCCCGATTTATACAAAATCGAGACATTATTGAATTTCCATAGAAAAACAATAATACAAGAGGTTCATCATGCGACAACGTACATACGGTAAAATTCATGGTACGCAGACCATATTTATTACAACATTGTTTTAATAAAACAGTAGAGTAAAATAATTAGAAAACGGCATGACGAACTTCTTCTTCAGGATTTTTCTTCTTGACTGGGTCGCTACTCCAGACCGTCTTCGAGATAAGCATCCTCTGTGGGGTCCAACGGGTATGAGTACAAAAAGTACTCAACAAGCCACCGCAAATGCAAATAATAATGCAGGATAATAAACAAGGAAGGATAAAGGCTAACAATGCGGAATAAAGCAGTTGCAGTTATGGCATTTAGTGTAATCATATTTTAATCATGCGGAAAGTAAACATGAGCATCATCAACATCAACTAACTCGAGGAGTACGTTTTACCTCCTCGCACAACGGTCCTTACATGACAAACAACATGCACATCCATATTCAAGTAAACTAACTGGGGGATGTCACGCAACCCGCCCTTGACCGTGGGCTCGGCTTTTCGAAAAGATTTAAGACTCTGATCAGAGATGTACTACTGTACCCACAAGGCACGCACTCATCTCAACGAGATGACCCATTTCACGGGAACTCGTGCCAAAACCTCAATATGAGATGTTCCAAGCGATAACCACCCGCTCTAGGTTTCGCCGGCGCGCCGGGCCGCATCCCGGCTAACGTCGCACCCCCTTTTGCGCCACATTGGTACAAGTCACCCGCAGGTGCAACTTGACCCATCTCCAAGTGGTGGCCTCGGTTTGGAACAACCCATACCTTAGTTAGGACTTACCCACTAGACTTGTGGTTAGTACGTAAGTGTATTGCAACGGATCCCTCAGACCGGTCCTTATAGTGCCCCGGGTGCGACTGACCAATGCCCTAGCTTGCACCCGGAACCCACCATGCATACACTCACAACCATGACTCGTCACCAACAGAATTTCCAAGGATAAGAAGCAACGGGGATCATATAATAGAACCATTTTGCTACGACTCATTTTTATCCTATAGCGGCCGTGTCAATACATTGGACACTAGCTAATATCATTGATCATATGGTGACAAGGAGGTTAGGCGAGATAGCATGGCTTGGGTTGCACATCAAGGTCGGGGGATCCTAAATAAATATAATGTAAGGGTTCATTTGACTAATGCATATACATAACCTATGTGTTTTAGCGATAATCAACTTAGACATGGGTTCAATATGCTCAAAAGAATTGTTTGGTGACTTGCCTTGTTCAGCAAAGGGAGAGGGAGGGACTTCGGGGAAGTACTCCGGCTCCTCGGCGACGTCGTAGTCTTTTTAATAATAAGTAAAATAAAAAGAGTACCACATTCAATCAAACCATATAACATTACATTGCAAGCATATAAGTTAAAGTTGGTTGGATTAAAAATAAAATAAATTCAGATATTAAAGTTCTGAAATTTATTCCTCCATTAATTTAAAGTGAATCTAAATGAATTATTGTTTTTCATAATAAGGGTTTTCAAGTGTATATAATACTACATTAAGTTTTCTAATCAATTTAATATAAATGATTTAGGGAAAACTCAGTGGTTTTAGTGTTTAAACAGAAGGGACAATTATATAAGTTTTCTGGAATTTAAATATTTGAATTTACATTTAAATCCTAAGGGCATTTGAATACTTATTTAAATAAACATGAAAATGTCCAAATAAACCTACTGTTTTTATTGCATAAACATGTAGAGAATAATTTTATGAATTTTCTAAAATTGGAATGGCAATTTTTAGAGTTCAAATGCATTAGATATGAATTTTACAAGTTTAAAAGCATTTCTGGAATTTATTTTCAAATTTTAAACCTCTCGGGTCCACGGTGAGCCAGACCCACGGTGAACCCGCGCACTGTGCGCGTGCGCCGGGTCGATCTGGACCGTCGGATCCAGATCCGACGCGCGAGGGCGAGGCGGGACGCGCAAGTGGCTACGGACGGCCAGGATTAAAACGTGCGAACCGGTACCACGTGGACGTACAGGATTAAACGCGGGTTTTAAATACAGATGGACGCACGAGATTAAAACGTACCCCTTCGCCGAGATCTAACGGATCAGATTAATCCGCACGCGGGGATTAAACATCACCGTCGGATCCAGATCGCACGGTCGTGCGTGAATCCGACACGGCACGGGTACTCGACCCGTGCCGGTCGTCTTCTCCGACGACGGCGAGCGGGCTAGCGGCCACGGCGAGCGACGGCGACCTAGTCTAAGGCCTAAAACGGAACGAGGGTACTACGGGGATCACGAGGGTACCTCGGCGGTGAGAAAAGATCGACGGAGCGTGGCCGGCGACGAGCGAAGGCGGCGGAGGCGTTCGGGTCCTTGGCGGCGACGGCGATCCGGCGGGGTTCGACGTCGATGGAGTGGTGGCCGAGGTCGGGGAGGTCCTGGTGGTCACGACGGTGCGGTCGGCGTGGACGGAGAGGGACTCCGGCGACGGCGAGCGGCGGCTGGAGGACGGGCGGTGGTGGCGCGTTAAAATGTGGAATGCAAGGGCTCTGTTGGATCTCGCAGCGTGTGAGCGTGGGGGCGCATTGCGGACGGCCGGGGGGTTTATATAGGGTCATCGGCGGGGGCAGAGGGGGCGTAGTCTGCGGTGGCCGGGATTAAAACGCGTTTAAGCGCCGGCGAGCTCGGGTTGAGCTCGATTCACCGAACCTGGACGCGAATCGGTCGAGTTTAATGGGGGAAAACGGTCAGCGCGACGAGGGGGTTTGATTACCGGGCTTAATTCGAGGGGAGGGGGTCGGGGGCAAGGGATCCGAGGCGAGTAATGGCGTCGGCCGGTGAGGGGGGGCGATTTGGGGGCGGATCTCGCGGGGACGAAGGGTCTGACAGGCGGGGGCCACAAGCCAGCGAACGCGAGCGAGCGAACGGGCGACTGACGGGTGGGGTCGGGCTCGGGCGCGAGGGGAGAAAGTTGGCGCCGACAGGTGGGGCCAAGGCGTCGGGTGCGCGCGTGAGAGGAGAGGGGCTCACTGACGGGTGGGCTCCACTGGTCAGAAGGCTGCGCGCGGGTGGGGGTGGGCTGGGCCGGCCGGGAGAGAGAGAAGGGAGGGGGAAACGGCCCAATACTGTTCTAATGTTTTTCTGAATAAAAATAATTCCAGAAAATAGATTAAAAGGTTAGGGCTACTTCCAAGGCTGGTAAAAATTTATAAAATTCTCAAAATTATCTTTTGGCCTTAGGATCATATACAAAAAGTTTCACCTCCTAATTTGGTCATCTACTCTATGTTGTAGTTCAAAAGGGTATAAAGAGGTATTTAAGTTATTTTCAGAATTATAATTCCAAGAAATTGAATTTAATAATATTTTTATTGTTTTGAAAAATTGAGGTGTTACAAACCTATCCCCCTTACAAGAATCTCGTCCTCGAGATTGGAACGCTACTCGAATAGTTCGGGGTATTGGGCTTTCAGCTCGTCTTCTTTTTCCCAAGTGGCTTCTTCTGCGGGATGGTTGTTCCATTGGACTTTGCAGAAGCGGACGACGCGACTTCTGGTTACTCTTTCCTTGGTTTCCAAGATCTTGACGGGTCTCTCTATGTAGGTCAAGTCTTCTTGGACGTTGAGCTGCTGAAGGTCGGCTTGCTCGGTGGGCACACGGAGACACTTCTTCAGCTGCGAGACATGGAACACATCATGAACGCCTGCCAAGGATGGAGGCAGTTCAAGTTGATATGCCACTTCTCCTTGTCGACGGAGGATCTGGAAAGGTCCGACGTAGCGGGGTGCTAGTTTGCCTTTCATGTTGAACCTTTGAGTGCTACGGAGGGGAGTGACTCGGAGGTAGACATAATCGCCCTCCTCAAAGGTTAGATCTCTTCGACGGTTATCGGCGTAGCTCTTTTGTCTGGATTGGGCTGCCTTCAGTCGGTCTCTTATGATCTTAACTTTCTCTTCGGCTTCTCTCAATAAATCTGTCCCAAACAGTTGTGATTCTCCGGTTTGATCCCAGAGCAACGGCGTTCTGCACTTACGCCCATAGAGTGCTTCGAACGGGGACATTTGTAGGCTGGCTTGATAGCTGTTGTTGTAGGAGAACTCTGCATAAGGTAAGTTCTTGTCCCACATTCCGCCAAAGTCTAGAGCACAAGCTCTAAGCATATCCTCCAATATCTGGTTGACCCTTTCGGTTTGACCGTCGGTCTGTGGATGATAGGCGGTGCTAAAGTTCAGCCGGGTGCCGAGTTCCTCTTGAAGGTTCTTCCAAAACTTGGAGGTAAACTGGCTCCCGCGGTCAGATACAATCTTCTTGGGAACTCCGTGGAGGCACACGATCCGGGTCATATACAACTCAGCCAACTTGGCGACGGTGTAAGTTGTCTTGACCGGAACGAAGTGGGCTACCTTGGTGAGTCGATCGACGATCACCCAGATAGAATCATGACCAGCTTGGGTCCTGGGCAGTCCCGTGATGAAGTCCATTCCTATCTCTTCCCACTTCCATTCAGGGACTTTGAGGGGTTGAAGAAGTCCGGCAGGTCTCTGATGCTCTGCCTTGACTGGCCGGCATGTGTCGCACTTGGCCACAT
This sequence comes from Zizania palustris, assembly GCA_019279435.1. Lineage (NCBI taxonomy): Eukaryota > Viridiplantae > Streptophyta > Magnoliopsida > Poales > Poaceae > Zizania > Zizania palustris. The sequence continues at coordinate 117,758,268 of JAAALK010000283.1, forward strand.
ACTCAGCTATTTCTCTCTTCATGCTGACCCACCAATACTTTTCCTTCAGGTCTTGGTACATCTTTGTACTCCCGGGGTGAATGGAGTATAGAGTATCGTGGGCTTCTTGAAGGATGAGAGTCTTCAACTCTGGTAGGTTGGGTACGCATACTCGGTTTCCGAACCAGATGGTACCATGTTCGTCCTCGGAGAATCCGGGGGCTTTACCCTTCCTCATGTTTTGCTGGATCTCCAGGATGTCTGGATCTTCCTTTTGCTTCTCTCGGATCTGGTCTATTAAGACAGGCCGAGACTCCAAGGCAGCGAGGTACTCTCGAGTGGTGATCCCTAGGTTTAGCCTTTCCATCTCTTTATAAAGTAGAGGAGCCTGGTCTTGAATCATGATGGCATTGCAGTACCCTTTTCGACTAAGGGCGTCTGCCACCACGTTCGCTTTGCCCGGATGATAATGGATGCCCAAGTCGTAATCCTTGATCAGTTCCAACCATCTCCTTTGCCTGAGGTTCAGATCTGGTTGGGTGAATATATACTTGAGGCTCTTATGGTCGGTG